>SJYX01000698.1:0-15785 GCA_006410675.1 Oreotragus oreotragus | reverse complement strand
ACTAGCGTGTGAGATGAGTGCAATTGTGTGGTAGTTTGAGCATTCTTTGGCATTGCCTTTCTTTGGGAACTCTGAAAACTGGCTCATAATCTTCTACTCCAAGCCAACCACTACTGTTTGACTTAAAACTATCTGTAAAAAACCATAGCAGAGGAAAGTGAAGGTGGTGGGAATGAAACAGGCACAAGGGGAGAAGATCCAGAAAGGAGAAAACAAAGACACGCTTAACACCTACAAAGTACCAAAGCTTAGCCCCGTCTCCAGTCTCTTAACCTTCTCCAAGTTTCTCAACTTCCTCCTAACCACACTTCCTTCCAGTTAAGGCATACTTTCTTTCAAGGACTCTTGCTTCCTCGGCATTCTTATATTTCTGTTATACCTACCTTAGGAGCCCTGAACACAATATGACTTTATTGCACCTAAACATTGGCCACAGAGCAAGACCAGAGAAAATTACACCACCATGCTGACTGATATCCTAAGCGCTTCATGCTATCTGATTTCAGCTCTACTCTCACTGCTTCCTCAGTATTGCATGCCACCCCTCACTCACTTCTGTTAATCTCCCATTCTCCTTAGTAATTATCCAGATCGTCACTGTTCTCTTCTCAAGTGCTACCCATGTCATTAATTCTTAGAGATGATTTAGACTTCTACTCTGTACATTAAAAAAAAAAAAACCTATCAAGTATGAATTCTGTTTAGCTCCCTGCTTCTTTTTTTTTTTTTTTTNTTATCCAGATCGTCACTGTTCTCTTCTCAAGTGCTACCCATGTCATTAATTCTTAGAGATGATTTAGACTTCTACTCTGTACATTAAAAAAAAAAAAACCTATCAAGTATGAATTCTGTTTAGCTCCCTGCTTCTTTTTTTTTTTTTTTTTAACACTGCAAATTTATTATCTAACAGTTCTTTAAGTTTGAGTGGGTTTGGGTAGCTCAGATCCATTTTTCATAAGACTGAAATCAAGGTGTGAGTTAGTGGGGTTTTGGGTAGAATCAGTTTCCAGGTATATGCAGGTTGTTGGTAGAATCCATTTTCTTGTGACTGTAAGACTGCGATTCCTAGCTCTTTGCTGGCTGTCAGCTGGGGGTTCATCTTTTCTCCCAGAGGCTGCCTATTTTCTTTTGATACTTTTCATGTGGTCTCCCTCCAGTAAGTGACTGAGTTTTTCTTACGCTTCAGATCTCTTGAGCTTCTTTTTATGACACATTTCTCTCTTCTGCCTTCCTCTTCTGCTTTAAGCTACCTTCTGTGATTATGTTAGGCCCACTCAGATAATTCAGGTTAATCTCCCTATCTTTTGACAAGGTTATTAGTAACCTTAATTACATATCCAGACTCTCTTTGCATCCCTGCTTCTTTATCTACAGACTTATCTGCAGACATCTCCATTCTCAACTTCAGCAAGTGTTCTCAGAGGAGGAGTTTCCTTCCTCTTCTCCAAGGTTTAAATCACAATTATTTGTCTTTATACTTTCTTCTGTACTAGACTGTGAACTATTCAAGGCAGGTGCTGTCTCATCAATTCTGAATTGCAAACACTCAGCATTAATATCTAGCACATAATATATACTCAATACACAGGTGAACACGTAAATTGTTGACATCTTTCCTACAAAACTCAAAGAAAATGGGGGGCAAGAAGATGACTTTTAAAAAAAATTATTTGAAGCTCTTATTTAAAAGGATTTATTTTGTATTTGAAGCTCTCTACAAAAGTATTTACTTTCATGGCTAAGATAATTTAAATACCTAAAAAAAAAAGCCTTTGGAAACACTGAGACTTTACAAATTTGGCCAAACTACATAATATCTAAGACGAGATTTTTAACTCTGTAACTCTGTTTTTGTATGTGGGAAATGCTTAATTTAATATGTTTTGAATTAAATTAATTCAGATGTTATAAAACAAATAACCCACAAAATATTACCATGAAATTTGAAAGAGAGGTAAAATGCACATCCATTGAACTTATATATAATCTATAATACAGATCTGTGAAATTACAGAATCTGTTCAATATAACATCAATAGGAATGTCATAAAAGCTCTAGTCTGCATTAAAACCATCATTCTACCATCTTTTTTAGGATGCCAAGAAAACATATAAAAAAATATACACTTACATGTGAAGATTTTAAAAAAGCCACTTCCACAAAGGAAGCAGTTACTTGAATAAGCAGTGGAAATGGGACTTTGTTATTACTATTATTATCATAGCCTTTTCAACTTATTAAATAAGCATCGGTCTCTAATTTTAAATGAGTCATAAAAACTCTTCATAAGTAATTCCATTCAACAAAAGTGTATTAAGCTCCTGTTTGGACTAGGCATGAAACGAGGTGTTTGGGATACAAACATGAAAAAGGCAGTCCATACCTGCAGGGCAGTTCTGATTTAGTAGGAAAGACAGAAATAAAAATAAGTTATCCCCAATATAATATGACGTTATCAGAGACGTGCATGAAATGTTTCTGGAACCTAGCCAAGAGAGACTGATCTTGCCAGGGTGATGACAGAAGATTAGGGATGGACACAGGGGAAGGGATAACACAAAGTCTGGGCTTTGGAGGATGGCTTGAGGTTCCTAGTTGGGCAAAGGGAGGGAAATGGCAGCCTAAAGACAGTAATCAGCATTAGACTAGGCAGGGTGGCATGGGCCTAGAAGTTGTCCTCTCAAGCCAGCCAGTCACCCCTTCCGTGGCTGGGAGCCTTGGAGGTGAGTGCCTGAGTACAAGGTTGACAGGTTCCCAACTAAGACAGGCCTCAACACCATGCCAGGAGTTCTTAATCTATTTTGTAAAAACCCAGAAGTTTCTAATCAGGGAGGCTACATAATGAGATGTGTGTTTAAAAGCTAACTCTGGTGGCAGAGTAGAGGAAGGACCAGAGAACAAAGATCAGAGGGCGGGAGTCTAGCTGGAGGAATGTTCTTAACCTTTTTCTGGGGACACTGCCTCACTGTCTGGCTTTGGGTTTTTTGCCAATTAAGCCTTGCTATCCCTCCAAGTCCTTTGGAAGCACATGAACAATTGGGTCGAGAGGCCTCAGAAGGCTGCCTCCCTACTGATGCCCCAGCTTTCCCCTGAGCTTCTGCAGAACATGAAGGCCTAGCACTGATGCTGGGAGCCTCTGATCTCTGACCGCTAGACTGTCTGACTGCCAAGCTGTACTGATTGCTGCTACTTTTTTTTCCCTTTATGTCTTACATGCCCCCTCACTACTCAGAGATCAGTTCCCTGAGTTAGGGAACTACATAGCAAAGGGCAGGCACAGAGGAAGGAGAAATCAGTGGAACTGACTTGTTTAAAATGTCATGTTCTCTCATTCTATTCCTTACTTTTTTTCCCATGGAATAGTCCAGTGGACCTCCCTAGAAAAATGCCCATGTACAATAATTTGTATGCAGTTTTGAGAAGATTCTTATATTCTCTGAGGCCCAGGCATGGAATTCAAATTAAAAATCCCTGAGTACTACTGAAGTAATCCAGACAAGAGACCAGAAATGGAAAGAGGCAACAATTGTAAGAAATAGTAGTAGGAAAAGAACAGAAGATAGGGGAGGTATTCATCAGAACTCAAGAGAGCAACTGAAAATAAAAGAAAGAGGAGAAGTCAAGGACAACCTGAAGGCATCTAGCCTGGGAACATAAGAAAAATGATCGTCATCTCAGAAAAACCAAGAAGTTAGCAATAGGAAATCATAACTTAGTTTTGGGCTATAAGGCATCTGAGATTCAGGCAGTAATGCCCATTAAAAAAGACTTGTTGAAAGCTTAGAAAAGATATCAGAACTCCTGGTTCAAAATTTTTGAATGTTTGCTCTGGGCACATGAAAAGCCTCCAAAAGCTTTAAGCAGAGGACTGTGACAAGAGCGACAAACGCTCCGGAGACAGAGGATGAGGCCTGGAAAGAGAACATGTGATGTAAAAATCAGGAGGTTCATGCTGATCTAGGTCAGATCATTTGGGGCTGAGGTAGGAGAAGGAAGCCAAGTAGTGTAGGCAGGAACAGACAAGAGATAACACTTTCGGAACTCTGGCAACCTAGAGGTGGGATTTAAGAAGAGGTGCAAGGAAACTTCTGAGACTAGTGAAGTAAAGAGAAGAGGAAGTGAGCTGAGGTTATGCCTGCTGGGCTTTGTTTATCACCTGAAGCAGGGGCTGAGGTCATCTAAAGAATGCAGGATGAGGAGATGACACTGGTAGACATGTGAACAGTTTGGGAAGAACGTGAGGAACTGGGGAAATGTGTGAGAAGGTGGGCTTGAGCAGACAGATGCCCCTGGGTAAGTGAACTCAGCACAGGAAAGTCAGGTCACTGAGGAATTCTCCTCTTTCTTGTAATTATATAAGCAACTTACAGTGTGAGGTAGGGTGTAGGTTCTGACTCAGTTCTGTAAATATAAATTTTATTAAAGCTGGCATAAGAATCTTGACTTGGGGGGTTTTAACCACTGTTTTTTCCAAAACTGAATCTTAAACTTTAGCATTGCAGGGTAAATAAAATTACCACAAAAAAACCCCAAAACTATCCCAAAATCCAAAACTACCACATGACCTGTTCTCACCATTCTCCCTCTAATTTCCACAAAGTTTGAGGCTTTAACTTTCATTTCTAAGTCATTTGCATCTTTTCTCCTTCCTCCGTAATTTACTAATAGTATAATCAAAAATAGTGCCAAAGCATTTCTTTTCTTCATTTCCTGAGTTGTTAATTAACTGCTTATTTTAATAAGTTAATCTCTTCCTAAAAACACCTAATTTTTATCTGGATGAGGCACAAACATAACACTCCTGGTTATAGTACCATAAAGGAAGGTGGTAGTGAAAACCATAATTCAAAATGGCCCAAACTGGCTTTATATATTTGGTTTTGGAATTTAAGTTGCTAATTATATCTGAATAGGAATAAATGAAGTTTTGGGATTGTGTTCTTTGACTCATTCAACAAGTGTTACATTAAGATGAGTTTGTTCTCTTCTGATTCTTTCTCTTTCCTCAATGAAGTTAAAGATTTCAAATTATCAGCTGCTGGTGAGGATGGAATGAGGCAAGAGGTAATCTTGGATGTTTGAGGAGAATGGAGATGAACTAGTCCTCTCAGAGAGGCGGGAAGGAAATTGATAAGACTAAGGAAATACATCCCTTCTAGGCCTCTTGGCTAAGATCAGGTGTAGACTAAGGGGATACAGAAGGAATGCTAGGAAACACTGATTTCAAAATATACTAATGCTTGCTTGATATTTGGTTCTTAAATTTAAAGTGAGGTCAAACATCATGGTTTTGTGTTTTTCTGAAGCCGTATGCAAGTCTGGGTACTGGTACAGAGTAAGCAGGTAGCTGAGAAACAGCTGACACACACAGCATGAGGAGCAAGGCTGTTAAGGGTGTACCGTAGGAAGGTAAAGGGCTTCTGCAATGAATGGCTCAGCAGGTAAAGAATCCACCTGCAAATGCAGGAGACTCAGGAGATGTGGGTTCAATCCCTGGGTCAGGAAGATCCCCTGGTGAAGGAAATGGCAACCCACTCCAATATTGTTGCCTGGAAAATCCCACAGACAGAGGCACCTGACGGGCTACACTGCATAGGACTGCCAAGAGTTGGATGCAACTGAGCACACACAGAGGAGGGTAAAGGTGATAGACCATAGAATCTAAGCTGGGTAGAGATGACAAAACAGCTGGGAAGTGACAGAGTAAATTAACTGGAAGGTCCCATAGGACTGAACTCGCTGGAGCAGGGGTGAGACGTAGGCTAAAAGAAAACAAGGAGAAAATGGGAGGTGGCTAGAGAGCAAGAGGCTTAAAACGGAGATCCCCAAAGTTGTGGTTATTAGTCATGGTGCAGTCTTGGGTATGATCACAGTGAGTGCCTTAGATGGAGTCAAAGAAAAGTTAAATGGAAATGAGGACTCTGAAGAACTGTGAAGACAGACTGTTAGACAAACCACCACCAAGGATACCAAAGTCACCAATGACACAGAGAAAAATAAAACAGTCAAGACTACAGTTAGAGGAGCAAGTAAGCCAGACAGTGTCTTTATCCGGCCCCTGTTCATTCTTCTCTAGCATGGCTATTCCTGTTCTCTTCCATTTTTGAAAAGTATTAACATCTATTATTGTAAAAGTAATGTCTATTATTGTCTACTATTTTACAGCATTATGTAAAAGCCATTAATATTAATAAAGGTACAAATAATGTTAAATGTCAGTGACATAAATACAGCAAAGGTTAATGCCAATGTTTACTAAGGATTTAAGCAAATATGGAAGCCATTAATATTAATAAAGGTACAAATAATGTTAAATTTCAGTGACATAAATACAGCAAAGGTTAATGCCAATGTTTACTAAGGATTTAAGCAAATATGGCACCAGAAACTCACTGTAAGACTATATTCTGTAAATAATTTAGTGTAAGGATTGTTTGTATCTCATTCTAGAGCTCTTGTCATAAGGAATTTTTAATGATTTGCTAGAATATGAACCGCAAAGCTGAATTTCAATTATATTTCACAATAGATATTTGTCAAATGGAGGAAAGTACAGCTTGTGGTCAGGCACCAGATAGGTGAAGAATGACTGGTTTAAGCACATTAGGAAATAAATCATGCGAAAAATCTCTACAGAACATTAAAAATTACTAACTCAGAGTCCCATTTTTCTGACCACTGATTCTCAGACTTAGATTTCTAAAGCTATTATAGCTAAACAACTTGTTTAGAAACAACAACAACTAGAGATTAGTGTTGTCATTGGGTTGCTTAGCTTTTATTTTGCAAGGTAAAGATTTCTTTTTTTTTAATATAAAGTTATTTAATTAGAGGTTAATTACTTTACAATATTGTACTGGTTTTGCCATACATCAACATGAATCTGCCACAGGTATACATGTGTTCCCCATCCTGAACCCCACTCCCTCCTGCCTCCCCAACAAAAATATCAAACCTGACATCTTCTATCACCGCCATTTAATCTAAGAAACTATATTGTACTATCAAAAGGTAGGATGGACATATAATCTCAGAATGAAGAAGAGTTTTTTGTATTAGACTCAAGAGTGCCTGCTCTGGAGTCAGCTTGTCTGGGTTCAAGTCCTGGTTCTTCCACTTATAACTGGAAATAATAATAGCAACTACATCAGAATATTATTATGACGATTAAGACACTTAGAAAGAGCTCATGCTGCTGCTGCTAAGTTGTTTCAGTCGTGTCCGACTCTGAGACCCCACAGATGGCAGCCCGCCAGGCTCCCCCATCCCTGGGATTCTCCAGACAAGAACACTGGAGTGGGTTGCCATTTCCTTCTCCAAGAAAGAGCTCATAAATAGACTTAATTAATATTAGTTTATTTTATTTTTTAACCACCTTGCTGTGCAGGAGTTATGAGATGCAACCAGCCTGCCAACTGGTAGGTGAGAATTAAATCACTGTTAGGTGACTGTNTTTTTTTTTTTAACACTGCAAATTTATTATCTAACAGTTCTTTAAGTTTGAGTGGGTTTGGGTAGCTCAGATCCATTTTTCATAAGACTGAAATCAAGGTGTGAGTTAGTGGGGTTTTGGGTAGAATCAGTTTCCAGGTATATGCAGGTTGTTGGTAGAATCCATTTTCTTGTGACTGTAAGACTGCGATTCCTAGCTCTTTGCTGGCTGTCAGCTGGGGGTTCATCTTTTCTCCCAGAGGCTGCCTATTTTCTTTTGATACTTTTCATGTGGTCTCCCTCCAGTAAGTGACTGAGTTTTTCTTACGCTTCAGATCTCTTGAGCTTCTTTTTATGACACATTTCTCTCTTCTGCCTTCCTCTTCTGCTTTAAGCTACCTTCTGTGATTATGTTAGGCCCACTCAGATAATTCAGGTTAATCTCCCTATCTTTTGACAAGGTTATTAGTAACCTTAATTACATATCCAGACTCTCTTTGCATCCCTGCTTCTTTATCTACAGACTTATCTGCAGACATCTCCATTCTCAACTTCAGCAAGTGTTCTCAGAGGAGGAGTTTCCTTCCTCTTCTCCAAGGTTTAAATCACAATTATTTGTCTTTATACTTTCTTCTGTACTAGACTGTGAACTATTCAAGGCAGGTGCTGTCTCATCAATTCTGAATTGCAAACACTCAGCATTAATATCTAGCACATAATATATACTCAATACACAGGTGAACACGTAAATTGTTGACATCTTTCCTACAAAACTCAAAGAAAATGGGGGGCAAGAAGATGACTTTTAAAAAAAATTATTTGAAGCTCTTATTTAAAAGGATTTATTTTGTATTTGAAGCTCTCTACAAAAGTATTTACTTTCATGGCTAAGATAATTTAAATACCTAAAAAAAAAAGCCTTTGGAAACACTGAGACTTTACAAATTTGGCCAAACTACATAATATCTAAGACGAGATTTTTAACTCTGTAACTCTGTTTTTGTATGTGGGAAATGCTTAATTTAATATGTTTTGAATTAAATTAATTCAGATGTTATAAAACAAATAACCCACAAAATATTACCATGAAATTTGAAAGAGAGGTAAAATGCACATCCATTGAACTTATATATAATCTATAATACAGATCTGTGAAATTACAGAATCTGTTCAATATAACATCAATAGGAATGTCATAAAAGCTCTAGTCTGCATTAAAACCATCATTCTACCATCTTTTTTAGGATGCCAAGAAAACATATAAAAAAATATACACTTACATGTGAAGATTTTAAAAAAGCCACTTCCACAAAGGAAGCAGTTACTTGAATAAGCAGTGGAAATGGGACTTTGTTATTACTATTATTATCATAGCCTTTTCAACTTATTAAATAAGCATCGGTCTCTAATTTTAAATGAGTCATAAAAACTCTTCATAAGTAATTCCATTCAACAAAAGTGTATTAAGCTCCTGTTTGGACTAGGCATGAAACGAGGTGTTTGGGATACAAACATGAAAAAGGCAGTCCATACCTGCAGGGCAGTTCTGATTTAGTAGGAAAGACAGAAATAAAAATAAGTTATCCCCAATATAATATGACGTTATCAGAGACGTGCATGAAATGTTTCTGGAACCTAGCCAAGAGAGACTGATCTTGCCAGGGTGATGACAGAAGATTAGGGATGGACACAGGGGAAGGGATAACACAAAGTCTGGGCTTTGGAGGATGGCTTGAGGTTCCTAGTTGGGCAAAGGGAGGGAAATGGCAGCCTAAAGACAGTAATCAGCATTAGACTAGGCAGGGTGGCATGGGCCTAGAAGTTGTCCTCTCAAGCCAGCCAGTCACCCCTTCCGTGGCTGGGAGCCTTGGAGGTGAGTGCCTCAGTACAAGGTTGACAGGTTCCCAACTAAGACAGGCCTCAACACCATGCCAGGAGTTTTTAATCTATTTTGTAAAAACCCAGAAGTTTCTAATCAGGGAGGCTACATAATGAGATGTGTGTTTAAAAGCTAACTCTGGTGGCAGAGTAGAGGAAGGACCAGAGAACAAAGATCAGAGGGCGGGAGTCTAGCTGGAGGAATGTTCTTAACCTTTTTCTGGGGACACTGCCTCACTGTCTGGCTTTGGGTTTTTTGCCAATTAAGCCTTGCTATCCCTCCAAGTCCTTTGGAAGCACATGAACAATTGGGTCGAGAGGCCTCAGAAGGCTGCCTCCCTACTGATGCCCCAGCTTTCCCCTGAGCTTCTGCAGAACATGAAGGCCTAGCACTGATGCTGGGAGCCTCTGATCTCTGACCGCTAGACTGTCTGACTGCCAACCTGTACTGATTGCTGCTACTTTTTTTTCCCTTTATGTCTTACATGCCCCCTCACTACTCAGAGATCAGTTCCCTGAGTTAGGGAACTACATAGCAAAGGGCAGGCACAGAGGAAGGAGAAATCAGTGGAACTGACTTGTTTAAAATGTCATGTTCTCTCATTCTATTCCTTACTTTTTTTCCCATGGAATAGTCCAGTGGACCTCCCTAGAAAAATGCCCATGTACAATAATTTGTATGCAGTTTTGAGAAGATTCTTATATTCTCTGAGGCCCAGGCATGGAATTCAAATTAAAAATCCCTGAGTACTACTGAAGTAATCCAGACAAGAGACCAGAAATGGAAAGAGGCAACAATTGTAAGAAATAGTAGTAGGAAAAGAACAGAAGATAGGGGAGGTATTCATCAGAACTCAAGAGAGCAACTGAAAATAAAAGAAAGAGGAGAAGTCAAGGACAACCTGAAGGCATCTAGCCTGGGAACATAAGAAAAATGATCGTCATCTCAGAAAAACCAAGAAGTTAGCAATAGGAAATCATAACTTAGTTTTGGGCTATAAGGCATCTGAGATTCAGGCAGTAATGCCCATTAAAAAAGACTTGTTGAAAGCTTAGAAAAGATATCAGAACTCCTGGTTCAAAATTTTTGAATGTTTGCTCTGGGCACATGAAAAGCCTCCAAAAGCTTTAAGCAGAGGACTGTGACAAGAGCGACAAACGCTCCGGAGACAGAGGATGAGGCCTGGAAAGAGAACATGTGATGTAAAAATCAGGAGGTTCATGCTGATCTAGGTCAGATCATTTGGGGCTGAGGTAGGAGAAGGAAGCCAAGTAGTGTAGGCAGGAACAGACAAGAGATAACACTTTCGGAACTCTGGCAACCTAGAGGTGGGATTTAAGAAGAGGTGCAAGGAAACTTCTGAGACTAGTGAAGTAAAGAGAAGAGGAAGTGAGCTGAGGTTATGCCTGCTGGGCTTTGTTTATCACCTGAAGCAGGGGCTGAGGTCATCTAAAGAATGCAGGATGAGGAGATGACACTGGTAGACATGTGAACAGTTTGGGAAGAACGTGAGGAACTGGGGAAATGTGTGAGAAGGTGGGCTTGAGCAGACAGATGCCCCTGGGTAAGTGAACTCAGCACAGGAAAGTCAGGTCACTGAGGAATTCTCCTCTTTCTTGTAATTATATAAGCAACTTACAGTGTGAGGTAGGGTGTAGGTTCTGACTCAGTTCTGTAAATATAAATTTTATTAAAGCTGGCATAAGAATCTTGACTTGGGGGGTTTTAACCACTGTTTTTTCCAAAACTGAATCTTAAACTTTAGCATTGCAGGGTAAATAAAATTACCACAAAAAAACCCCAAAACTATCCCAAAATCCAAAACTACCACATGACCTGTTCTCACCATTCTCCCTCTAATTTCCACAAAGTTTGAGGCTTTAACTTTCATTTCTAAGTCATTTGCATCTTTTCTCCTTCCTCCGTAATTTACTAATAGTATAATCAAAAATAGTGCCAAAGCATTTCTTTTCTTCATTTCCTGAGTTGTTAATTAACTGCTTATTTTAATAAGTTAATCTCTTCCTAAAAACACCTAATTTTTATCTGGATGAGGCACAAACATAACACTCCTGGTTATAGTACCATAAAGGAAGGTGGTAGTGAAAACCATAATTCAAAATGGCCCAAACTGGCTTTATATATTTGGTTTTGGAATTTAAGTTGCTAATTATATCTGAATAGGAATAAATGAAGTTTTGGGATTGTGTTCTTTGACTCATTCAACAAGTGTTACATTAAGATGAGTTTGTTCTCTTCTGATTCTTTCTCTTTCCTCAATGAAGTTAAAGATTTCAAATTATCAGCTGCTGGTGAGGATGGAATGAGGCAAGAGGTAATCTTGGATGTTTGAGGAGAATGGAGATGAACTAGTCCTCTCAGAGAGGCGGGAAGGAAATTGATAAGACTAAGGAAATACATCCCTTCTAGGCCTCTTGGCTAAGATCAGGTGTAGACTAAGGGGATACAGAAGGAATGCTAGGAAACACTGATTTCAAAATATACTAATGCTTGCTTGATATTTGGTTCTTAAATTTAAAGTGAGGTCAAACATCATGGTTTTGTGTTTTTCTGAAGCCGTATGCAAGTCTGGGTACTGGTACAGAGTAAGCAGGTAGCTGAGAAACAGCTGACACACACAGCATGAGGAGCAAGGCTGTTAAGGGTGTACCGTAGGAAGGTAAAGGGCTTCTGCAATGAATGGCTCAGCAGGTAAAGAATCCACCTGCAAATGCAGGAGACTCAGGAGATGTGGGTTCAATCCCTGGGTCAGGAAGATCCCCTGGTGAAGGAAATGGCAACCCACTCCAATATTGTTGCCTGGAAAATCCCACAGACAGAGGCACCTGACGGGCTACACTGCATAGGACTGCCAAGAGTTGGATGCAACTGAGCACACACAGAGGAGGGTAAAGGTGATAGACCATAGAATCTAAGCTGGGTAGAGATGACAAAACAGCTGGGAAGTGACAGAGTAAATTAACTGGAAGGTCCCATAGGACTGAACTCGCTGGAGCAGGGGTGAGACGTAGGCTAAAAGAAAACAAGGAGAAAATGGGAGGTGGCTAGAGAGCAAGAGGCTTAAAACGGAGATCCCCAAAGTTGTGGTTATTAGTCATGGTGCAGTCTTGGGTATGATCACAGTGAGTGCCTTAGATGGAGTCAAAGAAAAGTTAAATGGAAATGAGGACTCTGAAGAACTGTGAAGACAGACTGTTAGACAAACCACCACCAAGGATACCAAAGTCACCAATGACACAGAGAAAAATAAAACAGTCAAGACTACAGTTAGAGGAGCAAGTAAGCCAGACAGTGTCTTTATCCGGCCCCTGTTCATTCTTCTCTAGCATGGCTATTCCTGTTCTCTTCCATTTTTGAAAAGTATTAACATCTATTATTGTAAAAGTAATGTCTATTATTGTCTACTATTTTACAGCATTATGTAAAAGCCATTAATATTAATAAAGGTACAAATAATGTTAAATGTCAGTGACATAAATACAGCAAAGGTTAATGCCAATGTTTACTAAGGATTTAAGCAAATATGGAAGCCATTAATATTAATAAAGGTACAAATAATGTTAAATTTCAGTGACATAAATACAGCAAAGGTTAATGCCAATGTTTACTAAGGATTTAAGCAAATATGGCACCAGAAACTCACTGTAAGACTATATTCTGTAAATAATTTAGTGTAAGGATTGTTTGTATCTCATTCTAGAGCTCTTGTCATAAGGAATTTTTAATGATTTGCTAGAATATGAACCGCAAAGCTGAATTTCAATTATATTTCACAATAGATATTTGTCAAATGGAGGAAAGTACAGCTTGTGGTCAGGCACCAGATAGGTGAAGAATGACTGGTTTAAGCACATTAGGAAATAAATCATGCGAAAAATCTCTACAGAACATTAAAAATTACTAACTCAGAGTCCCATTTTTCTGACCACTGATTCTCAGACTTAGATTTCTAAAGCTATTATAGCTAAACAACTTGTTTAGAAACAACAACAACTAGAGATTAGTGTTGTCATTGGGTTGCTTAGCTTTTATTTTGCAAGGTAAAGATTTCTTTTTTTTTAATATAAAGTTATTTAATTAGAGGTTAATTACTTTACAATATTGTACTGGTTTTGCCATACATCAACATGAATCTGCCACAGGTATACATGTGTTCCCCATCCTGAACCCCACTCCCTCCTGCCTCCCCAACAAAAATATCAAACCTGACATCTTCTATCACCGCCATTTAATCTAAGAAACTATATTGTACTATCAAAAGGTAGGATGGACATATAATCTCAGAATGAAGAAGAGTTTTTTGTATTAGACTCAAGAGTGCCTGCTCTGGAGTCAGCTTGTCTGGGTTCAAGTCCTGGTTCTTCCACTTATAACTGGAAATAATAATAGCAACTACATCAGAATATTATTATGACGATTAAGACACTTAGAAAGAGCTCATGCTGCTGCTGCTAAGTTGTTTCAGTCGTGTCCGACTCTGAGACCCCACAGATGGCAGCCCGCCAGGCTCCCCCATCCCTGGGATTCTCCAGACAAGAACACTGGAGTGGGTTGCCATTTCCTTCTCCAAGAAAGAGCTCATAAATAGACTTAATTAATATTAGTTTATTTTATTTTTTAACCACCTTGCTGTGCAGGAGTTATGAGATGCAACCAGCCTGCCAACTGGTAGGTGAGAATTAAATCACTGTTAGGTGACTGTAAAGCCTGAAAATAAATGAAGATCTTGCTTGTGAAATTCTTTCCGAGACTGACTACTGTGACCATCTGGCCCCTTAAACACTTTATCTAAAACACCATTGTCACTGGAACACTGCAAATTACAGGACTCATTCCACTGATGAACCTCAAAATCCAAATTAACACTGTAGTAAATGAGTTGTAACAGTAGTTTCACAAAGATTTTGCTAGTGTTCAGTAGGGCAGGGTTCTCTGTAGCGTTAGCCTCTCTTTCCAGGTGGATTACTGTCAGAGTCAGTCCTCCCTGCTCCTCTTATGCCTTAAGCAAGATTCAATTCATACCAACTTTTCAAGCCTTTCAACCTCATTAAGGGTCAATGTGTAGCTCCATCCATAAAAACCAAGCTACCATGACTATCACTTTCACATGTATACACCTTTCTAACATCTCTCTCCCCAACCTGTTCTATTATAATAGGCATGTTTCTTCTTCAAAGTTCCCCTTATCACCCCAACTGTACTGATTCTCAGTCCCTAACTGTCAGACATTAGAAAGCTGCCACTCCTCTCTCTCAGGGTGGCACACACCTTACTCTGTGGCACTCAACTGGGATGATCTGGCCCTATTAAGATGAACTGGGGCTATTTCTGGGTATTTCACCCCAAAGGACATTTGCAGTGCTAGATAACCTCTGCCCATCCTTTGTCTCTTAGTCTGAGGTAGCTTAGTATGATATACACTTCCAGTTCTAACTTTCACTCTCTTAAATTAGCAATTCTCCAACCATGTAGAAATGTGTAACACTGTTTGAGCCCCACGTATTGTTACTCAGTGATTATAATCACACATACTTTGGCAGGGAGAACTTTAAGAGGCTTTAAGGTGTGTGCTACGATTAGCACGGGTGACTTTTGATCAAAAAGTCTAAACAGAGTTAAGACCTTATCCATTATAATAAAGCTTATGTAGCCATGGGGCTGCAGTCCATGGGGTCGCTGAGGGTTGGACACGACTGAGCGACTTCACTTTCACTTTTCACTTTCATGCACCGGAGAAGGAAACGGCAACCCACTCCAGTGTTCTTGCCTGGAGAATCCCAGGGACAGAGGAGCCTGGTGGACTGCTGTCTATGAGGTCACACAGAGTTGGACACGACTGAAGTGACTTAGCAGCAGCAGCAGCCTCTCTGATGAAAATAATACATGAAAATGTGTNAACCCACTCCAGTGTTCTTGCCTGGAGAATCCCAGGGACAGAGGAGCCTGGTGGACTGCTGTCTATGAGGTCACACAGAGTTGGACACGACTGAAGTGACTTAGCAGCAGCAGCAGCCTCTCTGATGAAAATAATACATGAAAATGTGTAAGATATCTAGTGTACTAACTATAATCTCTTTTCTTAAGATAGTTCAATGAAAAAGAATAGCCGGTTTCTGCAATATAATTAATAAACAGTAATGTTTGCTGTTTATAATCTTTGAAATATTACCCATAAAAGTAAAAAAAATCTACATTTGTCAATCTCTTCAATTTTAAAAAGCAGTGAATTTTCTTTGTTTTCCTGAGATTGTATCAGAAGCAAGCCGCACTGAGGAAAAACTCAGTCAACTTTTAGGTAACCAAAAGAGGAAAAAAAATTAGGGCAAGCACTAATTTTACACAAGAGGAAGCAGAATAAGAATAAATTAGGACTGATCTCTGTCAAATTAGCACTAGGATAGAGAGTGTTTACTTCGTGGGGAAACACGATCCATAAAGAGAAAGAGAGAGAGA
>SJYX01000697.1:0-41625 GCA_006410675.1 Oreotragus oreotragus | reverse complement strand
TTTTTTTTTTTTTTTTCACTTCACTTGCATTTAAGTTTCCTCTATGACTTTTCAAGGCTTAATAGCTCTATTCTTTTCATTGCTGAATAATATCCCATTGTACAGATGCACCACAGTTTGCTTATCCATTTACCTATTGAAGGGCATATTGGTTGCTTCTGGTTTGGACAATTATGAATAAAACTGCTATAACCATTTATGTGTAGGGTTTTATGTGGACAAAAGTTTTCAACTCATTTGGGGTAAATACCATGGAGCATGATTACTGGATTATATAGTAATAGTGTTCAGGTTACTTCTTAGCTTCTTTTCTATCAACTATCTTTAAGTTCACTAATCCTACCATATTGAAGGTACTTTCTGCTGTTAAATCCATGTAATATCAGGTATTAATACATTTCACCTCTGGAATGTTCATTTGATTCTTTAATTTCTAGTCATCTATTTAAATACTCCTCTTTTCATGTTTGCTATTTTCCCTGGTGGCTGAGACGGTAAAGCATCTGCCTACAATGTGGGAGACCTGGGTTCGATCCCTGGGTTGGGAAGATCCTCTGGAGAAGGCAATGACAACCCACTCCAGTACTCTTGCTTGGAAAATCCCATGGACGGAGGAGCCTGGTAGGCTACAATCTATGGGGTCGCAAAGAGTCAGACACGACTGAGCGACTTCACCTCTTCACCTCACCTTTTCATGTTTTGCCCACTTCCTCTATTTTTATAAATATAATTGTTTTAAAATCCTTGTCTGCTTACTCCTATATTTAGATCATCTGTGGAATCTACTTATTTTTTCCTTTTGAGAAGAGGTCACATTTTTCTGCCTCGTCACATGTCCCACGGGAGGAGGGAGGGGGGTTCATGTTTGGGAGTTCGTGTACACCTGTGGCAGATTCATGTCAATGTATGCCAAAACCAGTAGAGTACTGTAAAGTAAAATAAAATAAAATTTTAAAAAAATTTTAAAAAATAAATAAATACAGCATGCCAGAGATTCTATATAAAAGAACCAAGACCGAAGTCAACGCTGTCTTTCTTTAGGCAGCCTTTGCCTCCTCCCTAGTAGGTAGGATGGAGACCGATCACTTCAACCCAGATAAGTCCTGAGCTGAGCTAGGGTTAGGTTGCCACTTTCATTGTATTCATTGCCACTGTCATTTGACATGTCAGCAGAATGAACCCTGTCATGTGTTTCTTGTGGGCTCATCTTTCTGAAAGTTTAGCTTTTCAAGCAAAGTAAGACCATGAGAGGTTTCACCTTGTCTTTTCATCCCAGACCTCTACCCCTCTGTGCAGCCGTAGTACTCAGCAGATGCCGTGTCGGGGGAACTGGTCATGCAGCTGAGAGCGCTTCTAGATCCAGTCCGTCATGCCATCCCAGTGGCTGTCAAAGGATCTGCTGGAGTCTTCCCCCCGTGTAGAGATGCCACTGTCTTTGGCAACTCCAGTCATCAGTTGTTAGGCTTGGAAAATGCCCCGGGGGAAGAACACAGGCAGCTCACCTAGTGAGGGCTCTTTCTTTAGAATTTTAGTTAAGCTAGTCCTCATTGCATCCAAATATCTCCAGTGTCT
This sequence comes from Oreotragus oreotragus, assembly GCA_006410675.1. NCBI lineage: Eukaryota > Metazoa > Chordata > Mammalia > Artiodactyla > Bovidae > Oreotragus > Oreotragus oreotragus. Next base: position 40,053 of record SJYX01000697.1, on the reverse strand, counting down.
TCAAAGAAAAGTTATTTATAATTTTTTTTTCCTGCTCTAATAGTGACTGCTTCCTACTACCATGTCCCACTGAAAAATAGGGACTTCACTGAGTTTTTAATTTTAATTGTTGCATTTGGTGGTTCTTTAAAAAAAAAAGCTTTGAATTTTTTATGGTTTCAACTATACTTATATCTATTTATTTCAACATATTAAACACCATTATGTTGTGTTTCTTATAGTTCCAATAATCCAGCATTTTTTGTAGATGTTTCTATTGTTTCTGCTGACTTGCTAATGGTACTTCATTTCCCCATATTTTTCATGATTCATGTGAGTTTTTCATTAGACCTATATTGAAATTATTCAAAATCTTATTGAGTATAAATTTTCCTGGCGATTTGTGTTTGTTTTCATCAGGTATGGGGGCATTACCAATTTTCACCTGCTTTATATTAAAATTCTGAGGTTTGCAGCTGTTGGGTCTCTGTTGTTCTTGGGTGTGGGGGAGGGGATGGAAATTGTACAAATGGTATTACTTCGTCCTTACAGAAAGAAAAGAAAATGAAGTCACTCAGTTGTGTCCAGCTCTTTGCGACCCCATGGACTGTAGCCTACCAGGCTCCTCTGTCCATCCATGGGATTTTCCAGACAAGAGTCCTGGAGTGGGTTGCCAATTAAACCCATGGAAAATAAGGCCAGTGGCCATGAGTTCTCAGGGAAGAGTTCTTCCTACCCTTAGTTAATGCCAGGACAAAAAAGTTTTCTTGCTGTTGGCCTCTGTGAGCTTTCTGCACCCCTTTCTGGGATCAATCCTTCCTGGGTCCCAGCTTTACGTGGGTCTGCTATAACTCTCCTTCCTGTGCTTGGTCTCCATCCTGTCCCAACCCATCTGCCCCCTTCCCCAGAAATATGCAAGCAGTTGGCCACCCAGGAGTGTGTACGTCCCAGCGTACTCATCTCTCTGGACTCAGATTCCCACATTATTCCTGGTCACAGCTGCTGCTGCTGCTAAGTCGCTTCAGTCATGTCCAACTCTGTGCAACCCCACAGATGGCAGCCCACCAGGCTCCCCGATCCCAGGGATTCTCCAGGCAAGAACACTGGAGTGGGTTGCCATTTACATCTCCAACGCATGNTTCCCACATTATTCCTCGTCACAGCTGCTGCTGCTGCTAAGTCGCTTCAGTCATGTCCAACTCTGTGCAACCCCACAGATGGCAGCCCACCAGGCTCCCCGATCCCAGGGATTCTCCAGGCAAGAACACTGGAGTGGGTTGCCATTTACATCTCCAACGCATGAAAGGAAGAGTGAAAGTGAGGTCGCTCAGTCGTGTCCGACTCAGTCCGTGACCCCATGGACTGCAGCCTACCAGGCTCCTCCGTCCATGGAATTTTCCAGGTGAGAGTACTGGAGTGGGTTGCCATTGCCTTCTCCACCTGGTCTCAGAAGAAATCTTTTTTTGCACAGGCTGGTTCCTTTATTGAAAAGCATTTTATCTTTTAGTGTTTTATAGCAGATATCCCTCAGGATCGCCAACCTAATTTCTAAAAACAGAATCTCTATGTACTTTTACCACATGGAACCAGATTCTTCTACCTAACATTCTACTGACTAGCTCATCTCCCCCCGGAGCCACTGCTCTGCCCCTGAGAGGACAATAGGGCAAGACCTGAAAGAATCCTAGCAGACTCATACCTTATAAATGTAGTTTCTGCCCAGCAAGTAGTACTAGAAGGATGAAAAAATATAAGGCCACTTTTAACACATCCCATGCTGATAGCTTACTATGTTTTTTTCATTCATGCATCCACCCTGGTGCAGATGCTGGCTGCATTTGACATTGTGACTGGCAAGCACTACACAACCTTTGGGAAACTTCTAAGTGGAGCCTTGGATGAATACTTAAAGCTCTGGTTCTTTCCAGGCAAAAGACCTAGGCAGATCAATTTAACTTCTGTGCTTCTCTACATAATGGATTTGCTTCCACAAAGTGGTTAATTTATTTCTAAAGCATTAAGGGACTTAGTCCACTAATCATTAACTTAATAATTTCAGGTACTTTTAATTTATTCAGTAATAAGCTTTTATTGACTATTTTCTGACCAGAATCCTAATCACTTGAAAGAAAACAATCCCTGCTCTGGGACACACCTTGAAACAAAAGGGCCGATATTCTGGTTTCTCTTTCGATTGCATAAATCTTACACCTTCTTAAAACATGTGGACTTGACAACCATTTCAAAGTTTTTTACGAGATGTAAGGGAGGAAGGGCCCTTGAACATTTAATGTTAATCATGTACTTCATACCATATATCAATCAATGTTCAGACTTTATTATGCCTCTCAAGGCCTGCACAATCTGACTCCTTGCTGTGCTGTGCTTAGCTGCTCAGTCGTGTCCAACTCTCTGCGACCCCAAGGACTGTAGCCCGCCAGGCTCCTCTGTCCGTGGGGATTCTCCAGGCAAGAGTACTGAAGTGGGTTGCCATACCCTCCTCCAGGGGATCTTCCCAACCCAGGGATCGAACCAGGTCTCCTGCATTGCAGGTGGATTCTTTACCATTGGAGCCACTACCTCATCTCAGAAAACTGCTTCCCTCACCCTCTATTCCTGCAGCAACTTTCTGTTTCTCCAATATTCCCCATCAGGGAGTGTGGTAGAATGGTTGCAAAAATGCTTCAACACTGTATTCCTCCCATTTTCCATACCCTTTGGGATGTGACTGTACAACTCCAATCAAGAGGTAAAGTATTTCCCCACTCTTTGAACCTGGGCTAACTTGCTTTAGCCAATAAATGAAGAAGTGGTTCTGTGCCACTTACAAGCCTGTGACTGGAGAGCTATTGTGTGTGTTTCACACTGTTCGTGGGGTTCTCAAGGCAATAATACTGAAGTGGTTTGCCATTCCCTTCTCCAGTGGACCACATTCTGTCAGACCTCTCCACCATAACCTGCCTGTCTTGGGTGGCCCCACACGGCATGGCTTACTTTCATTGAGTTAGACAAGGCTACGGTCTAACGTGGGGTATCTCTTCACGTCTGCTTCAGCAAAGCGCACCTGCTGCTCCTTACCTTGGATGAGGGTTATCTCCTCACTGCCACCCCTCCTGACCTACTATATGCTACCGGAGATCAGTGGAGAAATAACTCCAGAAAGAATGAAGGGAGGGAGCCAAAGCAAAAACTACCCAGTTGTGGATGTGACTGGTGATAGAAGCAAGGTCCGATGCTGTAAAGAGCAATATTACATAGGAACCTGGAATGTTAGGTCCATGAATCAAGGCAAATTGGAAGTGGCCAAACAGGAGATGGCAAGAGTAAACGTCGACATTCTAGGAATCAGCTAACTAAAATGGACTGGAATAGGTGAATTTAACTCAGATGACCATTATATCTACTACTGTGGGCAGGAATCCCTTAGAAGAAATGGAGTAGCCATCATGGTCAACAAAAGAGTCCGAAAGGCAGTACTTGGATGCAATCTCAAAAACGACAGAATGATCTCTGTTTGTCTCCAAGGCAAACCATTCAGTATCACAGTTATCCAAGTCTATGCCCCAACCAGTAATGCTGAAGAAGCTGAAGTTGAACGGTTCTATGAAGATCTACAAGACCTTTTAGAACTAACACCCCCCAAAAATGTCCTTTTCATTTAGGGTACTGGAATGCTAAAGTAGGAAGTCAAGAAACACCTGGAATAATAGACAAATTTGGCCTTGGACTATGGAATGAAGCAGGGCAAAGGATAATAGAGTTTTGCCAAGAGAACGCACTGGTCATAGCAAACACCCTCTTCCAACAACACAAGAGAAGACTCTACACATGGACATCACCAGATGGTCAACACCAAAATCAGATTGATTATATTCTTTGCAGCCAAAGATGGAGAAGCTCTATACAGTCAACAAAAACAAGACCAGGAGCTGACTGTGGCTCAGATCATGAACTCCTTATTGCCAAATTCAGACTTAAATTGAAGAAAGTAGGGAAAACCACTAGACCATTCAGGTATGACCTAAATCAAATCCCTTATGATTATACAGTGGAAGTGAGAAATAGATTTAAGGGCCTAGATCTGATAGATAGAGTGCCTGATGAACTATGGAATGAGGTTCGTGACATTGTACAGGAGACAGGGATCAAGACCATCCCCATGGAAAAGAAATGCAAAAAAGCAAAATGGCTGTCTGGAGAAGCCTTACAAATAGCACTGAAAAGAAGAGAGGCGAAAAGCAAAGGAGAAAAGAAAAGATATAAGCATCTGAATGCAGAGTTCCAAAGAATAGCAAGAAGAGATAAGAAAGCCTTCTTCAGCAATCAATGCAAAGAGATAGAGGAAAACAACAGAATGGGAAAGACTAGAGATCTCTTCAAGAGAATTGGAGATACCAAGGGAACATTTCATGCAAAGATGGGCTCGATAAAGGATAGAAATGGTATGGACCTAACAGAAGCAGAAGATATTAAGAAGAGGTGGCAAGATCACACAGAAGAACTGTACAGAAAAGATCTTCACGATCCAGATAATCATGAGGATGTGATCACTAATCTAGAGCCAGACATCTTGGAATGTGAAGTCAAGTGGGCCTTAGAAAGCATCACTGTGAACAAAGCTAGCGAAGGTGATGGAATTCCAGTTGAGCTGTTTCAAATCCTGAAGGATGATGCTGTGAAAGTGCTGCACTCAATATGCCAGCAAATTTGGAAAACTCAGCAGTGGCCACAGGACTGGAAAAGGTCAGTTTTCATTCCAATTCCAAAGAAAGGCAATGCCGAAGAATGCTCAAACTACCACCCAATTGCACTCATCTCACACGCTAGTAAAGTCATGCTCAAAATTCTCCAAGCCAGGCTTCAGCAATATGTGAACCATGAACTTGCAGATGTTCAAGCTGGTTTTAGAAAAGGCAGAGGATCCAGACATCAAATTGCCAACATCTGCTGGATCATCGTAAAAGCAAGAGAGTTCCAGAAAAACATCTATTTCTGCTTTATTGACTATGCCAAAGCCTTTGACTGTGTGGATCACAATAAACTAGAAAATTCTTCAAGAGACGGGAATACCAGACCACCTGACCTGCCTCTTGAGAAACCTATATGCAGGTCAGGAAGCAACAGTTAGAATTGGACATGGAACAACAAACTGGTTCCAAATAGGAATAGGAGTATGTCAAGGCCGTATATTGTCCCCCTGCTTTTTTAACTTATATGCAGAGTACATCATGAGAAATGCTGGGCTGGAAGAAGCACAAGCTGAAATCAAGATTGCCAGGAGAAATATCAATAACCTCAGATACGCATATGATACCACCCTTATGGCAGAAAGTGAAGAGGAATTAAAAAGCCTCTTAATGAAAGTGAAAGTGGAGAGTGAAAAAGTTGTCTTAGAGCTCAACATTCAGAAAACAAAGATCATGGCATCTGGTCCCTTCACTTCATGGGAAATAGATGGGGAAACAGTGGAAACAGTGTCAGACTTTATTTTGGGGGGCTCCAAAATCCCTGCAGATGGTGATTGCAGCCATGAAATTAAAATATGCTTACTCCTTGGAAGGAAAGTTATGACCAACCTAGACAGCATATTCAAAAGCAGAGAAATTACTTTGCCAACAAAGGTCCATCTAGTCAAGCCTATGGTTTTTCCAGTAGTCATGTATGGATGAGAGATTTGGACTGAAGAAAGCTGAGCACCGAAGAATTGATGCTTTTGAACTGTGGTGTTGGAGAAGACTCTTGAGAGTCCCTTGGACTGCAAGGAGATCCAACCAGTCCATTCTGAAGGAGATCAGCCCTGGGATTTCTTTGGAGGGAATGATGCTAAAGCTGAAACTCCAGTACTTTGGCCACCTCATGCGAAGAGTTGACTCATTGGAAAAGACTCTGATGCTGGAGGGGATTGGGGGCAGGAAGAGAAGGGGACGACAGAGGATGAGATGGCTGGATGGCATCACCAACTCGATGGATGTGAGTCTGAGTGAACTCTGGGAGTTGGTGATGGACAGGGAGGCCTGGTGTGCTGTGATTCATGGGGTCGGAGGGAGTTGGACACGACTGAGCAACTGGACTGAACTGTGTGTGTTTACATACACCTCCCTGACACTGCTATTAGTCATGCCTAGTGAGCTTGCTCAAGGATGAGAGACCACATGGAGCCAGAGCTGATCTGAACCAGCCAAGCACCAACTGCTGAACTACCTGCTGATCAGATCCAAATGAAAACTCCCAGTCAACCCAGGACTCAGCATACAATGCAGACACTACTGACTAGGTTAGGTCCCCCATGTCTCACATCAAATAGGACAACTGTAAGATCTGGTTTTTAAATGTCTACCTCCCCTGCTAGACTATAACCTCCATGAGGGGAGGAATCAGGTCTGTCTTGACCCCAACTTTGTCCCTCGCATCTAGCATGGTGCTGGCTATAGTCAGCACTCATTATTAGTTGATTAAATGAGTATATTAGTGAACGTATGAGCAAATCTTCACACAGTCCCACAGATGAGGAAACTAAGGTTGGAAGGGCTTATGTAACCTTTCTGAAGTTACTCACCAAGGAAACAGTGAGGCTGAGACACAGTTCATACACTTGAAATAATACAGTTCATACAGTTCTGAAGACTAGGTAACTCTAAAGAGGAATCTGCTAAGCCATCTAGATAAAGCCATTAAGAATGATGCATAACCCAGGGTCTGCTGGAAAATATTGCTACCAACTCTTCAGTTTTGTAATCACTGAAAGAAACCAGCTATGAGGTCCTGGGAAATGGCTCCATGTATCATTTGGGAACAGTCATGCCTTTTCTATTTGGCTTTCATTCTACCATGCATTTGTACAGAAGTAGCAGAAGGCAATGGTACCCCACTCCAGTACACTCTTGCCTGAAAAATCCCACGGACAGAGGAGCCTGGTGGGCTGCAGCCCACGGGGTCGCTAAGAGTCGGACACGACTGAGCGACTTCATTTTCACTTTTCACTTTCATGCATTGGAGAAGGAAATGGCAACCCACTCCAGTGTTCTTGCCTGGAGAATCCCAGGGACGGGGGAGCCTGGTGGGCTGCCGTCTATGGGGTCACACAGAGTCAGACATGACTGATGCGACTTAGCAGTAGCAGCAGCAGCAGCATGGTGGCATCATGAAGCATGAAACTGGGACTATTTGGTAATATTTCATATTATATTATATATAGGAAATATGATATATATATTACCTACATCACAAGATCGTTCTGGAAAGTATACTGGTGTAAGCATGAAAATAATTGGTGCCGCGCTTGATGTGGAAGAAGCTTGTAAGGCGTTTGGGTGGGTCAAGTGGCTCTGACGACATGGCTTCTCCTTTGGCATGTTTAATTGTGATGGCTGATGGACATCTTTGCAGCTTAAGATGATACTGTTAAAATAGAATTCTCTCCTAATGATGCCTGGAGCCTTGCCACTCAATGGGAGAATCGCAGAACCTGTAGTATCTTATTTCCAATTGACATTCTCTATTGTAATTTTGTTCCTGTTTTAAAATTTGTATTTTTTGTTTCACTGGAAAGATGTTGCTCAGTTTTCAGCTTTAAAAGTGTACAAGTCACTTTGTTACAATAAAAATAAATGTTGTTTTTTTTTTTTAAAAAAAAGAACCTCTCAAGAAATGTTAACAAATAATACTATTTGCTACTATTTAATAACAAGGAGGGGCTTCCCTGGTAGCTCAGCTGGTAAAGAATCCACCAGCAATGCAGACCCTGGTTTGATTCCTGGGTCAGAAGATCACCTGGAGACAGAATAGACTACCCACTCCAGTATTCTTGCTCTTCCCTGCTGGCTCAGATGGTAAAGAATCCTCCTGAAATGCGGGAGGCCTGGGGTCAATCCCTGGGTTGGGAAGATCCCCTGGAGAAGGGCATGGCAACCCATTCTGGCCTGGGAAAATGCCATGGACAGAGGAGCCTGGCAGGCTACAGTCCACGGGTTCCCAAGAGCCAGACACAACTTAGCCACTGAACAAGAGCAACAAATCATTGACACCACGGCTCATATCTCTGGCGGTTTCCACAATCATGCTGGCCACTGGACGGGAGTTCCTGTCTAGAGTTTGAGGAAACATCCTTCTCCCTCATCATGGTGGAAAGTTGGCAGAGACCCGAAAACCTCCATGCACACACCCTCGGGCCTCCAGTAGGGAAATGCTGGGCCTCTGGCAGCTGAGACAGGAGCTGGGAATATCTTTATGACATCTTCACTGAGAGCTATTAGCGTTGTTGGCCATCATTTGCCTTGGACTGGATTTTCACAGAATTCAGCAGCAGGTACTCTACAGGCAGCACAGGACTAAATGTTTGGCAAGAGTCTAGGGTAACAATCAGCAACTGAAATCAAGCTGTGGTGTGTGGCTCACCCAGAATGATTTCTTAAGAGCTACCAGTGCTTAAAGTACCTATCAGTTTTTCCATCCCGAGGCAAAGAGAAATGTTGGGCAGAAAACTAATCACTTGAAGAGAGCAGGCAGCAGCAAAGGGTAAAGAGAACTTTTGAAAATTCTTACAAAATGAGACAAGGCACTGTTGAAAATGCTAATTGTTGGGCCCTGCCCCAGATCCACGAACTCCGGATCTTATTGTGGGGGGCCTGGGATCTTCATATTTATAAGCATATTTATAATCTTCGTATTTATAAGCATCCCCTACTGACTCCAGAGTAGATGGTCATCTAACCACGTGCTGAGAAATGCTGGTTTTGGAGTTCAGGCAAGCCAATGGATTCTGCAAAAACCTACTGGGGCTTCAGGAGGGTTGTCTCAGGTGAAGAGACCCGAGAAGGGCAGTGCAAGTGTAAAGGGTCAGGGATGACAAGGGTCCAAATCAGAGGCAATTTTAAGGCCTCCGCTTACAGTGGAAAGCCCACCGTGGAGCCAGCCACTTGCTATTGCTCCCACCCCTGCTATCACAAGCACATCATAACAGTCAGGACTCAAAGAGGAGACAGAAATCATACAATGATTCGGAGAGGGATGTTGGGTATTACCCACAAGGGGTAGGACTTCCCTGGTGGCTCAGACGGTAAAGCTTCTGCTTACATTGCAGGAGACCCAAGTTCGATCCCTGGGTTGGGAAGATCCTCTGAAGAAGGAAATGGCAATCCACTCCAGTATTCTTGCCTGGAAAATCCCATGGACGGAAGATAGGCTAAGGTCCATGACACAACTGAGTGACTTCACTTTCACTTTTTTCACTTACAAGGGGTAAAGGAAAACTCTAATATATAGCCATTACCTACCTTGATGTTGAAGCAGAACATGAAGGCAGGCACAAATACGGAAGCACTCCCAGCCCATCAGGAAGCACAGGCCGGCGCTGTACTTTTCGTGTCGTCTGCTCCAGCTGAGGGTTTTACAGGGCTTTTAAGCAGAGAATGACCAGGCTCCTCAGACACAGGACGGCAAACTGCTGCCATTGCCAAGGGAGGCTCAGGGTGGCTTGGGAGCTCCATATGGTCAATTTCACCTGGGTCCAAGCAGATGTTCCCTATTTCAAGTTTTGGAACCCCATTTCTTCCAGTTGAAGATGATGTCAACTTCACAAGAGTTGTTAACAAGGTTGTAAATTCAACTAATTCACTGCAGAGAGGTGCCAATCATATCAGGCTACCATGTACTGAAGAGCTAGCTAAGAGGAGCACCCTGGAATCAGGGGAAAGAGCTCCTTCTCATTCTAATGTCCCTGCAGCATCCTCTACTGATGAAGCTTAACACCAGGCCGAATGGCAAGAAAGAAACGTTCCAGTATTGCAAGCAAGGCAGAAAAGGATTGGGGCTCAGAGTCAGCACACTGGTGACTGGCAGTGCCCCCCTACCTTTATTGTCTCTTCCATGGTCTCCACTACCACCCACGAAAACAAAAACACAGATACTGCGAACAGAAATGAGGAAACCCAGGATGCCAACAGCCATCAAGAACATCTTTTGAAAGCTATATACTGACATGTATCTAGGGTGACCTACCATCTGTTTGCCCAGGGCTCTTTGCCCAGCTTTAGCACTTAAAGTCCTGCATCCTAGGGGCACCCCTCAGTCCCAGAAAACCTGGAACATATTTGTCACCCTGCATGCATCCCAAGGGTTTTCAAACATTCTGTGCATCAGAATTGCCTTGGGCACTTGGTCAAAATACAGGTGATTCTATTAAATCTGTTAAAGGTTATTTTGGGTGCAAGCAGACCATGAAGAGATTTTTAAGAACTTTTACTTGGAGGACAGACCAGGACTTCTTTCCATTCTAAAACCACAGTCATCGAAAAGAAAGAAATGACATCCTTTGGAATTAGAGACAAGGTTCCTGAGCCAGAAGAAGACACTGACAAGTTGTTTGTTGACAGGGCTGCTACTGCTACTGCTAAGTCACTTCAATCGTGTCCGACTCTGTGCGACCCCATAGATGGCAGCCCACCAGGCTCCTCCATCCATGGGATTTTCCAGNGAGACAAGGTTCCTGAGCCAGAAGAAGACACTGACAAGTTGTTTGTTGACAGGGCTGCTACTGCTACTGCTAAGTCACTTCAATCGTGTCCGACTCTGTGCGACCCCATAGATGGCAGCCCACCAGGCTCCTCCATCCATGGGATTTTCCAGGCAAGAGTACTGGAGTGGGGCGCCATTGCCTTCTCCGGTTGACAGGGCTAAGTCACTTCAATTGCATCTGATTCTTTTTGACCCTGTGGACTATAGACCGCCAGGCTCCTCTGTCCGTGCAATTATCCAGGCAAGAATACTGGAGTGGTTCACCATTTCCTTCTCCAGGGGATCTTCCTGACCCAGGGATCAAACCCACATGTCTCACGTCTCCTGCATTGGCAAGTGGGTTCGTTACCACTAAGAACCTTAACTTACGGGTAAACTAAGCCTTAGTTTATGGGATGGGGGAAAGATAAAAATTATAGTCTGGCCTTACCACTTTTCTCTCCTCTCAGTTCAAGGATAAATCCTTTCCCCTTCAGTGTCACAAAGTATAATAAAGAGTAACGGATGCTGTGAAATTAGATTTGATAGTAGCAACAACGTAGGGTTGTTGCTGGGGTATACTGAGCTTCCTGCAGGTTAAGCACTATATGGTGAGGTGAGGTGAAGTCTCTCAGTCGTGTCCGACTCTTTGGGACCCCATAGATTGTAGCCTACCAGGCTCCTCCGTCCATGGGATTTTCCAAGCAAGAGTACTGGAGTGGGTTGCCATTGCCTTCTCCAGAGGATCTTCCCAACCCGGAGATCGAACCCGGGTCCCCCACATTGTAGGCAGACGCTTTACCGTCTGAGCCACCGGGGAAAATAGCAATAGCAGTGCTAAATTAACTACACCTTGTGCAAGTTATACTGTGGAAGTTTTTTAAATAAACTTTGTGTCATATAGTGCTTGCTATTTTCCCCGGTGGCTCAGACGGTAAAGCGTCTGCCTACAATGTGGGGGACCCGGGTTCGATCTCCGGGTTGGGAAGATCCTCTGGAGAAGGCAATGGCAACCCACTCCAGTACTCTTGCTTGGAAAATCCCATGGACGGAGGAGCCTGGTAGGCTACAATCTATGGGGTCCCAAAGAGTCGGACACGACTGAGAGACTTCACCTCTGCTATTTTCACACTGTAACGTGAAGTGAAGTGAAGTCGTTCAGTCACTGAGGGAAGCCTTCACACTGTAAGGTACATGATTTAACACGGCCATTTAAAGATGTTTCTCAAGAACTCGGACAGATTGAAGACACTTAACATTGTTTCTATTGTGTTCCAGGCATCGTGCTAAATTCTGTAAATACATTATCTCATTTAATCCTCCCTACAGAAAAGCTATGCCCATTTCATAAAAAAGCAGGGTACCCGACCTAGATTATACACCAAGTATAAAGGTGTATAGCCTGAAACTCAGATCTCTTCTCTCAAGGAAACTTTGTTTGCAAATAGGGCGCGGTCCTATTCTCAGTGCTATGATAGAAGTCTGCACCGGCTGCAGGGAAATCAAACGAGGTGCATCTCAGACTCTCAGTGGAGTTCAGGATAAAAGTCAAACCCTGTTGCTCAGCGCATCATGACCAGGTCCCCCAACGTCTTCGCCCTTCCGCTGGGGCTCGGTCGCTCTTCCGGGACGGACCAAAGAAGCCGGCGCTTGGAAGTCTCTCGTCTTTGGTTAGGGGTGTGGGACTTCGGCCGAGGAAACGTCTTCATCCCCACCATCGCCACAGCCCACCCTTAACGGGGCTCCACCGCACCCTTAATCTCTGGGCTCCCCTCGAACCCCGGCGCTGCCATCTTCACCTTCAGAGACACGGCCCTTTCGGCTCGAGGGACGCCGAGCCGCCCGGAGATCCGGGCTGTGGCGCCGGAAGAGGCGGTGGCGGCGCGTGACGTCAGAGGACGTGACGTCAGAGGACGTGCCTGCCGCCGTGCGCCTGCGGTGGGGAAGCGCTGCAGTCGGGCCGGGGTCCTGAGGCGCCCGCGGACCGCCGGCGACAGAGCAGGCCCGAGGCAGCGCGGGGTTTGCTGTAGGAAGAGCGGCTTTAAAACCTGCGCGCCCGGCTCTGCTGGCAGGTGCGGTCTCCCGGCCTGTCGCTGCGACTTGTGGGGACCGTCCTGCGGTCCCTTCCTCAGGGGACTTCATTCAGGGCCTCCCGGGGGGGCGGGGGTTCTGCATATGTGTAGTCAGAGAGGCCTCTTTGACCTTAAGAATGAGAAATACATTCTCTTTATCTTCTATCCAAGTTCAAGCAGGACTCAGCTCCTCCTCGTTCCTGCCATTATCTTTATCTTCAAGTATCTGTCCACAGGGGACATATTTCAGCTGCTCAGCCTGGGGTCCATCTATCTGGTACGTCAGTGGTGTTGATAACACAAGAAATCTAAGTCCTCATCCTCCTTAATAAGATCTTGGTAAATAAAATTGAAAAATAAAAAATACCACTAGAACCATGTTATTTATAAATATGAAGGTAAAAAGCAGAAACCAGCTGAAAGAGTTAAATGTGGGGACTTGGTCTTAGTCATGTCTGACTCTTTGTGACCCCATGGACTGTAGCCTACCAGGCTCCTCCCTCCTTGGGCTTCTCCAGGCAGGAGTACTGGAGTGGGTTGCCATTTCCCTCTTCAGGGAATCTTCCTGACCCAGGGGTTGAACCTGGGTCTCCAGCATTCCAGGCAGATGCTTTAACCTCTGAGCCACCAGGGAAGCCCAAAGGAGTGGAACAGGGGATTAATTTTCTTGTTAACTGTTTTATAATTCTCTTTGATTTTAAAACTATATGTGAATTATGATGATATTAATTAAATTTACAAAAGTAATTTTTCAGAATTTAACTTGGAAATAGATAATTTTTACAAATTTGGATAGATAATAGGATATATTTTAATTGATAATATATTTATGTTCTAAAGCACAAATGGTTTACATTTTCCTTTTAAATGAAATTTTTCAGTGGTCAGGTCAGATCTGGTATCCATTAGATTTACCTAAGAACCATTTTTCCTTTCTACCTGGAATGATAGTTACGTTTTAATGTGCTATTTCTATTGTTTTCTTTATTGTTTTTTTTTTTTGTGTGTGTGTGTGTTGCTAGGTTATGTGCTTCCATAAAACAATGTTTTCTATTCTAAATTTTGAGAAATACTTATTTGATAACATTTATGGTAACTGCAGTTATCCTTTGTAAAGCCAACTTATTATTTCCCTACTGCTCATTGTCTATCTTTTTTATATAAAATACTTTCTTGCACACAGTATTTGCCCCCTCATTATTCTTTTTCTTTATTGCCAATGAAAATAACTTTCCTGGATGTTATATTAGTTGAATTGACCATTTAAAATTTTGTTTTAAGTGGCTTATCATCACACCTTTCAACAAATTTATCTTGTATTTGCATTCTTTTGATTAACTTTCTTCCAGTGTTTAAACTTAGTGGTTCTGATGAGGTTACTTTAAAGAATTACGTGGGTTATTTTTTTTTCTTCTGTTCTTACCACTACAATGAATATATTTCTTTTCATTTTTTTCTGGAGAAATCAGTGGCAACCCACTCCAGTACTCTTGCCTGGGAAATCCCATGGACGGAGGAGCCTAGTGGGCTACAGTCCATAGGGTTGCGAGGAGTCGGACACAACTGAGCGACTTCACTTTCATTTATCACTTTCATGCATTGGAGAAGGAAATGGCAACCCACTCCAGTATTCTTGCCTGGAGAATCCCAGGGATGGAAAAGCCTGGTGGGCTGCCGTCTATGGGGTCGCACAGAGTCGTGTGAAGCGACTTAGCAGCAGCAGCGGCGGCGGCGCACGTAGCAACACATCGCTCCCCTGTGAACACAGCAAGGATGATAATAGCTGGTTGTCGCGTTACGGTTTTAAAGGCTCAATGGAGAGAAAATACCATCCGAGAGCTTCCTCTACAAATCATGTGGGACTGGAGAGTGGATATTTGGTTCTGCCGTTAACTCTGTGGGCAGATGCCAGCCTCTGTCCTCTGTCCACTTATTAAATAAGAAAACTTACATGCTTATCACTTGGGAGAATTTGTTAAACATACAGATTCCCAGGACCAGCTTAGTTCTACTGAATCAGAAAGTCTGGGGGTGGGGCTGGGAATTTGTAGGCTAAACAAGCTATTAAAAAGAACCTGTTAACCTTTGAGAACTTTGGAGTGAAGCTGTCTTGGACCTAAGAAAAAATGGACTATAAGTCCATACGTNTAAACATACAGATTCCCAGGACCAGCTTAGTTCTACTGAATCAGAAAGTCTGGGGGTGGGGCTGGGAATTTGTAGGCTAAACAAGCTATTAAAAAGAACCTGTTAACCTTTGAGAACTTTGGAGTGAAGTTGTCTTGGACCTAAGAAAAAATGGACTATAAGTCCGTACGTGCCCCCACCTTTCTCCTTTGGTTTGCTTTGGTTTTGCCGATGTGTATGCTCTGTATTTGATGTGGGCTAGACTTTTATTGGCAAAAATGTCAAATTAATATTACTGGTCATTATGGTATGGATTTTTTAAGACTGGAACGTGGTAAAGTTGATTTCCTGAGTGACACTGGGTGAACCACTTAACTTCGTGGCCCTTACATATCTGTTTATCATCATTTTCTACAATGCTTGTTTCAGTGACAGACACCTGTATCCATCCAACATCAAATCTTCTGAGACAGGCCATAGGTGTTTTTAACAAACTTCAAAGGAAGTTTGATGCAGCCTGTGATGATGGAGTATGGAAATGCCCTGGGAAACTGAGTTTTAGCCTATTTCTGAATCATGTAGGTGGCATATCACAGTTTCGCTGTGTTGTCATCTTGGGGGGACTAATAAGAGTAATGTGGTTTATGGTAGATCCTGGTTATAGAATTTCTTAGTATCTACTTTCTTGTGAATGAAGTGAAAGTACTTCAATAAGCTAAATCATTAAAAGATAAACATTGCAAAAGATGAACATTAAAAGCAGCATCTCCAAGTATCTTAGCAGGCTCCTGATTGAGATGTGATCTCAGTCGATTTTACGTAGAAGCACTGATTGCTATTGAGTCATCTCATCTACTTGAAAGGATTATAGTCAAAGCTTTAAAAACCCCAACTTAAAGCATCTTTTTTTTTTTCTTTAAACAGATACCATTGTGTAGTTTGAATCAGGAATGAAGTTTTCTGAAAGCTAAGAGTAGAAGTCTTGGTCAGCATGGAGGACAAAAGACGGCGAGCCCGAGTGTTCTACTTGAAAGGATTATAGTCAAAGCTTTAAAAACGCCAACTTAAAGCATCTTTTTTTTTTCTTTAAACAGATACCATTGTGTAGTTTGAATCAGGAATGAAGTTTTCTGAAAGCTAAGAGTAGAAGTCTTGGTCAGCATGGAGGACAAAAGACGGCGAGCCCGAGTGCAGGGAGCCTGGGCTGGTCCTGCTAAGAGCCAGGCCACTGCTCAGCCAGGCAAGGACCTGTGGGGACCTCCTGTTTTTGTGTGTGTATGTGTGTGGACCAGTATCGTTCTCTTTTAATTAATGTTAAGGTTTGAATCTTTCTCTCTTTTCAGTTCCCACTGCTGAGAACAATCTCCAACAGAGACCTGCTAAAACCTGGATGAACAAGGAGCAGCATCAGTCTGACAGACAGTTTGTGTTCAGAGAACCCCAGGAGGTAAATTCTTGTTTCTTCTTCAACAGTAACAAACGTTTATTTGTAAAAGCAACAGTCACATAGTAGACACTCAAATAAATAGTGACTGAATAAGCTCACTAATAGAGAACTGAAAGGCCTATAGTAATAATGAAATGTGGAGTATTAGTTTCTTCATATGTCTGAGAATTCTTAGTAGTCTTCTCCCAATTTATAGGCATATATAATTGCCTCTTTTTTTGCCAAGGAGAGGTACTGTGACTTGAGGTTACACCATGACTAGAGTTTGCATTAGTTACCTAAGTTCTGCTGCTGCTGCTAAGTCGCTTCAGTCGTGTCCGACTCTGTGCGACCCCATAGACAGCAGCCCACCAGGCTCCCCCGTCCCCAAGATTCTCCAGGCAAGAACACTGGAGTGAGTTGCCATTTCCTTCTCCAATGCATGAAAGTGAAAAGTGAAATTGAAGTTGCTCAGTCATGTGCGACTCTTAGCAACCCCATGGACTGCAGCCTACCAGGCTCCTCCATCCATGGGCTTTTCCAGGTAAGAGTACTGGAGTGGGGTGCCATTCCCTTCTCCATCTAAGTTTAACAGTCTTAAAAATGCTAGTGTATCAAATATCTGTGGAATTGGATTGAAATTTTAGCTGCTGCATTGCTTAATCCCGCTGGGAAAAATGGAAGAAATGGGGAAGAGTTGCTGTTTTTAATAACATGGGGAAAAGGAGCTAAAAATCAGGTATCTTGCAGTAGTAATGATTGCATAAATAATGATTAAAACCTCTTATTTCCTAGCATGTCTTCTGTTTTTAAAAATCCTTTGGAAAGAATGTTTTTTTCCAGAGTGCTTACTGCTAGGAAAACATATAATTCTAATTTTGTCATCCTTTACTGTCTCCTAGTCACTCTGGAGTAGTTCTAAGAAGAGTAGGACAAGAAGTTCCTGGCGGGATACTAAGAGCTTAGAATGAAACAGGGATAGTTTTAAACCTGCTTTATTTTAACTAGGAATGAGAGCATACCATAATTCTGCAAGGAAACCTCCCTGGGGATTAGGAATCATTCAGAAATAATATCTGACTGTTTCTCTGCAGGTGGTACGCAGAGCCCCAGAGCCACGAGTGATTGAGTAAGTACGCTGCTGCCCTCCTGGAACTGTTGCCCACAATGAAATGGAGAGCCCCAGATCTTTCCCTTGGCCTGGTTTTTCCATCTGGAAAAGATAATGGCCAATTAGTGTCTTAAATTTTAAGCTGGAATATCCCTGTCAGATATCTTTAAACCTGGTCTTCTGAGAAGCCTTTCTGAATTTGCTGATGGTGTGGAAAATGCAACCACATATCTGTTCCTTAAACTCAGACTGGTGTAGATTTCCTGACTCTGTTTGACTAACATATATACAGATAGCAGCTAAAATATCTCTTAGGTAAAGACACAGAGGAATTTTTTTCCTGAGTCATTGAAACATGGGTCTTCGAAAAAATTTTTAGTATCAGTTTACTAGCAGTGCTATGAAAACTGCTAGAAATCTAGAAGCTTTTACAGTTCATTTATTAAAACCACAAAATTGTTCCAGAGCAATTAAATGATAATAAACATTTCTCTTATATTGATCTGTGTCTAAAAATATTCTTTTTCAAAATAATGAAAGATGCTTTGATTTCTCTTGTCCTGCTTCTCAATTTCCATCTAATGCAGATAAATTATCTGTAGAAAGCATGCTTTTATTTTAGCAAATTAACATTATATGTATAATATTGGTCATGAGCAAGTATTAAGCTGTTTGGCTATTTGCAAGTCAACTGGTATATCTTAGAAAAGCTTGAAACTAACACAAGTATCATCATCTTTTCAGAGAGGGTGTGTAGTTGTGGCCTGGCCACTAGTCAGCTTTGTAACTAGTCCTTAGGTAAGTTATTACTGTCTCTCTGGACTTTTGTCTCCTTGCCTGTAATATTAAGGGGTTGGACTATATAGTCACGTAAGACCCAGTCTGGTAGCTTTAACAGTCTTTGTTTTGCAAATACAAATGTGATACTGCCTCCGTCGATGGAAAGGAAAAGAAAGCCAAGAAACCTGTTACAAGCTACAAATGGGACATTCAGGTTGAAAAAAAGGGACAATTGTGAATTTCCAAGACAGAGACAAAAAATGATGGTACTCATTCCCACTTGACCATAGGGTTTGTTAATTCTGTTTATCTAAAATTAGCTATGCTAGATTTTTTTAATATACAGAAATATCCCCGATATTTGGAGCAAACCATTTTCTAAATATGGCCCAAGATATAGCACTGAAATATGAGCACTCTAGGAAATTTTATAGCCAACTAATACTTTGAAGCATGCTATATATTTATGATAATAACTCTGCCTGCATTTTAGCTCACAGTGGCTTACACATCCACCTAAGGGCCCAGCTCAGAGATTATGAACTGCTAAGTCACGTGGAAAAGGATGATGTAAATACTGTCCCTTTATATTATTCTCCATAACTTATCTCTGTGAGAAGCGTCTGACACAGCTATCTGGACAGAAATACCTGTCCAGTCTGGATCACATTTCTTACCATGACGTGCCCTTCTGTAACAGTACTTTCATACATTTGATTAAGTTCAGTAAACTTTTTACTGTTCATCTGTTGTGTGCTAGGCACTAGGAGACAGAAAAGTCACCCATTCCAGCCCTTCAGCAGCTCTTAGTCTAGTAAATGAATTAGACATGTCGTCTGACAAATTGAATCCTGACTGTCTTGGAACAGAATACTTATAGGTGAGGTGTAGTGGTCCCAGACGATGAGATATGTAGCATTATTTAACTGGATCACAGGTCAGGAAAGGCTTAGACAAAGTGAAACTGAGCTGAGATTTTGAAGGATGAATTAGAATTTTCCACTGGACTGAAGCTGGGGGTGAGTTGAACTGAGGGTGCTAGGTAGTGGGGACACATGCCAGCATGTAGAAAAGCGTGGGATCAGACATGTGGTGGTGTATTCAGGAGATTCCAAGCAGTAATTACCCTGAGGATGCTGAGTCTGTGGCAACTTTTAGGACGTGGAGCTCTATCATGGGGACCTTCTACTTTTGTTCCGTGTATCTGTGTTCCAGGCTCCAAGGGGATGCTCAATTTGGCACCCCTTTGTGTGATAGATTCCTATGCCACATCAGCCTGAATTATGGGTGAAATATGAAGGTAGAGAATAAGAATTTACTTTCTCGTGGCCTTTGCCTTCATGGCCTGATTTTGTCAGGATTCTATATCCAGGGCCATTAACGGTTACCACCATCTTACCCCTTATCTCAGTGGTAGAATAAGGTGGGGCTGTATTTCCCTCATTGTGTACCCTCATCGGGAAGGGGTTTTGGTGAGCTGGGACTTTGTGCACTCCGAAAGACAACTCTTCCTTCCGCTACGTGCAGTATGTTGTTTAACTTGGTACTAATAAGTCTTTGTTTTCTTGGTTTCTTTAGTCAAGAGGGTGTGTATGAAATCAGCATGTCACCCACAGGCATATCTAGGTAAGTGAATTCTCACTTAGATAGGGGCTATAGTTAATCACTTACTTCAAGTCTTTTGATATATTTAGAATGTTTCGCTTGTAGAATGTTAACCTTGATTAAAGTAGGTAACATCTGCCCCTTAAATTCCTGGAGAGCAAATATGTGGTAATATCTCCTTTTATACTAGCTTCAAAACATTTTCATAGCCCCTCTGTCAGGTATAGTATAACTGTTACTTCTCCAGTTGTTCATATGGGGAAATGAGATCCAGGGAGATTCAATACGTTATCCTAGTGCTACATGGTAGTTTAATATTAAAGTTGAGTCTGGTCTCAACTTCTGTGCTGTGAGTGATATATTATTGTTGGATTGTTGTAGTTGTTGTTCAATCGCTAAGTCAGGTCTGACTCTTTGGACCCCATGGACTGTAGCATGCCGGGCTCCTTTGTCAAAAACTGTTTCCCGGAGTTTGCTCAAACGCATGTCTGGTTAGACAGCTGGTGATGCTGTCTAACCATCTCACCCTCTGCCATCTGCTTTTCCTTTTGCCTTCAGTCTTTTCCAGCATCAGGGTCTTTTCCAACAAGTCAGCTCTTCATATCACATGGCCAAAGTATTGGAGCTTCAACTTCAGGGTCAGTCCTCCCAATGAATATTCAAGAATGATTTCCTTTAGGATTGACTGGTTTGACCTCCTTCCAGTCCAGGGGACTCTCAAGAGTCTTCTCCAGCCTCATGATTTGAAAGGATCAGTTCTTTGGTGCTCAGCCTTCTTTGCGGTCCAGCTCTCACATCTGTAATGTGTACTGGAAAAACTGTAGCTTTGACTATACGGACCTTTGTCAGCAAAGTGATGGTCCTGATTTCTAATACACTGTTTAGGTTTGTCATAGCTTTCCTTCCAAGGAGTTGGCGTCTTATAATTTCATGGCTACAGTCACCATCCCCAGTGATTTTTGGAGCCCAAGAAAAAAATCTGTCACTGCTTCCGCTTTTTCCCCTTCTATTTGCCATGAAGTGATGAGACCAGGTGCCATGATCTTAGTTTTTTGAATGCTGAGTTTCAAGCCAGCTTTTTTACTCTCCTCTTTTACCTTCATCAAGAGGCCTTTCATTTCCTCTTTACTTTCTGCCAGTAGAGTGGTATCATCTGCATATCTGAAGTTGTTGATATTTCTCGTGGCAATCTTGATTCCAGCTCGAGCTTCATCCAGCCCGACATTTCACCTGATGTGCTCTGCATATAAGTTAAATAAGCAGGGTGACAATATACAGCCTTGATGTACTCCTTTCCCAANATCTGCATATCTGAAGTTGTTGATATTTCTCGTGGCAATCTTGATTCCAGCTCGAGCTTCATCCAGCCCGACATTTCACCTGATGTGCTCTGCATATAAGTTAAATAAGCAGGGTGACAATATACAGCCTTGATGTACTCCTTTCCCAATTTCGAAGCAGTCCCTTGTTCCATGTCTGGTTCTAACTGTTGCTTCTTGATCCACATTCTTAGGAGACAGGTAAGGTGGTCTGGTACTCCCATCTCTTGAAGAATTTTCCACAGTTCATTGTGATCCACAGAGTCACAGGCTTTAGCATAGTCAATAAAGCAGAGGTAGATATTTTTCTGGAATTTCCTTGCTTTCTCCATGATCCAGCGAATGTTGGCAATTTGATCTCTGGTTCCTCTGCCTCTTCGAGACCCAGCTTGTACATATGGATGTTCTTAGTTCATGTACTACTGGAGCCTACTTGAAAGATTTTGAGTATAATGTTGTTATCATGTGAAATGAGTGCAATTGTATGATAGTTTGAACATTTCTTAGACATTGCCCTTCTTTGGGATTGGAATGAAAACTGACCTTTTCCAGTCCTGTGGTCACTGCTGAGTTTCCCAAATTTGCTGTATGACGTGCCCTTCTGTAACAGTACTTTCATACATTTGATTAAGTTCAGTAAACTTTTTACTGTTCATCTGTTGTGTGCTAGGCACTAGGAGACAGAAAAGTCACCCATTCCAGCCCTTCAGCAGCTCTTAGTCTAGTAAATGAATTAGACATGTCGTCTGACAAATTGAATCCTGACTGTCTTGGAACAGAATACTTATAGGTGAGGTGTAGTGGTCCCAGACGATGAGATATGTAGCATTATTTAACTGGATCACAGGTCAGGAAAGGCTTAGACAAAGTGAAACTGAGCTGAGATTTTGAAGGATGAATTAGAATTTTCCACTGGACTGAAGCTGGGGGTGAGTTGAACTGAGGGTGCTAGGTAGTGGGGACACATGCCAGCATGTAGAAAAGCGTGGGATCAGACATGTGGTGGTGTATTCAGGAGATTCCAAGCAGTAATTACCCTGAGGATGCTGAGTCTGTGGCAACTTTTAGGACGTGGAGCTCTATCATGGGGACCTTCTACTTTTGTTCCGTGTATCTGTGTTCCAGGCTCCAAGGGGATGCTCAATTTGGCACCCCTTTGTGTGATAGATTCCTATGCCACATCAGCCTGAATTATGGGTGAAATATGAAGGTAGAGAATAAGAATTTACTTTCTCGTGGCCTTTGCCTTCATGGCCTGATTTTGTCAGGATTCTATATCCAGGGCCATTAACGGTTACCACCATCTTACCCCTTATCTCAGTGGTAGAATAAGGTGGGGCTGTATTTCCCTCATTGTGTACCCTCATCGGGAAGGGGTTTTGGTGAGCTGGGACTTTGTGCACTCCGAAAGACAACTCTTCCTTCCGCTACGTGCAGTATGTTGTTTAACTTGGTACTAATAAGTCTTTGTTTTCTTGGTTTCTTTAGTCAAGAGGGTGTGTATGAAATCAGCATGTCACCCACAGGCATATCTAGGTAAGTGAATTCTCACTTAGATAGGGGCTATAGTTAATCACTTACTTCAAGTCTTTTGATATATTTAGAATGTTTCGCTTGTAGAATGTTAACCTTGATTAAAGTAGGTAACATCTGCCCCTTAAATTCCTGGAGAGCAAATATGTGGTAATATCTCCTTTTATACTAGCTTCAAAACATTTTCATAGCCCCTCTGTCAGGTATAGTATAACTGTTACTTCTCCAGTTGTTCATATGGGGAAATGAGATCCAGGGAGATTCAATACGTTATCCTAGTGCTACATGGTAGTTTAATATTAAAGTTGAGTCTGGTCTCAACTTCTGTGCTGTGAGTGATATATTATTGTTGGATTGTTGTAGTTGTTGTTCAATCGCTAAGTCAGGTCTGACTCTTTGGACCCCATGGACTGTAGCATGCCGGGCTCCTTTGTCAAAAACTGTTTCCCGGAGTTTGCTCAAACGCATGTCTGGTTAGACAGCTGGTGATGCTGTCTAACCATCTCACCCTCTGCCATCTGCTTTTCCTTTTGCCTTCAGTCTTTTCCAGCATCAGGGTCTTTTCCAACAAGTCAGCTCTTCATATCACATGGCCAAAGTATTGGAGCTTCAACTTCAGGGTCAGTCCTCCCAATGAATATTCAAGAATGATTTCCTTTAGGATTGACTGGTTTGACCTCCTTCCAGTCCAGGGGACTCTCAAGAGTCTTCTCCAGCCTCATGATTTGAAAGGATCAGTTCTTTGGTGCTCAGCCTTCTTTGCGGTCCAGCTCTCACATCTGTAATGTGTACTGGAAAAACTGTAGCTTTGACTATACGGACCTTTGTCAGCAAAGTGATGGTCCTGATTTCTAATACACTGTTTAGGTTTGTCATAGCTTTCCTTCCAAGGAGTTGGCGTCTTATAATTTCATGGCTACAGTCACCATCCCCAGTGATTTTTGGAGCCCAAGAAAAAAATCTGTCACTGCTTCCGCTTTTTCCCCTTCTATTTGCCATGAAGTGATGAGACCAGATGCCATGATCTTAGTTTTTTGAATGCTGAGTTTCAAGCCAGCTTTTTTACTCTCCTCTTTTACCTTCATCAAGAGGCCTTTCATTTCCTCTTTACTTTCTGCCAGTAGAGTGGTATCATCTGCATATCTGAAGTTGTTGATATTTCTCGTGGCAATCTTGATTCCAGCTCGAGCTTCATCCAGCCCGACATTTCACCTGATGTGCTCTGCATATAAGTTAAATAAGCAGGGTGACAATATACAGCCTTGATGTACTCCTTTCCCAATTTCGAAGCAGTCCCTTGTTCCATGTCTGGTTCTAACTGTTGCTTCTTGATCCACATTCTTAGGAGACAGGTAAGGTGGTCTGGTACTCCCATCTCTTGAAGAATTTTCCACAGTTCATTGTGATCCACAGAGTCACAGGCTTTAGCATAGTCAATAAAGCAGAGGTAGATATTTTTCTGGAATTTCCTTGCTTTCTCCATGATCCAGCGAATGTTGGCAATTTGATCTCTGGTTCCTCTGCCTCTTCGAGACCCAGCTTGTACATATGGATGTTCTTAGTTCATGTACTACTGGAGCCTACTTGAAAGATTTTGAGTATAATGTTGTTATCATGTGAAATGAGTGCAATTGTATGATAGTTTGAACATTTCTTAGACATTGCCCTTCTTTGGGATTGGAATGAAAACTGACCTTTTCCAGTCCTGTGGTCACTGCTGAGTTTCCCAAATTTGCTGACATACTGAGTGTAACACTTTAACAGCATCATCTTTTAGGGTTTTAAATGGCTCAGCTGGAATTCCCTCACCTGCACTAGCTTTGTTTGCAATAATGCTTCCTAAGGCCTACTTGACTTCACACTCCAGGATGTCTGGCTCTAGGTGAATGACCACACCATCATGGTTATCCTGGTCATTAAGACCTTTTTTGTATAGTTCTGTGTATTCTTGCCACCTCTTCTTAATTTCTGCTGCTTCTGTTAGATCCTTACTGTTTCTGTCAGTGCCCATCTTTGTATGAAATGTTCCCTTGGTATCTCAATTTTCTTGAAGAGATTTCTAGTCTTTCCCCTCCTATCGTTTTCCTCTATTTCTTTGCATTGTTCATTGAAGAAGGCCTTCTTATCTCCCCTTGCTATTCTCTGGAACTCTGCATTCAGTTAGGTGTTTCTTCCCCTTTCTCCATTGCCTTTTGCTTCTCTTCTTTCCTCAGCTCTTTGTAAAGCCTCCTCAGACAACCACTGCCTTCCTGCATTTCTTTTTCTTTGGGATGGTTTTGGTCACCACCTCCTATATAGAGTCCGTAGCTCTGCAGGCACTATGTCTACCAGATCTAATGCCTTGAATCTATTCGTCACTCCACTGTACAATCATAAAGGGTTTGACTTAGGTCATACCTGAATGGTATAGTGGTTTTCAGTACTATCTTCAATTTAAGCCTGAATTTTGCAATAAGGAGCTCATGATCTGAGCCACAGTCAGCTCCAGGTCTTGTTTTTGCTAACTGTATAGAGTTTCTCCATCTTCAGCTGTAAAGAACATAGTCTGATTTCAGTTTTGACCATCTGGTGAGGTCCATGTGTAAAGTCATCTTTGGAGCTGTTAGAAAAGGGTGTTTGCTATGACCAGCATGTTCTCTTGACAAAACTAATAGCCTTTGCCCTGCATCGTTTTGTACCCTAAGGCCAAACTTACCTGTTATTTTGGGTATTTTTGTGGACTTCCCTGGTAGCTCAGCTGGTAAAGCATCTGCCTGCAATGCAGGAGAACCCAGTTTGATTCCTGGGTTGGGAAGATCCGCTGGAGAAGGGAAAGGCTACCCACTCCAGTATTCTTGGGCTTCCCTGGTGGCTCAGCTGATAAAGCATCACCTGCAATGCGGGAAACCTAGGTTTGATCCCTGGTTTGGGAAGATCCCCTGGAGAAGGGAAAGGCTACCCACTTCAGTATTCTGGCCTGGAGGATTCCATGGACTGTATAGCCATAGGGTCACAAAAAGTCGGACACGACTGACTGACTTTCACTTTCACTTTTGGGTATTTCTTGACTTCCTACATTTGCATTTCAATCCCCTATGATGAAAAGAACACCTTTTTATGTGTTAGTTCTAAAAGGTGTTGTAGATCTTCATAGAACCAGTCAACTTCAGCTTCTTCGGCATCAGTTGTTGGGGCATAGACTTGGATGACTGTATTGTTGAATGGTTTGCCTTGGAAGTGAACCAAGATCATTCTGTCATTTTTGAGGTTGGACTCAAGTACTGCATTTGGGACTCTTCTGTTGACTGTGAGGGCTACTCCACTTCATCTAAAGGATTCTTGTCCAAAGTAGTAGATATAATGATCATCTGAACTAAATTCACCTGTTTGTGAATTTAATTCATTTTAGTTCACTGATCCATTTTGGTTCACTGATCCGTAAGATGTCAATGTTCAGTCTTACTATCTCCAGCTTGACCATGTCCAGTTTACCCTGATTCATGGATCTAACATTCCAGGTTCCTATGAAATACCATTCTTTACAGCATTGGACTTTACTTTCTCCACCAGACACATCCGCAACTGAGCAACATTTCTGCTTTTGCCCAACCACTTCATTCTCTCTGGAGCCTTTAGTAATTGCCCTCTGCTCTTCTCCAATAGCATGTTGGATACCTTCAGACCTGGGGTGGGGGAGGGGGCTCATCTTCTGGTGTCGTATCTTTGTGTCTCTTCACGCTGCTCACTGGGTTCTTGCAGCAAGGATCCTAGGGTGGGTGCCGCTTCCTCCTCCAGTGTGCCGGCTTCTGTCACAAACTCTGCGCTGTGCCCCATCTGTCTTGGGTGGCCCTGCACAGCATGGCTTATAGCTTCATTGAGTTACACAGACCCCTTCATGACAAGACTGTGATCCACGAAGGGGATTGCTTATTATTGCATGGACTATTATGTTAATCATGCATTATTATATATAGTATATGTTAAGTTATATTGTATTGCTATATAAAGGTAGAGTTCAATAACATTAAAGCATATGTGATTTAGGGTATGTTAGGTGATAGTCATTATTTCATTTTGAAAGCATCACCTTAGTGCATGTTACTGTAAATTAATGAGATGTTTAAATAAATCAGAATTTATGTATCTAAGTAAATTGCTTAGAAAGAGTTGCTTTTGGATTTGGAAGTCTCTATAGTTAGTCCAATGGCACTGCCATTGTTAAAACCCTTTTCAGAACTTCCGTTTTCAGAACTTCCCTTTTAGAGGAAGTTTAATAGTCACACAAGAAAACCAGTTGCATTCTTTTTGTTACATGTCATTGTTAACCTGGTATGGCTTCAGGTGAGCTTTGGCTCTTTCAAAATATCAACTCACAATATGTGTAAGCCGAATTATTATGCTTTACGCTGAAAACTCATACAGTGCTGTATGTCCATTATATCTCAGTAAAACTGGAAACAAAATAAATAATTCAGATCAAACATTGTAAATTGTACAGCTGGTTAAAATTAATAAATTCCTTGTTAAACTGTTAAAAAAAAATCAAACGTACTTTCAAAGAGTGAAAATTTATTACCAGCAAGACTGTTGAAGAGCATGTTCCTGTCTTTCAGAACATTTCTTAAGAAAGTTATCCAGAAATCCAAATGCATTGTTAAAATGAAATCATATATTAGGGACATTGAAATCAAAACCACAGTGATATACCACTTTATGTTCACTAGAATTTCCACAGTCAAAAAGACAGTAATAAGTGTTATTATAAGAGAGAATGTGGAAAAACTAGAGCCTTCCTGTATTCCTGGTGGAATTGTAAAATAGTACAATCCACTTAGAAGAAAGTTTAGTGGTTTCTTAAAAACTTAAGCATACCTTTGTCATATGACTCAGCAGTTTCACACTTAGATATCTTATTTCAAGAGAAATGAAAACATACATCCATACAAAGACTTGTGTGTGAAGATTCATAGCAGCATTCAAAATAGACGAAAGTAGAAACAACTCAAATATCCATCAATTGGTGAATGGACAAACAAAAGGTGTTATATCTATATAATGGGATATTTATTCCACCATAAAAAGAAATGTTGTTTTGATAATGCTACAACATGGATAAACCTTGAAGACACTACAGTAAGTTGAATTTTACAGTATATTATACTGTACCTCAGTAAAGGAGAGAAAAAAAAAAAGATATCCAAAACAATTCTGAGCTGACTTGGCATTGTTGAAATAAGTGTATATTCAGTGAGATTAAAAAATCCTCATTTGGATATCTTTAGTTTGTTATAGTTACGATTGGCATAGTCTCAGAAGACTCTCAATTGTTAAAGTAACACAGAGCCAAGCATTTTATTATTCTGCTTTTCACAATGATGCTGTCAGGTGGCGATCATCTTTGTGTTACAGATGAGAAAAGCCAAGGTTCCGAGAGGTTAAGTAACTTGTCCAAGGTGTCACAGCCCAGCAGTGCTGGGGTAGTATTTGAACCGTGTCTGTGAAAGCCGTCATGTACCTCCTTATCCTTCATTGCCTGTTTTATTGCCTGTCTTAACTTGGCAGAGATTGGTTTTTCATCTGGAGCATCATGATCTGGATGATACCACCCTCTGGGGGTGTGGCAAGATGTTTCATCTACCCACGAAAGGAAGCATCGTCCAGATTCATTTACTCCGCTGATGATTGGAGTCCACCCATCTTCTGTGTTCTTTACTTAGTAGCTGTTCTTTCTGCCTCCAGGGTGTGTTTATGTCCTGGCTTCGTTGACTTGAAAGAGGCCGACTCAGTGTTTGAACAGCTTTGTCGGGATGTTCCCTGGAAGCAGAGGACCGGCATCAGAGACGGTAAGTGGATATCTTGGGACCACAGTTGTTGATGTTTGGCCCTCCTTTCCAGATTGTTTTCCAGTACCCTTGTTTCTTGGCATCGCGGTCAGACTTGCACAGATGTTCAAAGCCTAACTGGAACCCTAAGCAGAGGCAGGCATTCGCCAAAGGGGACAGGGCTGAGTGTTCCTCGCAGAAGACACCACATGGTTCTCAGTGTGTGGCAGAGGTGGGCTTTCAAAGAAAGGAAGGGGCTGAGCTGTAGCTGACGTGCTTATCTCCCTTAGTGTTTGATCACTGTTCATTACTTCAGACAGTGCCAGCTTCCCTCTTTCTTCATAGAAGCTTCCAGAACTTGTGTTTTTCTGATTCTGTTTGGCATCTATTCTTTCCATCATCATTTTATTGTCACTCTAGTCTCACTAGAAGTCTCCTTTAGCTTCAGCATTTGTAGCATTCTCCTGAGCTTGTCAAGATTGCCTGATGTGGAGTGGGCACTACACAAGCAGCAGTACCTGCTATACCAAAGGTGGTCACTGGGGGGTGTCGGTGCTCTAGCATAGAATCTTTTTTTTTTTCCTGGCACATTGAGTGATTTTAAATTTTCTGTGGAGAAAGAGGCAAAGTATACTGGCATCACTTTTGTAACAGGCATCAGAAGGAGAGTCGGCTCTTTCAGGGCAGCCTTCTAATTCCCAGCAGTTTCTACAGCAGGGCTTTCGGTGACAGACTTGGCTTCAATTGCTGGCTCTTTCAAAGTGATTGTTTATTTTAGACAAATGATAGTTAAGTAATTTTCTGATTCTTAATTTTTCTGATCAAGAAAATAGAGCTAATAATAATACCTATCTTGCAAGGTTGTTGTGATAATTAAATGAGACAGTGCCTGATAAGGTACTTAACAGAATACTTGGCACATAGTAAGCCTTCAGTGAATGTTAACTGCTTTTATTATTGTTGTTATTATTGTAGTGGTTGAAGTCAGTTGTAGGGAAAAATAGAAGATCTGTGGGTAGCTCCTTCTCTAATTATAAAGTGGACACCAAAAACTAATGATTAAAATTAACTATGTGCTGTGGTGGGTCAAAGCACCGTTTTCTTTATTTGGAATTAAAAGGGCTTAGATAGTGGTGGCACATGGGTGAACAGTTGGTTTTGTTTCCTGTATGGACGTTCATGCCACAGTTTCCTGCTTACAAGGGTTCACACTCCATGTCCTGCATCTTAGACCCTCGCTAATGTGAATCCTCTGTCCTGCGGTGGGACTCCTTCACTCGGTCTGTGTCACCACTGACACAAATGGGTCACTCGCATCCTCGCCCCAGAGCCTCACCGGTACTGGTTCTGCCAGCATAGCCTCTCCTGCCATCCTTTTAGCTGTCGCCATGCCGCTCCTGAGGTCCCGTGCCCTTTGTGAAGGTGGAGCCCTGGGTCAGAGCCCATCCTGCTCCTCCTTTGTATTTCTCCCAGCTCCTTACACCTTACTAGGCAGGGCGCTGGCCTCGGTAGGCACCCGTAAAATAGCATCGAACCCTTTCAAAGGCCCTGTATTTTCTTTCTTAGATGTAACTTACCAGCAACCAAGACTTACAGCCTGGTATGGAGAACTTCCTTACACTTACTCAAGAGTCACTATGGAACCAAATCCTCACGTATGTTGGAATGTTGTTATTGATATGGTTTTATAGACGATATACTGTGCCTGTAGAGTGCTGTGAAATAACAATAAATGACCTTGTGGAGCTGCGCAGTGGTTCCTAGTTCAAAAAATCCTCCGAGTTCAAACACTGAGTCTTTGTGCTTGTCACCATTGATGTGCTTTTGATCCACAGATGAAGTCAGAGGATGAGAAAAAAAAACTGGAACTAGAGTAAACTAGAACCAGACGCAAGGATTTCAGAGAAATGAATCATTTCTTCTCCTAATCCCCTCCTTCCCCAAGCTTTTCTGCCATAGCCCTTTGTGTATCTCCTGGTATATATTTGCTGTGGTTCCAAATCCTTAAGACTGACCAGTGAGGGCAGAATGTTTCTTTCCTTGTCTCAGGCTCTTTTCCCATTTGTGAGAAAAACCTGTTGCTTTTCTTGTTGACTTTGTATTCATTCTGTGGCTGCACTTCTCATAACTTACCATTGCTTTGGCTTGTCTTTACTGCTTCTTGTGTTTTTAAAACTGTCCATGAAAGACGAAGAGATTCTAATGTATAAATTAAGCTTATCCAGAGGATGGAATTAAGATCCAAGAAATAGCTCTCTGTTTAGTCCTTGGAATCTTGCCTTTGGCAAATAATAATATGGTTTTTGTGTTTTTTTTTTTTTTGAAGGAGACTTTGAAGAAAATGGAGTTTTTGCTTATGGCACTGGAATAAAGAGAAATGTGACACATTTAGAACTCCTAGTAATTTCTTATCATAAACTAGCATTTTACTAAAATGTTCAGGGATTAAATATTGACTGAAGGGAACATGACTTTTTCACATGATGAGATAGATGGGTGCTCTGGTTTCTAAGGCTACATTTAGAATGTAACCCAGGGAAGTACTGAGGAGACCCTATCTGAAATTGACTTGGAAACATGAAGAGAATTAAACTAGGCCAGTCCAGCATAAACTGCTGGCTATGTTTCTGTCAGAATTAGTGTGTCTTCTTATCAACAGTTATAACAGAGAAGTTGAGGATTAAATAGCCTGTGGGAAAGAAGCTCTTGCAATCTAGCTAATCTTTCAGAACAGGATTTCTCAACTTTGGTATCACTGACTTTGCAAGCACGATAACTCTGTTGTTAGGTTGTCCTGCGCATTGTAGGATGGTTAGCAGTATCTGTGGCTTCTGCCCGCTAGATGCCAGAGGCACCCCTTACCCAGTCAAGGGAACCAAAAATGACTCTGGACGTTGCTTAATATCTGTTGGGGTTCCAAATTGACCTTGCTTGAGAACCACTGCTTTAGATTAAATGTAAGACATGTAAGGTCTGCTGAGATAGAGTGACCACTTATGCTTGGGGACGTTTTGACAATTCTTCAAAAGAATTGTTTAAATGACAACCCTTTTCTTATAGCGTAAGTAATATGTGTTTATTACTGAAAATTTAGAAACTGCAGATAAATATGAAGAATTTTAAAATTTTGGATGGTGCTTCCATCTGATGATTTGGTTCCAGTCTTTTTTTTCTTTTTAAGCAAATATATATAGAGAATTTCTCTATAAAAATAAAATCAGTTATTCACATACTACATTTAATTTTGCTGTATTATTAACATATTGTAGTATCATAAGGTTGTCATATTAGAATTCTTTAATTTGAATTTGACTGGCTCATAACTTTGTACTTATTGCTAATAGATTTAGTTTGTATATACCATCTGAAACAAAATCAAAACAGACGTCCCTTTCTCAGATTTTTTAAGGGAAGATTCCCTAATGTGTATATATGTGTTGGGGATATTAGTTTAAAGTTGTTTTTACCTCAATCTTAGTATTCCATAGCACAGGAGGAGGTTCAGTCATAGGTACTTAAACATCTTTTAGTCTCTTTTTTTGGCTGCACTAGGTTTTCATTGCGGCATGCAGGCTTTCTCTAGTTGCAGCACATGGGGGCTTCTCTAGTTGCAACTTGCAGGCTTCCGTCATTGTGGAGCATGGGCGGGTGGCTCCTAGAGTGCATGGGATCAGTAGTTGCTGCCTGCGGGCTTGCTAGTTGCCCTACGGCATGCAGGATCTTATTCCCTAACCAGGGATCAAACCCGTGTTCCCTACACTGGAAGGTGGATTCTTAACCAGTGGACCACCAGAGAAGTCCCTTTTAGTCTTTTTTCCAAGCTAAATCTTATATGAATCCACTGTGTGGAAAGAAAAGAGTACCCTCACTGACTGGTAGTCTCACCAGCGTGACCTCTCCTCCTTTCTCCTCCTGTGGTCCCAGAGGCATCTCTGTGGTACCTGGGTCTCTGCAAAACACTGTTTGAAGTCCACCAAATAGGTCCTTGTATTTTCTCATACTCTTTTCCTCAAATGTCTTTTAAGGATAGAATGTCTTCACTGAACAGTGAGATGACGCTGGATTTTAATTTAGACTTTCACTTCTGCGGGATCTGTATATAGAGTATTGGTTGGAGAGTCTAAATTAATCCCCTAGTTCATTATTCCTTGTTTTCTCCTTTTCTACTTACTTCACCACTAAAAATAACCAAGAAAAAAATATATATATTCACTTAGAAACATAACACAGACTTGGTGTTAGCTCAGTCCCTAAGCAAGTCAAGGAAGTGCTAATTAGTTTCTCAGTTACATTGCCGAAAAGCTATCATCCTCCTTTATGTTCTTGGGTTTCTTGTTAAGTGTATGACTCTAACATCTGATCTTTATCCCCACGAAGATAAGCTGCTTCTTGTTGTCATTCAGTCATGGCCAATTCTTTGCGACCACATGGACTGCAGCATGCTAGGCCTCCCTGTCCCTCACCACCTCCCAGAGTTCACCCAAGTTCATGTCGTTGAATCAGTGATTCTGTCCAACCATCTCATCTTCTGCTGCCCTCTTCTCCTCTTGCCTTCAGTCTTTCCCAGTATCGAGCTTCCCAGGTGGTCCTAGTGGTAAAGAATGGCCTGCCAATACAGGAGACTTAAGGTACACAGGTTCAATCCCTGGGTTGGGAAGATCCCCTAGAGAAGGAAATTGGAACCCACTGTAGTATTCTTGCCTGGACAGAGGAGCTTGGTGAGCTACAGTTCATGGGGTCGCAAAGAGAGTCAGATATGACTTAGGGACTAAATGGTTATCTATAGCCTTTGAGAAATAACTAAATATCCTTGACGATGCTTCAGTTCAGTTCAGTTGCTCAGTCATGTTCGACTCTGTGACCCCATGAATTGCAGCACACCAGGCCTCCCTGTCCATCACCATCTCCCAGAGTTCACTCAAACTCATGTCCATCGAGTCAGTGATGCCATCCAGCCGTCTCATCCTCTGTCGTCCCCTTCTCCTCCTGCCCCCAATCCCTCCCAGCATCAGTCTTTTCCAATGAGTCAACTCTTTGCATGAGGTGGCCAAAGTACTGGAGTTTCAGCTTTAGCATCATTCCTTCCAAAGAAATCCCAGGGTTGATCTCCTTCAGAATGGACTGGTTGGATCTCCTTGCAGTCCAAGGGACTCTCAAGAGTCTTCTCCTACACCACAGTTCAAAAGCATCAATTCTTCGGCGCTCAGCCTTCTTCACAGTCCAACTCTCACATCCATACATGACCACAGGAAAAACCATAGCCTTGACTAGACGGACCTTAGTCAGCAAAGTAATATCTCTGCTTTTGAATATACTATCTAGGTTGGTCATAATATGGTACTGGCATAAAAATAGACACAAAGACCAATGAAATAGAATGGAAAGCCCAGAAATACATTCTAGCATATATGGTCAACTAATATTTGACAAGGGAGCCAACACTCAGTGGAAAAAAGGTAGACCTTTCAACAAATGGTCTTGTGAAAACTGGACAACCATATGCAAAACAATGAAACTGGACCCATATTTCATACCACTCACAAAAATTAACTTGAAATGAATTAAAGAGTTAATCATAAGACATGATTCTATAAACTCCCCTAGAAGAAAACATAGGGAAGAAAGCTCCTTGACATTGGTCTTGGCAATGATTTTTTTACATATGACACCAAAATATCAAGCAATAAAAGCAAAAGTCAGTAAGTGAGACTACACTGAACTAAAAAGTTTCTGCACAGCAAAACAATCAACAAATGGAAAGGCAACTAAATGAATGGAAGAAAATACATCTAAACCATATATTGGATAAGGGGTTAATAGCCAAAATATATAAAGAACTTATACATCTCAGTAATGAAAATAGTCTGATTTTAAAATGGGCATAGGAACTGAATAGATATTTTCCCAAAGAATAATGCAAATGGCCAACAGATACACAAAAGGATGTATCTATACACAAAAGAATATCACTAATCATCAGTGAAATGCAAATAAAACCACAATGAAATACCACCTCAAACCTGTTAGAATGGCTGTCACCAAGAAGAAAATACCAAATGCTAGTGAGGTTATGGAGAAAAAGGAACCCGTGTGCAATGTTAATGGAAATGAAAATCGGTTCAGCCAAATTCATAGAAAACAGTATGGGAATTCCTCAAAAAATTAAAAAAACAACTACCATGTGATCCAGCAATCCCACTTCTGGGTGTATATCCAAAGGAATGAAAACAGGATGTTGAAAAGATGTTCACTGCAGCGTTAATCGCAACAACCAAGATACGAAAACCTCCTAAGTGTTGTTCAAAAGATGAAAGGATAATGAAGATGTGATCTGTTATCACATATCACAGAAATACACACATGCAAACACACAATGGAATACTATTCACTCTTGAGAAACACGGATGGAACTTGAGGGCGTTATGCTAAGTGAAGAAAGTCAAACAGAGAAGGACAAATACTCTATGGTATGTGGAACACTATACGGTATGTTGGCATATACAAACCTGAAGTCATTTAAACAGAGAGTAGAATGGTGTTTGTCAGGAGGTGGTGGGCAGAGGAATGCTGTTTATGGGTACAAACTTAAAACTAGTAGATAAATAAGTTCTGAGGGGTCTAATGCACAGCATAGTGATTACAGCCAATAATAATGTATTATAAACTTCAAAGTTGCCAAGAGAATAAATCTTTAATTGTTCTCACCACAAAAAAGAAATGATAATTATGTGATATGATAGAGGTGCAAGCTAATGCTAGAATAGTAATCACATTGCTGTTTTATGAATGTATCAAATCAACATTTTATACACCTTGAACTTACACAATGTTATATATCAATTATATCTCAATTTTAAAAAGAAAGAAAACATTTCTATAATTCAGTAAACTTACTTTGTATCAACAAAGTAAACAACAAAGAATGATCATAATCAGAAAATATTATCCTATCACTCCTAAGTCTAGCAAAAAAGGCTGACCTGATTACTTATTGACATTTAACTCTTATCTGCCATCAT
This sequence comes from Oreotragus oreotragus, assembly GCA_006410675.1. Taxonomy (NCBI): domain Eukaryota; kingdom Metazoa; phylum Chordata; class Mammalia; order Artiodactyla; family Bovidae; genus Oreotragus; species Oreotragus oreotragus. The sequence continues at coordinate 4,790 of SJYX01000697.1, read as the reverse complement.
TCCAACTGTCCATATAGCACAGTTATGGCAGAAAAAACATTTTATAAATCAAAAAAACACACAAAAGAAAAAAAGGCAAGCTTATAATTAATATGTATAGGCAAAATGAGTTATTATTTTAAGTACTTACATTTTCTGTGGTTCTCACAATAAATGTGGCAAACAGAAGAAGACTGAAGATGTAAGCAGAATGACTTAAGCTATGGTTTAGGAGTCAGCCACACCTGAGTTTGAATCCTGGTTCTGCCACTAAGCAACTATGACCCTGGGAAAGTTGCTTAACTTCTTTAAATGTTTGCTCAGCTCTAAATTAAGATTAGTAATATCTTTCTCATAATTGCCACTGTGAGGACAAAATGGAAAATATGTGCTTAATAAGTGGTAGCTGTTTTGTTGTAATGGTCACCGAAGCTTTACCATATAGCACTTTGCCATGTAAATTAATTTTTGTATTTGTGTCTCCCTTTGAGCTTCTTCAAAACACTTTATATGCAACATTTTATCTGAATCTCCTCATAGCTTATAAGCTAGATATGACAAACATAATTAACCTCATTAGGAAACCAAAAGGAATGCCTTGCCTCAGCCATTCAGCATCTGGTAGAGCTGGGACAAGAATCCATGTCTTATCGTTATCTTTAAGAACAATTCTCCAATCTGTTCTCACACAGCAACCAGAGGAAGCCCTTAAAACAAACAAACAAACAAAAAAACCCACCATTTGATAATGTTAGCCCCTGCTTTCTTGTCCCCTTCCCCTCCTCTCTTCTTCATCTCTAGCCACTCTCCTTTTAAGTTTCTAGTTTGAGATTGGTCCAGAAAATGAAAGTCCTGACTCCAGCTTTATTGGTGAATCTCCATATAGGACAGAAAAGCCTACAGCCCTATGACTCAGTCTAGAGAAATACCAGAAAGAAAAAACGACAGGTCAAGAGTAACCTAACTAAACCACAAGGAAGTACTCATGAGCTTTCTCCTGCCTCCTTCCTTCTACTGCATTCTCATTCTGCTCTGGAAAGATCAGGAACACTTCATTTAAAATGCCTCCCTGGTTGCTCAGACAGTAAGAATCAGCCTGCAATGCAGGAAACCCAGGTTCATTCCCCGAATCAGGAAGATCCCCTGGAGAAGGAAATTGCAACCCACTCCAGTATTCTTGTCTGGAAAATCCCACAGACAGAGGAGTCTGGTGGGCTACAGTCCATGGGATCTCAAAGAGTCGGACACAACTGAGTGACTAACACCAACACTACTAGAAAACAGAAAGAAATATATTGAGAGATAACTTTTTTGTGCAAAAACATTTATATTTATTTTCTTCTCAAAAGTGCCATGGGGAGACAGTTCTGAGAACACATGAGGCATTGCAAATATGTACCTAATATCCTAATATATCAATTTGCTGTAGGTCAATTATTCCTCAACTTTTGGAGAGTTGGAACATTATCCTGTAAAAGTTTCATAATGTTTTGAAAATTAAGTGCAGTACAGTAATTTGAATAACTCTGACATGTCTTTGACTGATGTTGCAAGATCATCATTGCTCTATACTTCAATGGAAAAACTTAGATTTCACAATTTTTCATTTCAGTATATATTCAGAAAACATAATTGTTTGTGATTAAGGCATTATGAGGACAGCATTGATCAGATCCCTTTTATCCACAGAAGCAGATAGGCATTTGTATTACAAGATACATTGCTAAGTTGAGGGAGGAATTTCTCCTCAAAACCCATCTTCTCCTCTGCTCCTAACTTTGTCACTAATGCTCAGATTTCATTATTAAAGGTTAATTCATTTACGGAGGCAATATTGTTTGTATCAGTTTTGTCAAAACAAAGATATAACCAATTGTAAAGTGAAAGTCACTCAGTCACGTTCAACTCTTTGCCACCCCATGGACTATACAGTTCATGGAATTCTCCAAGCCAAAATACTGGAGTGGGTAGCTGTTCCCTTCTCCAGGGGATCTTCCCAACCCAGGTCTCCCAAATTGCAAAAGGATTCTTCACCAGCTGAGCCACTATGGAAGCCCAAAAATACTGGAGTCAGTAGCCTATCCCTTCTCTAGGGATCTTCCCAACCCAGGAATTATACCACTGTCTCCTGCCTTGCAGGCAGATTCTTTACCAGCTTAGCAACCAGGGAAGTGCCAACCAATTGTAAAATGCACCGCTATTTTATGTGCCACTAAGGAAGAAAAACCAGTGCCAACTATAATAAGATATCTCCAATTGTAAGAGGCATCTCAATTTCAGAAACATGAAAATATGAAAAATGTGAGTCTGAAATTCTATGAAATAATTAAGAGCATGGACCTTAATATCAAACACATCTTGATGGACATCCTGATTCTGCCATTTGATAGATGTCTTGCTTTGGGGATATTACTTCACTCCTTTGACCCTCTAACTTCTCCTCTGTAAAATTAATATATTAATATACTCCTCTGTGATTAGTAAGAATTACCTACAATGAGGCATAAAAATGTGCTTAGTCAGAGCCCAGCCCTTTGTTAGAACTCCAAAATGAAGAATTTTAATGTTATTAGGGAATAATCTCTTAAATTAATTACCACTGGGGAGAGTAGCATATTAAGTACCCACTGCTCATGATTCCTTACTTTCAGTGAGTTTGTGATATTTTTTCTTAGGTGTAGTAAAAATTCCTCATTTTTTTTTATTGGAGTATACTTGCTTTACAATGTTTTATTAGTTTCTGCTGTAAAACAAAGTGAATCGGCTATATGTACACATATATCCCCCCTCCTTCTTGAACTTTCCTCTCACCGCCCCCATCCCACCCCTGAGTTTGTGAGATCTGAGATAAAACAGATCTTCACAGATTGAGGCATTTGACAAAACATTTGTTTGTGAGGGAGGACATAAGTCCAGAATTGGGAAGCTTTTACGGAGGGACGGCCTGGGGTTTGGAGAGCTGAATCACCACACCAAAAAGTATTGTGTCAACTTTGGCTCAGGATTGCTTCTGGTTACAACTTAATTCTACTTTTAAAATATAGTCATACCCTTGTATGGAGAAGGCACTAGCACCCCACTCCAGCACTCTCTCCTGAAGAATCCCATGGCTGGAGGAGCCTAGGCTGCAGTCTGTGGGGCCGCTAAGAGTCGGACACGGCGCAGAGGCTTCACTTTCACTTTTCCCTTTCATGCATTGGAGAAGGTAATGGCAACCCACTCCAGTGTTCTTGCCTGGAGAATCCCAGGGACGGGTGGTCCAATCACTTCATAGCAAACAGATGGGGAAACAGTGGAAACAGTGGCTGACCTTATGTTTAGGGGCTCCAAAATCACTGCAGATGGTGACTGCAGCCATGAAATTAAGAGACACTTAATTGTTGGAAGGAAAGTTATGACCAATCTAGACAGCATATTAAAAAGCAGAGACATTACTTTGCCATCAAAGGTCCATCTAATCAAGGCTATGGTTTTTCCAGTAGTCATGTATGGATGTGAGAGCTGGACTGTAAAGAAAGCTGAGCACCAAAGAATCGATGCTTTTGAACTGTGGTGTTGGAGAAGACTCTTGAGAGTCCCTTGGACTGCAAGGAGATCCAACCAGTCCATCCTAAAGGAGATCAGTCCTGAATATTCATTGCAAGGACTGATGTTGAAGCTGAAACTCCAATACTCTGGCCACCTGATGTGAAGAGCTAACTCACTGGAAAAGACCCTGATGCTGGGAAAGATTGAGGGCAGGAGGAGAAGGGGACGACAGAGGATGAGATGGCTGGATGGCATCACTGACTCAATGGACATGGGTTTGGGTAAACCCTGGGAGTTGGTGATGGACAGGGAGGCCTGGCGTGCTGCAGGCAATGGGGCTGAAAAGAGTCGGACACGACTGAGCAACTGAGCTGAATTGAAAAAATAACAACTTTACCTTCCCTGAGAGTGAAGTGAAAGTTAGTCCCTCAGTTGCGTCCGACTCTCTGTGACCCCGCGGACTCCAGCCCGCCAGGCTCCTCTGTCCATAGGATTCTCCAGGCAAGAAGAGGGAGTGGGTTGCCATGCCCTCCTCCAGGGAATCTTCCCCACCCAGGGATGGAACCCGAGTCTCCTGCACTGCAGGCAGACCCTTTACCACTGCACCACCCGGATGCCAGTGGGTGCCCTGTAAACTGCAGGGCACTCCTTACTGTCTAGCTGCCGCTACGGGCTGGGAGTTTTCTGGGAACTGGTCTGTGCCTAATTTTTCTGGGTTTTCAGTGTCTAGAAGAACCTGGCACCGCATAAGGGTGTGTGGGTGTGAGTTAGAAGTCTTTGATTGTAAGCAACAGAAATCGACACTGTCAGGAGCAAAGGAAGCCCAGGCCTCCGCATTTCAATCGGCGGACTCTGCATACCCCTTCCAAGTCCTCCCGCTTTTCTTCTCACGCCAGCACTCTCACCCTCACCGTTGCTTTCTGTGTGGCAACTGTCAGGACTCAGCTCCTTGGGTCCTCTGCCGCTCAGCGTACAAAGTCAGGTCCCTCGAGCCATCCCGCACTCTTTGGAGTCTAAGCCCTTCACCAGCCTGTGGTTCTTGTTGTTGCCTTTCAGTTGCTCAGTCGTGTCCGACTCTCTGCAACCCCATGGACGGCAGCGCGCCAGGCTCCCCTCCTGCAGTTTCCTGGAGCTCGCTCAACCTCATGTCCACGGAGTCGGTGACGCCGTCCAGCCATCTCATTCTCTGCTGCCCCTCCTCCTCCTGCCCTCAGTCTTTCCCAGCATCAGGGTCTTTTCCAGTGAGTGAGTTCTTCTCATCAGGTGGCCAAAGAATTAGGGCT
>SJYX01000696.1:548371-597623 GCA_006410675.1 Oreotragus oreotragus | reverse complement strand
TTCTTTGGAAGGAATGATGCTAAAGCTGAAACTCCAGTACTTTGGCCACCTCATGCAAAGAGTTGACTCATTGGAAAAGACTCTGATACTGGGAGGGATTGGAGGCAGGAGAAGGGGACAACAGAGGATGAGATGGCTGGATGGCATCACGGACTCGATGGACATGAGTTTGGGTGAACTCCGGGATTTGGTGATGGACAGGGAGGCCTGGCGTACTGCAATTCATGGGGTCACAAAGAGTCAGACATGACTGAGCAACTGAACTGAACTGGACAGACATAAAAGGAGAAATTGAAAGTAACACAATAATAGTAGGAGACTTTAACACCCCACTCACACCAATGGACAGATCATCAAAATAGAAAATTAATAAGGAAACATACGTCTTAAATGATATATTAGATGATATGGATCTCATTGTATCATCAGGACATTTCATCCAAATGCAGAAGAATACACCTTCTTCTTAAGTGCGCATGGAACATTTTCCAGGATAGACCACATCTTGGGTCACAAATCAAACCTCAATACATTTAAGAAAATTGAAATCGTATCAAGCATCTTCTCCAACCACAATGCTATGAGACTAGATATCAATTACAAGAAAAAAACTGTTAAAAAAAAAAAAACACATGGAGATTAAGCAACACATTTCTTAAATAACCAACAGGTTACTGAAGAAATCAAAGGGAAATCAAAAAATTTCTAGAAACAAATGACAATGAAAACACGACAACTCAAAACATGACATGGAGTGAAAGCAGTTCCAAGAGGGAAATTTATATCAATACAATCTTACCTAAAAAACAAACAAAAAAAAAAATAAGAAAAACATCCAAAAGACAACCTACCTTTACACCTAAAACAACTGGAAAAAGAACAAACCCCCCCTCCCCCAAATTTGTAGAAGGAAAGAAATCATAAAGATTCAAGCAGAAATAAAAGAAAAACAAATGAAAGAAATGATAGTAAAGATTAATAAAACTAAAAACTGGTTATTTAAGAAGATAAACAAAACTGACAAGCCTTTAGCCAGACTCATGAAGAAAAAAAGAGAGAGGGATCAAATCAACAAAATTCGAAATGAGAAAGGAGAGGTTACAACAGACAATGCAGAAATACAAAGGATTATAGGAGACTATTATGAATAACTATATGGTAATAATATGGATAACCTGGAAGAAATGGACAGATTCTTAGAAAAGTTCAATCTTCCAAGACTGAACCAGGAGGAAACAGAAATTATGAACAACCCAATTACAAGTACTGAAACTGAAGCTGTGAACAAAAATCTCCCCAAAAAATAAAGCCCAGGACCAGATGGCTTCACACAACATCAGAGAAGAGCTAATGGCTATTCTTCTAAAACTCTTTCAAAATATTGCAGAGGAAGGAACACTTCCAAACTCATTCTACGAGGCCACCATCACCCTGATACCAAACCAGGCAATGACAACACAAAAAAATTAAACTATACCCAATATCAGTGATGAACATAGATGCAAAAGTCCTCAACAAAATTTTAGCAAGCAGAATTCAGCAACGCATCAAAAAACCTCATATACCATGATCAAGCTGGGTTTATTCCAGGAATGCAAGGATTCTTCAATATATGCAAATTAATCAATGCAATACACTATATAAACAAATTGAAAGATAAAAACCATATGATAATCTCAATAGATGCAGGAAAAGACTTTGACAAAATTCAGCACCCATTTATGACTAAAATTCTTCAAAAAATGGGCATAGATGGAACCTACCTCAACATAGTAAAGCCTACAGGAAGGCAATGGCCTACAGGAAGGCAATGGCACCCCACTCCAGTACTCTTGCCTGGAAAATCCCATGGGCAGATAAGCCTTGTAGGCTGCAGTCCATGGGGTATGAAGAGTCAGACACGACTGAGCGACTTCACTTTCACTTTTCTCTTTCATGCATTGGAGAAGGAAATGGCAACCCATTCCAGTGTTCTTGCCTGGAGAATCCCAGGGATGGGAGAGCCTGGTGGGCTGCCATCCATGTGGTCACACAGAGTCGGACACGACTGAAGCGATTTAGCAGCAGCAACACAGGAAACATTTTTCTCAATGGTGAAAAACTGAAAGCATTCCCCCTAAGATCAGGAACAAGACAAGGATGTCCACTTTCACCACTATTATTCAACATAGTTCTGGAAGTCCTAGCTACAGCAATCAGAGAAGAAAAAGAAATAAAAGGAATCCAGATCAGAAAAGAAGTAAAGTTCTCACTGTTTGCAGATGACATGATACCGTACATAGGAAACCCTGAAGATAGTATCAGGAAATTACTAGAGCTAATCAGTGAATTTGGCGCAGTTGCAGGATACAAAATCAATATGGAGAAATCACTTGCATTTCTATGTATTAACAATAAAAATCAGAAAGAGAAATTAGGGAATCAATCCCATTCACCATTATAACAAAAAGAATTATATAGCTAGGAATAAATTTACCTAAGGAGACAAACAAACTGTACAAAGAAAATAAAAAAGATGTACACAGAAAGAAATCAAAGATGACATAAACAGAATGAGAGTTATTCCATGTTCCTGGGTAGGGAGAATCAATATTGTGAAAATGCGTATACTACCAAATGCAATCTACAGATTCAATGCAACCCTATCAAATTACCAATGGCATGATTCAGAGAACTAGAACAAAAAATTTCACAATTCATATGGAAACACAAAAGACCCCAAATAGCCAAAGTAGTGTTGAGAAAGAAGAATGGAGCTGGAGGAATCAACCTTCCTGACTTCAGATTATATACAAAGCTACAGTCATCAAGACAGTATGATACTGGCACAAAAACAGAAACATAGAAAAATGGAACAAGATAGAAAGTCCAGACATAAACCCATGCATCTATGGGTAACTTATTTTTGACAAAGGAGGCAAGATTATACAATGGGGCAAAGACAGCCTCTTCAATAAATGGTGCTGGGAAAACTGAACAGCTACATGCAAAAGAGTGAAATCAGAACACTTCCTAATACCATATACAAAGATAAATTCAAAACGGATTAAAGACCTAAATGTAAGACCAGAAACTGTAAAACTCTTAGAAGAAAACATAGGCAGAACACTCGATGACATAAACCAAAGCAAGATCTTCTATGACCCACTTCCTAGAGTAATGGAAATAAAAACAAAAGTAAACAAGTGGGCCCTGATTAAACTTAAAAGCTTTTGCACAGCAAAGGAAACTACAAGCAAGGTGAAAAGACAGCACTCAGAATGGGAGAAAATAATAGCAAATGAAACATTTGACAAAGGATTAATTTCCAAAATATAAAAGCAGCTAATAACTCAATACTAGAAAAACAAACAATCCAATCAAAAAGACCTAAACAGACATTTCTCCAAAGACATACAGATGGCTAACAAACACAAGAAAAGATCCTCAACATCACTCGTTATTAGAGAAATGCAAATCAAAACCACAATGAGATATCTCCTTACACGGGTCAGAATGGCCATCATCAAAAGGATTACAAACAATAAATGCTGGAGAGGGTGTGGAGAAAAGGGAACACTCTTGCACTGTTGGTAGGAATGTAAACTGAGACAGCCACTATGGAGTACGGTACAGAGATTCCTTACTAGGAATCTAGTTTTTTACTAGGAATCAAACCATCATGCTGCTGCTGCTGCCGCTAAGTCGCTTCAGTCGTGTCCGACTCTGTGTGACCCCATACGACAGACCACGAGGCTCCCCGTCCCTGGGATTCTCCAGGCAAGAACACTGGAGTGGGTTGCCATTTCCTTCTCCAATGCATGAAAGTGGAAAGTGAAAAATGAAAGTGAAGTCACTCAGTTGTGCCCGCCCCTCAGCAACCCCATGGACTGCAGCCTTCCAGGCTCCTCCATCCATGGGATTTTCCAGGCAAGAGTACTGGAGTGGGGTGCCAGTGCCTTCTCCGACCATATGACCCAGCAATCCCACTCCTAGGCATATACCCTGAGGAAAACAAAATTGAAAAAGACACATGTATCCCACTGTTCACTGCAGGACTATTTACAACAGCTAGAACATGGCAACCTAGATGTTTGTTGACAGATGAATGGATAAAGAAGTGGTGGTACACATACACAATGGAATATTACTCAGCCATAAAAAGGAATGCATTTGAGTTAGTTCTGATAAGGTGGATGAACCTAGAACCTATTATACAGAGTGAAGTGAGTCAGAAAGAGAAAGATAAATATTGTATTTTAACACATATATACTGAATCTAGAAAAATGGCACTAAAGATTTATTTTTAGGGCAGCAGTGGAGAAACAGACATAGAGAATAGAGTTATGGACATGGGGAGAGGGGAGGAGAGGGTGAGATATATGGAAAGAGTAACATGGAAACTTACATTACCATATGTAAAACAGATAGCCAACGGGAATTTGCTGGATGGCTCAGGAAACTCAAACAGGGGCTCTGGATCAACCTAGAGGGGTGAGATGGGGTGGGAGATGGGAGGGAGGTTCAAAAAGGAGGGGATATATGTATACCTATGGCTTATTCATGTTGAGGTTTTATAGAAAGCAACAAAATTCTGTAAAGCAATTATCCTTCAAAAAAATTTTTTTAAAAAAAGAATGAAAAAAAAAACCACACCCCATACTTCCAATGTAGATGAGGATATATTAGAATTAAAACATTCACATATTGCTGAAATTAATCTAAAATAATTCTATAACTTCAAAAATTGTCTGACCATTTCTCTTAATAAATATACTCTTATTCTATGGCCCAGCTATTTCTTTCCTAAATATGTACTCAAGAAAAAGGAGTACACACATCCACAAATGATTCATAGAATACTCAAAGAAGATATATTCATAATAGTCCTAAATTGAAAATGACACAAATGTCTACTAACAAGAGAATTGAAAATAAATTATGCCTATAATAAAATACTATTAAGCATCAAAAAAGACAAACTACTGACCTTCTCACCAACACTTATAAATCTCAAAGACATATTGAGCAAAATAAGCTAATCATACACATATATTGTCTGATTCCATTTATATAATGTAAAAGACATACTATTAAGCTAATAATTTCAGATATAAGAGAGTAGATATTATATTATTCTTACTACAAGAAGACAAAAGTAAAATGTGTGAAAGATATACAGAGAGTGACTAAGTTGGGGCAGGGAACTGTGCATATATACTGAAAAGTAAAGATCTGTCTAGTTAAAGCTATGGTTTTTCCAGTAGTCATGTATGGATGTGAGAGTTGGACCATAAAGAAAGCTGAATGCTGAAGAATCGATGCTTTTGAATTGTGGTGTTGGAGAAGACTCGAGAGTCCCTTGGACTGCAAGGAGATCCAACCAGTCAATCCTAAAAGAAATCAGTCCTGAATATTCATTAGAAGGACTGATGCTGAAGCTGAAGCTCCAATACTTTGGTCATCTGATGCAAAGAAGCGATTCACTGGAAAAGACCCTGATGCTGGGAAAGACTGAAGGCAGGAGGAGAAGGGGATGCCAAATGATGAGACGATTGGATGGCATCACCAACTTGATGGACATGAGTTTGAGCAAGCTCTTGGCGTTGGTGATGGACAGGGAATCCTGGCATACTGCAGTTCACGGGGTCACAAAGTGTTAGACATGACTGAGCAGCTAAACTGACTGAAGGGTGCTAAAATAAGCCCATATTTTGATGTGTTTGGTTTTTAATCAGATGTATAAAAAGTAAAAAGGTATAAAATTGTAACTTTAAATTATGTGCATTTTAATTTGTGAAATTTATATTTCATTAGAAGATTACTAGCACAGGGAACTGCTCTGCATTAGGTGCAGACTGGATGTGGAGGGGAATCTGGGGGAGAATGGATACATGCATATGTACGGCTAAGTCCCCTTACTGTCCACCTGAAACTCACACATCATTGTTAATTGGCTATACTCTAATATAAAATGGAAAGTTAAAAAGAAGTCCTAGAATTGGAAGAGGAAAATGCTCATGTAAAAACCTAAACCATCAAACAGTAGGTAACAGAATAACGCAACATGCACAGAAAAGTATCTGGCAATAGGTGAAAATGAGAGGTAAAATGTAGGAAAAATGGTAATGGCCTTCGAATACACTGAAGCACTTGAAATTTTGTTAACATGAAGCAAAGAGAAAAATGAGGTATCATTTCAACTTGCTCGAGGTAATATTTATAACTAGAACAAGAGTAACTGCACTTAAAAGCAAAAATGTTCTAATAAAAAAGAGAAAAAGACTAACATTTCCTATGTAGACATCTACAAATAATATATGATTATGTGAGACACAGAAACTGACAAAATCATCTATGTATATGTATAATATCAGATAAGATTATAATGACAACTGGGGCTTCCTCTGGAAAATCCCATGGAGGGAGGAGCCTGGTGGGCTACAGTCCATGGGGTCTAGAAGAATCAGACACAACTAAGTGACTTCACTTTCACTTTTCACTTTCATGCATTGGAGAAGGAAATGGCAACCCACTCCAGTATTCTTGCCTGGAGAATCCCAGGGATGGGGGAATCTGGTGGGCTTCCATCTATGGGGTCGCACAGAGTCAGACACGACTGAAGCAACTTAGCGGCAGCAGCAGCAATGGCTCAGTGGGTAAAGAATCTGCCTGCAATTCAGGAGACACTGGAAATGCAGGTTTCATTCCTGGGTCAGGAAAATCCCCTGGAGGAGGAAACGGCAACTCACTCCAGTATTCTTGCCTGACAAATCACAAGGATAGAGGAGCCTGGCGGGCTACAATCCATGAGGTAGCAAAGAGTAGGCCATGACTGAGCAACTAAGCACATAGTGACAGATAGGTTTTAGGGAGAAATATAGCAGGCTAAATAGTTTGATATGCAGGGTTCATAATATACTGTCTTTCATAAGTTTAGAACAGAGGAATATATATATATATTCAATTTTGTTTATAAAAATGAAAGAAAGTAATGTTAAATTATTCTAGTGCATGGAAAAACAAAAGGCATAGCCCACGAAGCCAGTGGAAACAACTGAAATTTCAAGGATCCTTCTTTTAAAACATAAAACACAACAGTCATCAGTTTATAAAAATTAGAATAAATTTTTAAGTCCTTGAAAAAAACAAAAAATGAATGTTTACTTGTTTTAGAAGTCTTTTTGAAAAGAAAATAGCATAGAAAAATATAAGCAAAGATAATACAAATATAAAGAAAGTAAAGCATCAGGAAGACAAAAATAGAATAAAAAGGCAAAGTTTTGATGAAAAAAGATCAACAATTATTGAAGCAAACATTTATGAAGTTTGTTGTGCTAAATACTATGGTATCAAACTATAGAAATGAAACACAATTATAAAGGCAAGCAGAATCTGACAGCAATAAAATTGTAATAGCATACTTCAGTAGACCAAAGTCTATAACTTTTCAAATGGCTAATGACAAATATGGACACAAGAATATTGAAAAGTATAATAAGTAGAGCTGAATTTTTCCATATATGTTCTTTCATCCTAAGAAAGGCAATAGCTAATATTTTTCAAGTATAGTCGAACATTAACAAATTTTGATCATACATGAGTCTCCCAAACAAACCACATTTTTTAGAGCAAATAGAAATAAATAAAAATGAGTAAATAAGTAAAAACATCTTTGAAATTTAAAAACTTACATATATTTCATAAACATATTTAAGGTACGAGAACATGTGTATTTAATGTCGTATTAGATAACACTGAAAATGAGAGTGGTTGTTCAGTCACCTAGTTATGTCCAGCTCTTTGCAACCACAGAGACTGCAGCATGCCAGGCCTGCCTGTCCCTCGCCATCTCCCAGAGTTTGCCCAAATTCATGTTCATTGCTTCAGTAATGCTGTCCAACCATTTTGTCCTCTGATGCCCTCTTCTCCTTCTGCCCTCAATCTCTTCCAGCATCAGGGACTTTTCCAATGTGTTGTCTGTTCGCATCGGATGGCCAAAATACTGGAGCTTCAGCTTCAGCATCAGTCCTTCTAGTGAATATTCAGGGTAGATTTACTGATTTAAACTCCTTGCTGTCCAGGGGACTTTCAGGAGTCTTCTCCAGCACCACAGTTCAAAGGTATCAATTCTTTGACATTCTGCCTTCTTTATGGTCTGGCTCTCACAACCACATGTGACCACTGGGAAGACCATAGCCTTGACTACATGGACTTTTGTCGGCAGAGTAATGTCTCTACTTTTCAACACAGTGCCTAGGTTTGTCATTGCTTTCCTGGCAAGAAGCAATCATCTTCTGATTTCATGGCTATTACCGTCTACAGTGATTTTGGAGCCCAAGAAGAGGATAACCTGTCACTACTTCCATTTTTCCCCTTTCTATTTAACGTGCAGTAATGGGGCTCCAAGGAGGTCCAACCAGTCCATTCTGAAGGAGATCAGTCCTGGGTGTTCATTGGAAGGACTGATGCTAAAGCTGAAACTCCAATACTTTGGCCACCTTATGCAAAGAGTTGACTCATTGGAAAAGACTCTGACGCTGGGAGGGATTGGGGGCAGGAGGAGAAGGGGATGACAGAGGATGAGATGGCTGGATGCTGCAGTCAGCATGGCTATCATTCAAATATTTACATATAACAGATGTTGGCAAGGATGTGAGAAAAGGAAATCCTTGTACATTGTTGGTACAAATGTAAATTAGTCCAGTCACTATGGAAAACAGTATGGAGGTTCCTCACAAAACTAAAAATAGAACTACCATAAGAATCAAGAATCCACTCCTGGCCATATATCCAGAAAAAACAGATAAAAGCAAACAAAACCTACCTAAGACCTGTCTCTTATACACATCTAGATGTGTATAAGAGACAGGGGCTGGATGCCCTTAGTTTTTTTTTTTTTTTTTTTTTTAATATTTAGTCTTAAGCTGGCTCTTTCACTCTCCTCCTTCACCCTCATCAAAAGGCTCTTTAGCTCCTCTGCTTTCTGCCATTAGAGTGGTATGATCCACATATCTGAGGTTGTTGATGTTTCTCCTGTTTATCTTGATTCCAGCTTGTAACTTATCCAGCCCAGCATTTCTCATGATGTGCTCAGTGTATAGGTTAAATAAACACGGTAATCGCAGATAGTACTGTCACACTCCTTTCTTGATCTTGAACCAATCAGTTGTTCCATACAGCGTTCTAACTGTTGCTTCTTGACTCGCATACAGGTTTCTCAGAAGAGAAAGATGGTAAGATGATCTAGTATTTCCATCTCTCTAAGAGCTTTTCACTGTTTTTCATGATCCACATAGTCAAAGTCTTTAGTGTAGTCAATGAAACAGAGTTAAATGTATTTCTGAAATTCCCTTGCTTTCTCTATAATCCAGCGAATGTTGGAAATTTGATCTCTACTTCCTTTTCCTTTCCTAAACCCAGCTTGGACATCTGGAAGTTCTTGGTTTACATAATGGTGAAGCCTAGCATGCAAGATTTTAAGCATGACCTTAAATGAGAGATGAATGTGATTATCCAATAAGAGTACTTCATGTCAAATTTATGGACAGAGCCAAACTCTCAATATTCCAGCTGGTCTTATACTGCCCAATCCTATTATAAATAAATCCTAAAATATCCTTAGTATTAATATCCTTAAATGTTTTCATTACTACAAAATGCAGTATTAACACACATTAAAAAGTATTTTATTTTATTTGGAAAAATAAGCACATTACAACTCAAAGAAAACAGAGTAAGTACAACAAACAAAAACAAATTAGAAAATAAAAAGCTAGGAATTGGAAAAAAATTAAAATCACTAAAATGAACAAACTTCTGGCAAATCTAACTAAAATAAGAGAAAAAACAATAAATGAAATGACAATGAAAAGAGATACAGTAAAAGATATAAAAATTTCTTCCCCCAGGGGAATTTGTAAGCATATTAAACATATATATATGAGAGTCACTCAGTCATGTCTAACTCTATGACTCCATGTATTGTAGCATGCCAGGCTTCCTCTGCCCATGGAAAGCTAAGGAAAAAATACTGGAGTGAATAGCCATTCCTTTCTCCTGAGGATCAGGGATCGAACCTGAGTCTCTTGCATTGCAGAAAGATTCTTTTACCATCTGAGCTTTCTCCTCTCTCTGTCTTATATATATATATGTGTGTGTGTGTGTGTGTGTGTGTGTGTGTGTGTGTGTGTGTGTGTATTATCAAAATTAGCTGAGGCGATAATGTGCAGGGGAGACAATATGCAGGTTCTCCTTGGCTGGTTGGCAAATGAATGGGAATAAGACAAGGGCTGTAAGAAGCCTGGACACAGCTCATGAGGAATGTGCTATGCTGGCTAGCCCCTAAAGCAGGGTGGAGAGAGGTCTGTTCTAGTAGATGGTGGGTTTGTCTGTACTACCTTGCCACATGTCCCAGCCCGAGCAAAGTGAACACTCCAGCTCCACTCACTCCATGCTGTGGCACTGGATGTGGAGTGGCCTTGACCAAGGAAAAGACTTGACCATAGGATGCAAAGGCAGCCTGTTCCCAGAGAGGGGCCTGGGTAGGGCTGTGGTAGCCATTGTTGGTGCTTATTCAAGCAGCACCAGTGCAGGAGCCCAGATCTCTGATGGCAGTTGCTCCACCCCACCTTACCCCCTGATACCAGTGCACATGGGCCCGCCAGCCCTGTTGAGTGGTTCCACAAAAGGACAGGGGTGAAAGAACTAGGGGCAATGATTAGCTGTGCATCCTTTTTCAAGGCATTAGTAATTAAAATGGTAACTGAATTAGGGAAAAGGACTGATGTACAAAGTGAATGTGTTAACAGGAAATATAGAACACAAAAAGACAAAATGAGAAATGAAGAATTCAACACAAGAAATTTAAAAAAAAAGAAAAAAATTAGTAGCAGACTAAATGATACAGAAGAAGGTATAAGAAATCTGGAAGACAGAATACTGGAAATCATCCAATCAGATTAGTAAAAACAAAAAATAAATAATGGAAATAACTGATTGCTGAGATACTTTAATCATACCAAAATTTACACTGTGGGGGTCTCAGAAGGAGAAGAAAGAGAAATGGGGATCAAAAATGTATTTGAGGAAATTATAGCTGAAAACTTCCCAAAACTGAAGAAGGAAATAAATATCTAAGTATACAGGGAACACAGAGGGTCCCAATAAGATGAACTAAAATCAACCCACATCAAAAAAAATCTTAATTAAAATGGCAAAATTTAAAGATAAAAAGAGAATTCTAAATGCAGCAAAAGAAAACCATAGTGCATATAAAAGGGTATCTCCTTAAGGTTGTCAGCTGACTTCTCTATAGAAACTTTTGAGGCAGAAAGGAGTGGCATGATATATTTAAAATGCTGAAATGGAACATCCTGCATCTAGGATACTCTACCCAGTAAAATTATCATTTAAACATAAAGAGAAATAAAGAATATTTTAGGTAAGTAAAAACTAAAATAATTCATTGATTCTAGTTCAGTTCAGTTCAGTCGCTCAGTTGTGTCCGACTCTTTGCAACCCCACGAACTGCAGCACGCCAGGCCTCCCTGTTGATCACCATCTCTCAAAGTTCACTCAGACTTACGTCCATCAAGTCTGTGATGCCATCCAGCCATCTCATCCTCGGTCGTCCCCTTCTCCTCCTGCCCCCAATCCCTCCCAGCATCAGAGTCTTTTCCAATGAGTCAACTCTTTGCATGAGGTGGCCAAAGTACTGAAGTTTCAGCTTTAGCATCATTCCTCCAAAGAAATCCCAGGGTTGATCTCCTTCAGAATGGACTGGTTGGATCTCCTTACAGTCCAAGGGACTCTCAAGAGTCTTCTCCGACACCACAGTTCAAAAGCATCAATTCTTTGGCACTCAGCTTTCTTCACAGTCCAACTCTCACATCCCTACATGACCACAGGAAAAACCATAGCCTTGACTAGACGGATCTTATCCTATCCTATCCTAAAAGAAATGATAAAAGGGCTTTCTAAGCAGAGAAAAAAAGAACATACAGGAAAGGAAAATTCCAGTAGGAAAGGCAAATATATAGTAATGATTGAGGTCAACCACTTAAATAAGTAAGTATGGAGATTAAAAGATTAAAAAAATTGTAAAAGCAAATATAGCTATAATAAACAGTAAAGTGATAAGCATAAAGATGCAAAATATGATAAAATCACAAAATGTGGGGGAAGGGAGTAAAAAATATAAATCGTGTAGGATTTATATTTAAACATTATATTTGAATGTTATGTCTGAACATAAACAATTATGGATTTATAACTTGATATAGGTCAATGTATATGAACCCCATGATAGTCATGAATCAAAATCTATAATAATTAAACAAAATTAAAAAGAAACACAAATATATTCCTAAAGTAAGTTGTCAGTCTGTAGCAGAAAAAACCAAGAATCCATGAACAGAAAGAGTTAAAAAGCATCTGGAAAAAAAGATATGAACTAGGTACATGCTCTCAATAATTACTTTAAATATCAATGAATTGGACAAATATTTACTAGATAGCAAAACAAGACCATTCAACACACTGCCAACAAGAGACTCATTTTAGACCTAAAGAAACACATAGACTGAAAGTGAGGGCATTAAAAATATTTCATGAAAAATGAAAAGAGAGTAAAGCAGGGGTAGCAATACTCATATCAGATAAAATGGGCTTTAAACGCTGTTACAAAAGGTAAAGAAGGGCATTATATAATGATAAAGGGATCAATACAAGAAGAGAGTTTATACTCATTAACATATGTGCACCAAATATAGGAGCACTTAAATACATAAAGCAAATTATTAGAGTCATAGGAGCAGAAACTGACAATATTACAATAGTGCTAGGGAATTTTAATACCTCATTTACATAAATGGACAGATCATCCAGAGGTGGGGGGGAATCAATAAGGCAGCAGTGGTCTTACATGACCCAACAGGCAAGTAGAACTTAACAGACATCTACAAGATATTACATTCCAAAACAGCAGAAAACATATTCTTTTCGAGTACACATGGGATGTTCTATAGATCACATGCTAAATCACAAAACAAATCTCAACAAAATAAGAGGACAGAAATTATATCAAGCATTTTTTCCAACAACAATGTTATGAAACTAGGTATCAATTATAGAAAGATAAATAACAAACAATGGGAAAATAACAAACACACGGAGACTGAACAACAACATGCTACTAAAACACCAATGGGTCAACGAAGATGCAAACATAACACTCAAAAATCTATGGGATGCAGTATAGCAGATCTCAGAGGGAAGTTTATAACAATGCAGTCCTTCCTCAAGGAACAAGGAAAACCTCAAATAACTACTACCTAAAAGAACTAGAAAAAGAACAAACAAAACCCAAAGTCAGCAGAAGTAAGAAAATAAAAAAGATCAGAGAAGAAATAAAATCATGATTAAAAAAATCAGTGAAACCAAGAGGTAGTTTTTTAAAAAAAGATAAACAAAATTGATAAACCTTTTCCCCAAGCTCACCAAGAAGAAAAGAGAGGGAAACAAATAAAGAAAATAAGAAGTGAAAGATGAGGAATGATGAGTGATACCACAGAAATTAAAAAAAAAAAATCCTAAGATAAAATATAGCTATATGTCAACAAATTAGACAACCTAGAAGAAACGGCACCTCCATGTATCACAACCTTGTCATGGAAGTGGGGGTTTAACTCAAGGAAGCTATGAGCCATGCCATGCAGGGCCAGCCAAGATGGATGGATCACAGTGGAGAGTTCTGACAAAAAGTGTTCCACTGGAAGAAGGAATAGCAAACAGCTTCAGTATCCTTGCTGCAAGAACTCCACAAAAGGTATGAGAAGGCAGAAGGACAAGACAGCAGAAAACAAGGCCCCCAGGGAAAAAGATGTCCAGTATGCTACTGGGGAAGAACAGAGGGCAATTACTGCTAGCTCCAGGAGCAATGAAATGGCTGGGCCAAAGTGGAAAAGACACTCAGTGTCTGGTGGTGAAAATCAAGTCTGATGCTATAAAGAACATCATAGGAACCTGGAATGTTAGGTCCATGAATCATGGTAAACTGGACATGGTCAAGGAGGAGATGGCAAGAGTGGACATAGACATCTTAGGAATAAGTGAACTAAAATAGACAGGCATGGACAAATGTAAGTCAGATGTGCAAATTTAATTAAGATGAACGTTGTATCTACTACCGTGGACAAAAATCCCTTAGAAGAAATGGAGTAACTCTCAGAGTCAACAAAAGAGCCTGAAATGCATTAGCTGGATGGAATTTCAAAAATAACAGAATGATCTTCATTTGTTTCAAAGGCAAACCATTCAACATCACAGTAATCCAAGTCTATGCTGGAATTAAGATTGCCAGGAGAAACAGCAATAACCTCGGGTATGCAGATGACACCACTCTTGTGGCAGAAAAAGAAGAGGAACTGAAGAGCCTCTTGTTGAAAGTGAAAGAGGAGAGTGAAAAACACTGGCTTAAAACTCAGCATTCAAAAAATGAAGATCATGGCACCTGGTCCCATCACTTCATGGCAAAAAGATGGGGAAAAAATGGAAACACTGACAGGCTTTATTTTTGGGGGCTCCAAACTCATCANCTGGACTGTGAAGAAGGCTGAGTGACAAAGAATTGATGCTTTTGAACTGTGGTGTTGGAGAAGACTGTTGAGAGTCCCTTGGACTGCAAGGAGATCCAACTAGTCCATTCTGAAGATCAACCCTGGGATTTCTTTGGAAGGAATGATGCGGAAGCTGAAACTCCAGTACTTTGGCCACCTCATGCGAAGAGTTGACTCATTGACTCTGATGCTGGGAGGGATTGGGGGCAGGAGGAGACGGGGATGACCGAGGATGAGATGACTCGATGGCATTACCAACTCGATGGACATTAATTTGAGTGAACTCCAGGAGTTGGTGATGGACAGGGAGGCCTGACATGCTGCAATTCATGGGGTCACAAAGAATCGGACACGACTGAGTGACGGAACTGAACTGAAGTGAGAAACTCTGGAAAGAATCTGGGTAGTGGACTCAGGTTCCAACTCTGCGGCTTATCACCTCCCTAAACTTTGATTGTTGTTAAGTCACTAAGTCGTGTACAATCTGTGACCCCATGGACTGCAGCTCTCCAGGCTTCCTTGTCCTTCTCTATCTCTCAGTTTGTTCAAACTCACATCCATTGAGTCAGTGATGTCATCCAGCCATCTCATCCTGTCACCCTCTTTTCCTCCTGCCCTCAATCTGTTCCAATATCAGTGCCTTTTCCAATGAATTGGCCTTTTACATCAGGTGGCCAAAGTATTGGAGCTTCAGCTTCAGCATCAGCCCTAAACTTTAGAAAGCCATTTAAATTCTTCATTGTTCATTTCTTCATTTGTGATCATTGTGAATGTGAGAACAACATCACTGAGCTGCAGGGAGAAAACTTACAATAACTTATTGACGTTGTTGAATATTTTTTATGTGTAGGCATTGTTTTAACTTTACATGGAGTATCTCAGCTTGCTCAACGGCCCTTTGAAATATGTACAGCAGTGATTTCCACTGCAAGGGAAGGAAGCTGGGACTAACAGTTTAGATAACATTCCCAAGATCACAAAGATCACAAGTCCTAGAGTTGAAGTTTTTCCTTAGGAATTTGTCCATCTGTCTCCAGAACTCAGGTTTTTCACTTCAGTGCCACACAGTAATTTGTAGGACTTTAAAGCCTACAGCAGTGTAAAGTAGTAGCATTTTTATTATAAAAACTTGATCTGTGTAAGTGCAAATCAGTTAGTTATTAAAACTGCTTAATAGAGGCAGGAATACCTTTGATTGGGAGGCCTTCTGGCTGTTTAAGTTTCTGTTTTGCCCTTAGGAAGTCTGAGGCAAAAAGATTAGACAAGTACCTGTTCGACTTATTGATGATTCCACCCTGAAACATGTTCTTATTCTTGAGAGTATCCAGTGGAATGTGAAAGATATTTTTGGTAAAGATGTTTGATCACAGTATGTGAGAAACTGCTTTTCTCAGCATAATTCCTGTCTGAAAGGGAAAGAATAATTAGATCAATAGCACACCTTCTATATCCTCATTGTTCCAAAGACCATGAATATTTTGTCTATATACTGCTATTAAGGATACTAAGTTGTGTATAATAGTAACCTTAACATTTCATATTGCTTTCTGAGTTATACATTAAGCTTTGGTTATAGATGCATTACCGTGGTCTGGTATCTATAAGCTAATTTTCTCATTAATTAGTATGCCTGTGGCATCTGATACCATATGCTTCAGTGTTCCAAAAAAATTACCATAGCATAACTTTATTACTGCAAATCATAACATTGGTGATACATGATTTACTAAGCACAGTCATATTTGACAGAAGCTTCAAACAGTTATTACAGCATATTTAGTATGCACTTCATCAAAGCTTTATGAATAGTCTCAGAAATGGTAACAAATACAGTTATATAAAAAACACATTAAAGCCACAACAAGTGGGATCAATCATTTCAGTGAATGAGTACTCTTCATGTGATTTTTAAAATATTTGTCAGTGTTTTCATATAGTTTTGTCAAAACGATGCCCTCTGAAATATAAGATCACTCTGTCATAGAAATATTAATAAAGGATGTATACATTTCTCCAAACATTTAATTCCAATTTTATACATATCCTTCAATTGCTTAATATATATTTAAACATTTTTATTAAAACACTTTTGAATATTAAGTTCCTTTCTTCAAATACTTTTTAGGCTTTTTCTACACATATGTGTTTCCATATGCCTCTAGGAGACTGCCACTTTTATCCTTATTTCTCAGATGTGGATGTTTTCAGTTCAGATTGATTGGATTTGGTTTCTAATTCAGTTCAATTGCTCAGTCGTGTCCGACTCTTTGCGACCCCATGAATCGCAGCAAGCCAGGCCTCCCTGTCCATCACCATCTCCCGGAGATCACTCAGACTCACGTCCATCGAGTCCGTGATGCCATCCAGCCATCTCATCCTCTGTCGTCCCCTTCTCCTCCCGCCCCCAGTTCCTCCCAGCATCAGAGTTTTTTCCAGTGAGTCAACTCTTCGCATGAGGTGGCCAAAGTACTGGAGATTCAGCTTTAGCATCATTCCTTCCAAAGAAATCCCAGGGTTGATCTCCTTCAGAATGGACTGGTTGGATCTCCCTGCAGTCCAAGGGACTCTCAGGAGTCTTCTCCAACACTACAGTTTAAAAGTATCAATTCTTCGGCACTCAGCTTTCTTCACAGTCCAACTTTCANAGTTTCAGCTTTAGCATCATTCCTCCAAAGAAATCCCAGGGTTGATCTCCTTCAGAATGGACTGGTTGGATCTCCTTGCAGCCCAAGGGACTCTCAAGAGTCTTCTCCAACACCACAGTTCAAAAGCATCAATTCTTCGGCACTCAGCTTTCTTCACAGTCCAACTCTCACATCCATACATGACCACAGGAAAAACCATAGCCTTGACTAGACGGACCTTATCCTATCCTATCCTAAAAGAAATGATAAAAGGGCTTTCTAAGCAGAGAAAAAAAGAACATACAGGAAAGGAAAATTCCAGTAGGAAAGGCAAATATATAGTAATGATTGAGGTCAACCACTTAAATAAGTAAGTATGGAGATTAAAAGATTAAAAAAATTGTAAAAGCAAATATAGCTATAATAAACAGTAAAGTGATAAGCATAAAGATGCAAAATATGATAAAATCACAAAATGTGGGGGAAGGGAGTAAAAAATATAAATCGTGTAGGATTTATATTTAAACATTATATTTGAACGTTATGTCTGAACATAAACAATTATTGATTTATAACTTGATATAGATCAATGTATATGAACCCCATGATAGTCATGAATCAAAATCTATAATAATTAAACAAAATTAAAAAGAAACACAAATATATTCCTAAAGTAAGTTGTCAGTCTGTAGCAGAAAAAACCAAGAATCCATGAACAGAAAGAGTTAAAAAGCATCTGGAAAAAAAGATATGAACTAGGTACATGCTCTCAATAATTACTTTAAATATCAATGAATTGGACAAATATTTACTAGATAGCAAAACAAGACCATTCAACACACTGCCAACAAGAGACTCATTTTAGACCTAAAGAAACACATAGACTGAAAGTGAGGGCATTAAAAATATTTCATGAAAAATGAAAAGAGAGTAAAGCAGGGGTAGCAATACTCATATCAGATAAAATGGGCTTTAAACGCTGTTACAAAAGGTAAAGAAGGGCATTATATAATGATAAAGGGATCAATACAAGAAGAGAGTTTATACTCATTAACATATGTGCACCAAATATAGGAGCACTTAAATACATAAAGCAAATTATTAGAGTCATAGGAGCAGAAACTGACAATATTACAATAGTGCTAGGGAATTTTAATACCTCATTTACATAAATGGACAGATCATCCAGAGGTGGGGGGGAATCAATAAGGCAGCAGTGGTCTTACATGACCCAACAGGCAAGTAGAACTTAACAGACATCTACAAGATATTACATTCCAAAACAGCAGAAAACATATTCTTTTCGAGTACACATGGGATGTTCTATAGATCACATGCTAAATCACAAAACAAATCTCAACAAAATAAGAGGACAGAAATTATATCAAGCATTTTTTCCAACAACAATGTTATGAAACTAGGTATCAATTATAGAAAGATAAATAACAAACAATGGGAAAATAACAAACACACGGAGACTGAACAACAACATGCTACTAAAAAACCAATGGGTCAACGAAGATGCAAACATAACACTCAAAAATCTATGGGATGCAGTATAGCAGATCTCAGAGGGAAGTTTATAACAATGCAGTCCTTCCTCAAGGAACAAGGAAAACCTCAAATAACTACTACCTAAAAGAACTAGAAAAAGAACAAACAAAACCCAAAGTCAGCAGAAGTAAGAAAATAAAAAAGATCAGAGAAGAAATAAAATCATGATTAAAAAAATCAGTGAAACCAAGAGGTAGTTTTTTAAAAAAAGATAAACAAAATTGATAAACCTTTTCCCCAAGCTCACCAAGAAGAAAAGAGAGGGAAACAAATAAAGAAAATAAGAAGTGAAAGATGAGGAATGATGAGTGATACCACAGAAATTAAAAAAAAAAAATCCTAAGATAAAATATAGCTATATGTCAACAAATTAGACAACCTAGAAGAAACGGCACCTCCATGTATCACAACCTTGTCATGGAAGTGGGGGTTTAACTCAAGGAAGCTATGAGCCATGCCATGCAGGGCCAGCCAAGATGGATGGATCACAGTGGAGAGTTCTGACAAAAAGTGTTCCACTGGAAGAAGGAATAGCAAACAGCTTCAGTATCCTTGCTGCAAGAACTCCACAAAAGGTATGAGAAGGCAGAAGGACAAGACAGCAGAAAACAAGGCCCCCAGGGAAAAAGATGTCCAGTATGCTACTGGGGAAGAACAGAGGGCAATTACTGCTAGCTCCAGGAGCAATGAAATGGCTGGGCCAAAGTGGAAAAGACACTCAGTGTCTGGTGGTGAAAATCAAGTCTGATGCTATAAAGAACATCATAGGAACCTGGAATGTTAGGTCCATGAATCATGGTAAACTGGACATGGTCAAGGAGGAGATGGCAAGAGTGGACATAGACATCTTAGGAATAAGTGAACTAAAATAGACAGGCATGGACAAATGTAAGTCAGATGTGCAAATTTAATTAAGATGAACGTTGTATCTACTACCGTGGACAAAAATCCCTTAGAAGAAATGGAGTAACTCTCAGAGTCAACAAAAGAGCCTGAAATGCATTAGCTGGATGGAATTTCAAAAATAACAGAATGATCTTCATTTGTTTCAAAGGCAAACCATTCAACATCACAGTAATCCAAGTCTATGCTGGAATTAAGATTGCCAGGAGAAACAGCAATAACCTCGGGTATGCAGATGACACCACTCTTGTGGCAGAAAAAGAAGAGGAACTGAAGAGCCTCTTGTTGAAAGTGAAAGAGGAGAGTGAAAAACACTGGCTTAAAACTCAGCATTCAAAAAATGAAGATCATGGCACCTGGTCCCATCACTTCATGGCAAAAAGATGGGGAAAAAATGGAAACACTGACAGGCTTTATTTTTGGGGGCTCCAAACTCATCATAGATGGTGACTGCAGCCATGAAATTAAAAGATGCTTGCTCCTTGGAAGAAAAGCTATGACCAACCTAGACAGCACATTAGAAAGTAGAGACAGTACTTTGCTGACAAAGGTCCATCTAGTCAAAGCTATGGTTTTTCCAGCAGTCATGTATGGGTGTGAGAGTTGGACTGTAAAAAAAATTGCGTGCTGAAGAATTGATGCTTTTGGGTGTTGGAGAAGACTCTTGAGAGTCCTTTGGACTGCAAGGAGATCAAGCCAGTCAATCCTAAAGGAAATCAGTTCTGAATATTCATTGGAAGGACTGATGCTGAAGCTGAAGCTATAATACTCTGGCCACCTGATGCAAAGAATTGACTCATTTGAAAAGACCCTGATGCTGGGAAAGACTGAAGGCAGGAGAAGAAGGGGAAAACAGAGGATGAGATGGTTTGATGTCATCACTGACTCAATGGACATGAGTTTGAGCAAGCTCTTGGAGTTGGTGATGGACAGGGAAGCCTGACATGCTGCAGTCCACAAGGCTGCAAAGAGTCAGACATGACTGAGTGGCTGAACTGAACTGAACTGATGCCCCAATTGTTGGTGTCAAAGAAACTGAAGTTGACTGGTTCTATGAAATCTTATAAGACCTTCGAGGTCTAACACTAAAAAAACGCATCTTTTTCACCATACGGGATTGGAATGCAAAAGTAAGAAGTCAAGAGATGGAGTAAAAGGCAAGGTTGGTTATGGAGTACCAAATGAAGCTGGGCAAAAGCTAACAGAGTTTTGTCAATAGAACACATTGGTCAGAGCAAACACCCCTTTACAACAATACAAGAGAATAGCTGAAATAGCTCAGCTCCCAAATTCCTTCTACAAGGCCATCATTACCCTGATACTGAAACCAGAGAAAGACAATACAAAAAAGAAAATTACCGGCCAATAACTATGATGGATATAGATGAAAATACCCTCAACAAAATATTAGCAAAACAAATCTAACAACATATAAAAAGGATAATATGACATGATCAAGTAGGATTTATATCAGAGTTATAAGGATGGATTGACATTCACAAATCAATTATTGTGATATACCACATGAACAGAAGGAAAAATGATTATTGTGAGATCATCTCAATAGATATAGAAAAAGAATTTGACAAAATTCAACGCTATACATGATAAAAACTCTCATCCAAGTGTGTATTGAGATTTTCTCTGTATAATAAAGGCAATTTATGACAAACACTTAGCTAACATCATACTTGACAGTGAAAAGCTGAAAGTCTTTCCTCTAAATTCAGGAACAAAACAAAGATGCCCACTCTTAACATGCCTTCATGATTTCAAAACAATAAATAAATAAAAGATATTCAAATTGGAAAGAAGTAAAACTGTCACTACTAGAAGATGACATAATACTTTGTAGAAAACATTGAAGTCTCCACCTGAGAATTATTAGAATGAATAAATTCAGCAAAGTTTCAGGATACCCTATTAATATACAGAAATCTGTTTCTTTTCAATACACTAATACTGAACTATAGGAATGAGAAAGTAAAAAAGCAATCCTGTTTAAAATTGTATCAAAAAGAATAAAATACCTATGTATAAACTTAATCAATAGATGAAAGTCCTACAGTATGAAAACTATAAAACATTTATAAAGGAAATTAAAGATGATATAAAGAAATGGAAAGATATTCTAGTGCTCTTGGGTTGGAAGTGTGTCCGACTCTTTGTGACCCTGTGGACTGTAACCTACCACACTCCTCTGTCCGTGGGATTTTCCAGGCAAGAGTATTGGAGTGGGCTGCCATTTGTTAAAGTGGCCATACTGTCCACAGCAATCTACATATTTGATGCAATACCAATTAAAATAACCATGATATTTTTTAAAAAACTGGAACAAATAATCCTAAAGTTCATATGGAATCACAAAAGATCTCTAATTGCCAAAGTGACCTTTAGAAAGAACAAAGGTGTAGGTATTACACTTCCTGATTTTAGACTGTACCACAAAAAGACATCTTAGGAATGCCTAAATAATAGCTGGAAATAGTCTAAATAATAGCTAGGTAATAATTGTTATATGTAGATATTTGAATGATAACCATGCTGAGTGGTGTGAAGTGGTATCTCACTGTGGTTTTGATTCACATTTCTCTAATAATTAGTGATATTCAGAATCTTTTCATGTGCCTGTTATCCATTAAAAAAAAAAAGTCTATTCAGTTCTTCTGCCCATTTTCCTTCTGCCCATTCTCCCTGGTGGTAACACCAGGTAATAATTCCTGGTAGCTACAGGAATCAAAATAGAATGGTGCTGGCACAGAAACACAGATCAATGGAACAAAACTGAGGGCCCAGAAATAAACTGACACACCAGTGTGGGTTTCCCTGGTGACTCAGACGGTAAAGAATCCACCTGCAATGTGGGAGACCTGGGTTCTATCCCTGGGTTGGGAAGATCCCCTGGAGGAGGGCATGGCAACCCACTCCAGTATTCTTGACTGGGGAATCCCCATGGACAGAGGAGCCTGGCGGGCTACGGTCCACGTGGTAGTAAAGAGTTGGACACGAATGAGTGACTAAGTACACAGCACCTGTGGTTAATTAATCTACAATAAAGGAGGCCAGAATATACAATAGATTAAAGACATTCTTTTCAATAAGTAGTTCTGGGAAAACTTGACTGCTAAATGAAAAACAGTGAGATTAGAATATTACCCCACACATATACAAAAATAAACTCAAATGGATTAAAGACCTAAATGTAAGATCTGCAGTCACAAAACGCACAGAAGTGAACATAGGCAGAAGACTATATAATATAAATCCATAGCCTATTTTGGGGGGAATTTATCTCTGAAAGCAAAAGAAATAAAAGTGAAAATAAGCAAATGGGACAGACTGAAACATTTTTACGCATCAGGGAAACTGTGGACAAAATGAAAAGACAATCTATGGAATGGGAGAAAGGACTTATAAAAGATATGACTAACAGGGGTTAGTATCCAAACTATACAAATAATTCATACAACATAATGCCAAAAAACAAACAACCCAAACAAAGAAAATGGGCAGAAGAACTGAATAGACATTTTTTTTTCAAATGGATAACGGGCACATGAAAAGATTCTGAATATCACTAATTATTAGAGAAATGTGACTCAAAACCACAATGAGATACCACTTCACAGCAGTCAGCATGGCTATCATTCAAATATTTACATATAACAGATGTTGGCAAGGATGTGAGAAAAGGAAATCCTTGTACATTGTTGGTACAAATGTAAATTAGTCCAGTCACTATGGAAAACAGTATGGAGGTTCCTCACAAAACTAAAAATAGAACTACCATAAGAATCAAGAATCCACTCCTGGCCATATATCCAGAAAAAACAGATAAAAGCAAACAAAACCTACCTAAGACAGTAATTCAAAAAGATGCATACACCCCAGTGTTGATATTAGTACTATTTACAGTATCCAAGATAAGGAAGCAACCTCAATGTCCATCAACAGATAAATGGATGAAGAAGATGTGTTTCATGTATACAACGAAATATTATTATTCAGCCCTTAAAATGAATGAAATTTTGACATTTAAAGAAATGTGGATGAACCTAGAGAATATTATGCTTAGTGAAATAAGTAAGACAGAGAAACACAACTACTGTAAGATATCACTTATATGTGGAATCTAAAAAAAAGTGAAGCAAATGTATATAGCAAAACAGAGATATAATCATAGATACAGAAAGCTGACTAGCGATTACCAGTGGAACAGATAAGTAGAAGAGATAAAAACTGTTATGTATAAAATAGGTAAGTAATAATGATACATTATATAACATAGGGGATTATAGCCATTATTTTATAATAACTTTCAATGGAGTATAATCTGTAAAATACTGAATCACTATGCTATTCACTTGAAAGTAATATAACACTGTAAATAAACTAAACTTTAATTAAAAAAAGAAGGCTCAAACATCATATTATGATAAACACCAGGAAAAAACTGAAATAATATTAATTTTATTTTTAGCATTATTTAGAAAGCTCTTTCTAATAAAATATGTCCAGACAAAGTTATGTAAATATCATAAAGTTAGATAAAAGTAATTATTTGCAGGTTATATGATTATATATAGTTTGCATGATCATATGATTAGGAAAACCTAAATATGTGAACCAATAAAGAAATCAACCAAAATAAAATTTAGGAAATACGGTGAATGCAAGATATACATAAAACATCCAATAGTTTAATTAGATACCAGCCCAGAGTTCAAGAAACAAAATATTATCAGCGCTGCCTAAGCCCAGATCATTCCTTCTACTAGTCACTAACCACCCTTAGACACTCTGAATGCTATATTGTTAAACTTTTGCTTTTAATTAAAATTTTTGTCTTCCATATAAGTATGCTGAAGTTGGTTTTGCCACACAGTGAAGTTACTTGTGAATCTCCTTGATCTTTCTAAGTTTTGTGTAAATTTTATTAGGGTAATTCTAGAGTAGACTTTAGGGCTACGTTAGCCCTCCTCCTAAGGCATAATCCTTGTTAGATCCTTGAGAGCTTGCAGAGCTACCTCTTTACAGGTTGGATAGAATTAAAATATCTCTCAGACTTAGGTGATCTGTGGGATGTGTACAGCTTGTAGCTCCCCAGGAGCCATTTCTGGTGTGGGCTTATGCAGTTTTACTCCGTGGATGTGTAATTTAGTATTTAAACAAGAATTTAAAGAGACCTCCATCTAGATGTCTATGGGATTGGGCAAAAATGTTTGTTCAAGTTTTTCTGTAATATCTTTTGGAAAAATCAGAACAAACTTTTTGGCCAACAACAGATTTCTTCATTTGCCTAGCTAAAGAGGAACTAAAGAGCCTCTTGAGGAAAGTGAAAGAGGAGAGTGAAAAAACTGGCTTAAAACTCAGAATTCAAAAAATGAAGATCATGGCATCTGGTCCCTCCCTGGAGGAGGGCATGGCAACCCACTCCAGTATTCTTGACTGGGGAATCCCCATGGACAGAGGAGCCTGGCGGGCTACGGTCCACGTGGTAGTAAAGAGTTGGACACGAATGAGTGACTAAGTACACAGCACCTGTGGTTAATTAATCTACAATAAAGGAGGCCAGAATATACAATAGATTAAAGACATTCTTTTCAATAAGTAGTTCTGGGAAAACTTGACTGCTAAATGAAAAACAGTGAGATTAGAATATTACCCCACACATATACAAAAATAAACTCAAATGGATTAAAGACCTAAATGTAAGATCTGCAGTCACAAAACGCACAGAAGTGAACATAGGCAGAAGACTATATAATATAAATCCATAGCCTATTTTGGGGGGAATTTATCTCTGAAAGCAAAAGAAATAAAAGTGAAAATAAGCAAATGGGACAGACTGAAACATTTTTACGCATCAGGGAAACTGTGGACAAAATGAAAAGACAATCTATGGAATGGGAGAAAGGACTTATAAAAGATATGACTAACAGGGGTTAGTATCCAAACTATACAAATAATTCATACAACATAATGCCAAAAAACAAACAACCCAAACAAAGAAAATGGGCAGAAGAACTGAATAGACATTTTTTTTTCAAATGGATAACGGGCACATGAAAAGATTCTGAATATCACTAATTATTAGAGAAATGTGACTCAAAACCACAATGAGATACCACTTCACAGCAGTCAGCATGGCTATCATTCAAATATTTACATATAACAGATGTTGGCAAGGATGTGAGAAAAGGAAATCCTTGTACATTGTTGGTACAAATGTAAATTAGTCCAGTCACTATGGAAAACAGTATGGAGGTTCCTCACAAAACTAAAAATAGAACTACCATAAGAATCAAGAATCCACTCCTGGCCATATATCCAGAAAAAACAGATAAAAGCAAACAAAACCTACCTAAGACAGTAATTCAAAAAGATGCATACACCCCAGTGTTGATATTAGTACTATTTACAGTATCCAAGATAAGGAAGCAACCTCAATGTCCATCAACAGATAAATGGATGAAGAAGATGTGTTTCATGTATACAACGAAATATTATTATTCAGCCCTTAAAATGAATGAAATTTTGACATTTAAAGAAATGTGGATGAACCTAGAGAATATTATGCTTAGTGAAATAAGTAAGACAGAGAAACACAACTACTGTAAGATATCACTTATATGTGGAATCTAAAAAAGAGTGAAGCAAATGTATATAGCAAAACAGAGATATAATCATAGATACAGAAAGCTGACTAGCGATTACCAGTGGAACAGATAAGTAGAAGAGATAAAAACTGTTATGTATAAAATAGGTAAGTAATAATGATACATTATATAACATAGGGGATTATAGCCATTATTTTATAATAACTTTCAATGGAGTATAATCTGTAAAATACTGAATCACTATGCTATTCACTTGAAAGTAATATAACACTGTAAATAAACTAAACTTTAATTAAAAAAAGAAGGCTCAAACATCATATTNCTGAATTCAGAGTCTGTCTCTTATACACATCTAGATGTGTATAAGAGACAGGATTATAGCCATTATTTTATAATAACTTTCAATGGAGTATAATCTGTAAAATACTGAATCACTATGCTATTCACTTGAAAGTAATATAACACTGTAAATAAACTAAACTTTAATTAAAAAAAGAAGGCTCAAACATCATATTATGATAAACACCAGGAAAAAACTGAAATAATATTAATTTTATTTTTAGCATTATTTAGAAAGCTCTTTCTAATAAAATATGTCCAGACAAAGTTATGTAAATATCATAAAGTTAGATAAAAGTAATTATTTGCAGGTTATATGATTATATATAGTTTGCATGATCATATGATTAGGAAAACCTAAATATGTGAACCAATAAAGAAATCAACCAAAATAAAATTTAGGAAATACGGTGAATGCAAGATATACATAAAACATCCAATAGTTTAATTAGATACCAGCCCAGAGTTCAAGAAACAAAATATTATCAGCGCTGCCTAAGCCCAGATCATTCCTTCTACTAGTCACTAACCACCCTTAGACACTCTGAATGCTATATTGTTAAACTTTTGCTTTTAATTAAAATTTTTGTCTTCCATATAAGTATGCTGAAGTTGGTTTTGCCACACAGTGAAGTTACTTGTGAATCTCCTTGATCTTTCTAAGTTTTGTGTAAATTTTATTAGGGTAATTCTAGAGTAGACTTTAGGGCTACGTTAGCCCTCCTCCTAAGGCATAATCCTTGTTAGATCCTTGAGAGCTTGCAGAGCTACCTCTTTACAGGTTGGATAGAATTAAAATATCTCTCAGACTTAGGTGATCTGTGGGATGTGTACAGCTTGTAGCTCCCCAGGAGCCATTTCTGGTGTGGGCTTATGCAGTTTTACTCCGTGGATGTGTAATTTAGTATTTAAACAAGAATTTAAAGAGACCTCCATCTAGATGTCTATGGGATTGGGCAAAAATGTTTGTTCAAGTTTTTCTGTAATATCTTTTGGAAAAATCAGAACAAACTTTTTGGCCAACAACAGATTTCTTCATTTGCCTAGCTAAAGAGGAACTAAAGAGCCTCTTGAGGAAAGTGAAAGAGGAGAGTGAAAAAACTGGCTTAAAACTCAGAATTCAAAAAATGAAGATCATGGCATCTGGTCCCATAACTTCATAGCAAATAGATGGGGAAACAATGGAAGTTTTATTTTCTTGTTCTCCAAAATCACTACATATGGTGACTGCAGCCATGAAATTAAAAGATTCTTATTCCTTGTAAGAAAAGCTAGACAAACCTAGATAGCTCATTAGAAAGCAGAGACATTCCTTTCTGACAAAGGTCCATCTATCTAGTCAAAGCTATGATTTTTCCAGTAGTCATGTATGGATGTGACAGTTGGACCATAAAGAAAGCTGAACACAGAAGAATTGGTGCTTTTAAACTGTGGTGTTGGAGAAGATTCCTGAGAGTCCTTTGGACTGCAAGGAGATTGAACCAGTCAATCCTAAAGGAAATCTGTCCTCAATATTCATTGGAAGGACTGATGATGAAGCTGAAGCTGAAGCTACGATACTTTAGCCACCTGATGCAAAGAACTGACTCATTGGAAAAGATCCTGATGCTGGGAAAAACTGAAGGCAGGAGGAAAAAGGGAGAACAGAGGATGAGATGGTTGGATGTCATCACTGACTCAATGGACATGAGTTTGAGCAAGCTCTGGGAGTTGGTGATGGACAGGGAAACCTGGCATGCTGCAGTCCATGGGGTCATAAAGAGTTGGACACGACTGAGTGACTGAACTGAACTGACCCTCTTCAGTTGGAGAAGAAATGGCAACCCAACTCAGTATCCTTGCCTGGGAAATCCCATGGACGGAGAAGCCTGGCAGGCTACAGTCCATGGGGTTGCAGAGAGTCAGGTATGACTTCACAATGGAGCACACACACACATACACCCCTTCAGTATTTTACTCTTCAAACTTCAGCCTTCTCCACCTCTCTGACTTTTGACCTCTGCCTCCTCACCATGATCTTGTAGGCATCACATCCCTGGCATCACCATCCAGACAATTCCTTTACCCAGAAAGCCATGGTGATTGTAAGACTCGCATCATTTGGTTTTCTTCTTTTAGGATCATGGTTGCATGCTACATATGAGCCAACATCTTAAAACTGCTGTTTTATATATTTTACTCTCTAGTTGTTTACAGTAGGAGCATAAATGTAGTCTAGTCCAAATAAAACAATTGCTATTCCAACCTTGCTAATAGTTTTCTGTCCTCTCTAATCCCTGAACCTTACAATCATACTGCTTTAGTTATTAATGAGTTAATTAATTTTTGACACTTTGTATGAGAATCATGTTTTTCAGTTTTTGAAAACCATCCTCCTACAAAGTACAAAAAATACTGTAGCTTTCTGTTTTTGTTGTAATTAGTCATATTTCTCAGGAAGATATATAAAAATATTTAGAGATAAAATGAGATGAAGTGTGGGATATACTTTAAAGTGACTTACTTATAGGTGAAGGGATAAGAACCAGGGAAGAAGAAATGAGTAAAACTGTCATGTACATAATTATTGAAGCTGGGTGATCAATATTGAAATTGAGTGATCAATACTGAAGTTGAGTGATTAATTTAGGGGGCTTATTATATAATTTTATAAATTATAGAGATAGATAAAGATAGGTAGAAAGAAAGGGAGAGAGGGAGTCAGAGAGAGAAGAGAGAGACTGAGAGCAATGGAAACCTTATATGGTACTTTAAATAGGTAATAGTGATAGTCAAAGAAACTGTACTGTATAAGAAGTGATAACAAACATATTAAACTTTAAAAACTGAAGCAGCTCAGAGGCTGCTTTTATAGGACTATCATTTGCTGCTAACCTGTGTGAAATGAGACACCTATTTTTGTAGGACCTAATTTGATTGAGGAAATCAGAATAGTTCTGAGTTTTATGAAAGCTCACTGCTCACAGGGGTAAAATATGCCACAAGTCCCTGAGTAATGAGTTATTGGCTTCTGACAAGAGCCAATATCAGTGTAACAGAGGCAACCAGAATTTGCAATCAGAACATAGAAAACTATCGTCTTCCTCCTCTGGCTTTTAGTTCTGAGCCAAAGAAAAGCACCAGATAGCTGGAGGGTTGTGACCACTGGACATGCCCTCCAGAGACAAATACAGGTTGTCATGTGCAAGTTACGGACTGTGAGGAGAGGTTGAGAAGCATTTGGAGATGAAGACTAGTCATAAATATTGGGGTAAATTGCTTCTCTGGAGACATAACTTTCAGAGGCAATGCTAAGGTGCTAAACACACTGAGTCATCAGTAACTGAATGCCACTGTTGACAGCCCTTACCAAAAATAACACATAAGCACCATGGGCAGTGGGGGTGGGGGGTGGGGAAGGGGGGTGTTTTTCTTAACCTCAAACGCTTAATTTTGGAGCACTTATCAGAAAACCAGAATGCATTTCTCTTTCTCTTTTAAAGCAATGTCTTTTGTCTTCACCTGCAGGGTTAATGGTTGTCTTTATATGGCTACATATATCTGCACTGGTTTCACTAGTATATGGCACATACATAAAGAATTGGAGAGAAAAGTAAAGTATAGGCAAAAGATGTATTTTGGAAGTACACTAAGACTATGACAGAATCTAGATTTGATGACACTTAAGCCCTCCATAGTTGCTTTGCAAAATTTCCCTTTTGCTTTTCCCCCACAGGTTGTTTTGGTGATAATGCAAAGATTTGAGTCCCTGTTTGATCATGAGGTTGCATTCAGACCACTGTTTAAGGAGTCTCCAATTCTCACAGTGTGAGAGGATGCCCAGCGATGGTACTAGCCTGCCTTTGATGCATTCAGCTGGGAGTGAATCAATTAAAGTTCAAATGGGTTTGCTAAAACTTGAGTCATCGTTCTGGGGAGAGTTTCTGAAGGCTTGCTTCTGTAAAGTTTATAGCAGTTTGGAAATTAATCTCCAAGACCCTCCTTGTTTTTTCTTATCTATATAATTGTTTAAGAAATTTCTTTGTCAAGCATCCAGGGAGACTCATAAATAGAAAATCTTTATTACTCATTGGAAATTTCTTGTAAGAGTTGGCATCGAAAATAAACAGAACCATGTAGTCCTTCAGATGTGTCAGGGATGGAGCAGTTTCTGAATTCAGAAATTTGTAAAACTCTCCTGGAGATTTTATGAATATTCATCAGCATAATTTTGAAGTATGAAGGCTAAGGATAAAAACTAGAAAAACCATTAGATAGATAAGAGAGGGATATTGTGCAATAAATAACAAATTATTATATATATAAAATATAAGTATGTATATATACATAGATGCATATATATGCATATGTGTTTTTATACACACATATCTTTAAAGAGTGAACAGAATTTCAAAAACTTTTACATGTATAATTCTACAAGATTCCTTTCACATTAAAGCATTCTAAAGAAGTGAGCACAATGGAATCAAAAAATAAATTACATATATATATATTGATTAGTGTGTTTGTGTATATGTCTGTGTCTTACGGAAACAAGAAAAAACAAGAAATGAAAATAAACACATAGTTTTCCATTTTCTTCAAATTCTGTCTTGAATTGTGTTTGTTTTTGCTTAATCCATTTTTGATCCCCAATTTTTCCCAGGACAGTTAAAATGGGTGCATTACAAATTTTAATGCCTCCACCTTATGTCCTTTTTGTTATACTTGGCACACAGTTCGGTTCTTAACAAACCATGCTGTGTGACAGGAACTAACAAAGTGTTGTAGGTCAACTATATTTCAAAAACAAACTCATAGCAAAACAGATTAAATTTGTTATTACCAGAAGCAGGGGTGCGGAGAGGAGGAACTGGAGGAAGGCAATCAAAAGGTACAAACTTCCAGTTAAAAGAGAAATAAGTACTAGGGATATGATGTACAACATGCTACATGTAACACTGCTGTGCGTTATGTATGAAAGTTGCTAAGAGAGTAAATCCTAAGAGTTCTCATCAGAAGATGAAACGTTTTTCTTTTTATTTAATCTTGTATCTATATGAGTTGATGGAGGTTCACTAATTTTTCTGCAGTAATCAATTCATAATGTGGGTCATTATGTAAAATTACATATTAATTGCAATTAATAAGAAGTCAAAGCATGAAGCTGTACACCTTAAACTAGTCAGTGCTGTATGTCTGTTGTATCTCAATAAACATCAGTATAAATTTTTAAAGGCCATTTCCCGTCAAAATAAGTAAATAAGTAGGATTAAGAAGATATGTAATTAAAATGAGACTGACAAAGAGTATGATTTGAAGCAAAGACTAAGAGCCATGTGACTTAAAGCATGTCCCTAGAACGGCAGAACCAGTATTATCTGGAAAGTTATCAGACATGGAAACTTATGGGAAACACCTCAGACAGACTGAGTCAGGACTCAGGACTAGGACAGTCATTGACCCGGAGGTTGGAAAGTATATTTTTAATTATTTTATATGGTGCCTATCATCTTATTAGTGAACACTGTGTCAACTAATAAACAGACTGCTAGTAGTTATTGAAGAGATCTCTAGTCTTTCCCATTCTGTTGTTTTCCTCTATTCTTTCACAGCATCATCTTTCAGGATTTGAAACAGCTCAATTGGAATTCCACAACCTCCATTAGCTTTGTTCATAGTGATGCTTTCTAAGGCCGACTTGACTTCACATTCCAATATGTCTGGCTCCAGATTAGTGATCACATCATCATGACTATCTGGGTCGTGAAGATCTTTTTTGTATGGTTCTTCCGTGCATTCTTGCCACCTCTTCTTAATATCTTCTGCTTCTGTTAGATCCATACCATTTCTGTCCTTTATAGAGCGCATCTTTGCATGAAATGTTCCCTTGGTATCTCTAATTTTCTTGAAGAGATCTCTAGTCTTTCCCATTCTCTTATTTTCCTCTATTTCTTTGCATTGATTGCTGAAGAAGGCTTTCTTATCTCTTCTTGCTATTCTTTGGAACTCTGCATTCAGATGCTTATATTTTTCCTTTTCTCCTTTGCTTTTCACCTCTCTTCTTTTCACAGCTATTTGTAAGGCCTCCCCAGACAGCCATTTTGCTTTTTTGCATTTCTTTTCCATTTCCAGATTTTTCCATGTTGTATATTGACAGTGTTACTTTTTATGGTTATAGCACTTCATTGTAAAAATATTTCATAGTTTACGAACACATTCTAAATAAAATTATTTCTAGATTTTATTATTATAAATAAAGGGCTATTTGTAAAATAAGCCTTTGTAAATATATGTATGTATACATGGGCCTTTCATGATAGCTTGTGCTTCCCTTGTAGCTCAGTCAGTAAAGAATCTGCCTGCAGTGCAGGAGACCTGGGTTCAATCCTTGAGTTGGGAAGATCCGCTGGAGAAGGAGATGGCAATGCACTCCAGTATCCTTGCCTGGAAAATCTCATGGACAGAGGAGCCTGGTGGGCTTCAGTCCATGTGGTCACAAAGGGTCAGGCATAACCGAGTGACTGACACTTACTTACACTTACTCCCTGACACCTCAGTTAGTAAAGAATCCATCTGCAATTTAGGAGATCCTCATTGGATTCCTGGTTCTGAAAGATCCGCTGAAAAAGGGATAGGCTACCAACTCCAGTATTCATGGGCTTCCGTTGTGGCTCAGCTGGTAGAGAATACACTCACAATGTGGGAGACTTGGTTTCTATCCCTGGAATGGGAAGATCCCCTGGAGAAGGGAAAGGCTACCCACTCCAGTATTCTGGCCTGCAGAATACCATGGACTGGGTTTGCAAATAGTTGGACACAAATGAGTGACTTTCACAATATATTTCCCTGCTTTTGAATTAAAAATATAATGATGGAATTTCTAGTTATAAGGTAGGTATGTGTTAAGAAAACGGAATGTATAAGGAAATGGTAGAATTTCACCCAATTTTTGTATCATTTAACATTGTCATTATTAATTTATGAAAATTTTAGTTTTTCCACACCCTTGCCCATATGTAGTGTCAATAGTCTTTATTTTTAAAATTTCAGTCATACTAGTGGGTAAGAGGTCCCATTTTATTGGGGAATGATAGGTGAATATAGATATAGACATAGATTATCTAAATTTTTCCTTATAAATATATCTATAAATGACAGATACCTACCTATCAAGAGATAAAGACCGAGAAATGTAAATATATATATGTACAAATATATGAGAAAGTNCATTTTATTGGGGAATGATAGGTGAATATAGATATAGACATAGATTATCTAAATTTTTCCTTATAAATATATCTATAAATGACAGATACCTACCTATCAAGAGATAAAGACCGAGAAGTGTAAATATATATATGTACAAATATATGAGAAAGTAGAGTTGGAGAAATGAGAGAAAAGAGAGATTCCCCCCACCTCTTGGAAGAGAAGTTCTAAATTCAGAATGCTAACATATTTTTGTTTCATCAAACATTTTGAAAGCCTCATTCATATATTGAATTTGAATTGAACTGAATTCATATATCGAGTTCATATACATGAATCAATCTCTAATCAGAAATCTGGGAAAGTAATTGGAATATTTTTACTTAGATCAATACCTTGATACAAATTAGCATGTATATCCAGACATAAATTCTCATCATCCCATAAATACTGATCACTAACATTATGGAGGAAAACTTCGGAGTATAAATTATATTAAAAGGCTTTTATCATTTGATTTGTATTTTGTGGAGAGTCATGTAAACTTTTAAAAAATCGCTTTAAATTTGATTACTAAAGACAATAGTAATACAAAGACATGATGAGGTTGACTCAACATACGTTTTAACAACAACAAAAACCTCAAAACTGTTAAATTCTGAGTACAAAATTGAAATGAAAAAGTAGTAAACAGGCTGGTAGGGAAACAAGCATTTTATAGTCCCTGATTTATAGCACTCCTGATTTTTATTACTATTTCTTGAAATTTACAGGAAAAAAAAATAAGTGACTGAATAAAAAATATTTTGGTAGAAATATAAAAGGAAACAAAATGCCATTTACATCCAAATTCATGCTCATAATAATGATAAGACTATATGTTTATAGTCTCCTCCCTTTTCATATCTATTTCAGGTCCTTCCATTAAGTTGTATCATTAAAACTGCAAGAATGACATTAATCTTACCACGTATGGTGTAATAGGCAATTTCATTCTTAGCTGTGTGTGCCTATTTTATTTCATTAAATTTTTGTGTTCAGTTTAAAAATGAAATCTGCTGAAAGACTTTCTTGAAATAAAGTTGCTTCTGTTGACTTTGACAGCTTGTATTGTTNAAGAATGACATTAATCTTACCACGTATGGTGTAATAGGCAATTTCATTCTTAGCTGTGTGTGCCTATTTTATTTCATTAAATTTTTGTGTTCAGTTTACAAATGAAATCTGCTGAAAGACTTTCTTGAAATAAAGTTGCTTCTGTTGACTTTGACAGCTTGTATTGTTAATTGCAGCTGCCATCTTTCTGTCAATATGAATGTTCACCTCCGTGAAACATTAAATGGACCATTAGTAAAATCCCTGAGAATCTGACTTAGAGTAAATGTGTCATATTTATTTTGTTATGGATTGTGGTAGGATTAAGCTGTCACAAAGATTATTTTTAACTGGGCAAAATCTATATTTGGCAGAATAATAATAGTTTATTTTTAAGTGAAATAAGAGATCAAATATGCAACAAAGTGGCCTGATAGAGCACATTAATTTGTCAAATTATGCTATCATATCTAGGTAGTTAGCTGTACTAGCCATAGGGTGGCTCCTGTGATAATACCTCCACTATATAAACAAATAAATTCAGTTAATACTATATAGAAAAATTCCTTACCAAGTGTCATATGTTTTATTTAACTGGAAAACCCAGATGAACTGAGATGATTTAAAATAAAATAGGACAGGATTAATCGAAGGTATTAATAGTTCAGTACAATCAATAAGTGACTAGAGAAAGTAACTTTAAATTATGAATTTGGATAATTGCCATTAAATAAAAGTTACTGTTAGTCATTTAAATACTCTGTATTTAATATTAAATGTCATACAGAACAGCTACTATAGACCGTTAAAGTGTACAAAAGTGATTTAAGCATAATTCAAAGAATATGTCTTAAAAAGAGATGCTTGTGAATAAAGGATCAACAATTTTTGATAAAATTAACTGTGAGAAACAATCATAACTAATAGATCTATTCAGAAAACTTAAAATTATTAGCTGTAAATATAACATATTACTAGATTATATGTAGTATATATATTTATATTTAAATATAGTAATATATATGTTATATATATATTTATATTTAGGTAGAAAATAAAGAAAATAGATCTTATTAATTTCAAAAGATTCTCAAACTGATTCATAATGTTAAATTACAAATTAAAATAATGAAAACCTTAGTGCTGCATATTTGATTTAAAAATGTATAAAAGAGTTTAGAACACTTTGTATTGGTTGCTGTTGAGACACTAAGTCTTGTCTGACTCTCTCTGACCCCATGAACTACAGCACACCAGGCTTCCCTGTCCATCACTACCTCCCAAAGTTTGCTCAAACTCATGTCCATTGAGTCAGCAATGCCATCCAACCATTCATCCTTTGTCACCCCATTATCCTTTTGACTTCAATCTTTCCCATCATCAGGGTCTTTTTTTTGTTTGTTTGTTCTTTTTTTTTTTTTTTTAAATTTTACTTTACAATACTATATTGGTTTTGCCATACATTGATATGAATCCACCACAAGTGTACATGAGTTCCCAATCCTGAACGACCCTCCCACCTTCCTCCCCATATCAACTCTCTGGGTCATCCCAGTGCAACAGCCCCAAGCATCCTGTACCCTGTATCGAACCTAGACTGGTGATTCGTTCCTTACATGACAGTATACATGTTTCAATGCTATNCACCACAAGTGTACATGAGTTCCCAATCCTGAACGACCCTCCCACCTTCCTCCCCATATCAACTCTCTGGGTCATCCCAGTGCAACAGCCCCAAGCATCCTGTACCCTGTATCGAACCTAGACTGGTGATTCGTTCCTTACATGACAGTATACATGTTTCAATGCTATTCTCCCAAATCATCCCACCCTCTCCCTCTCCCACAGAGTCCTAATGAGTCAATATTTCACATTAGTTAACCAAAGTATTGGAGTTTCAGCTTCAACATCAGTCTTTCCAATGAATATTCAGTTGATTCCCTTTAGGATTGACTAGTTTGATCTCCTTGCTGTCCAAGGAACTCTCAAGAGGCTTCTCCAGCATCACAATTTGAAAGCATCAATTCTTCAGTGCTCAGCCTTTTTTATGGCCCAACTCTCACACCTGTACACAACTACTGGAAAAACCATGGCTTTGATTATTTGTTGGCAAAATAGTGTCTCTGTTTTCTAATATGCTGCCTAGTTCTTGCTTCCTTCCAAGGAGCAAGCATCTTAATTTTGTGGCTGCAGTGATTTTGGAGTCTAAGAAAATTAAATCTGTCACTGTTTCCATTTTTACCATCTATTTGCCATGAGTGATGAGATCAGATGTCATGATATTCATTTTTTGAATGTTGAGTTTTAAGCCAGTTTTTTCACTCTGCTCTTTCATCCTTATCAAGAGGCTCTTTAGTTCCTCTTCACCTTCTGCCATGAGAGTGGTATAATTTTCATATCTGAGGTTGTTGATATTTCTCCTGGCAATCTTGATTCCAGCTTGTGAGTCTTCCATCCCAGCATTTTACATGATGTACTCTGCATATTGAAGAAGGAAATGGCACCCCACTTCAGGACTCTTACCTGGAAAATTCCATGGATGGAGGAAACTGGTGGGCTACAGTCCATGGGGTCACAAAGAGTTGGACATGAGTGAGTGACTTCACTTCATTTCACTCTGCATATAAGTTTAATAAGCAGAGTGACAGTATATAGCCTTGACATACTCCTTTCCCAATTTTGAACCAGTCCTTTGCTCTGCATCTTGTTCTAACTGTTGCTTCTTGACCTACATACAGGTTTCTCAAGAGAAAGGTAAAGTGGTCTGGTATTCCCATTTTTTTTTTTTTTTAAGAATTTTCTACAGTTTGCATTTTTAGAAACAATGTGGAAAATAGTAGGCATTACCATGAATTCCATGTGACAATAAAAGTATTAAACATATTTGGGGAACAATTTTACAGCATCTTCCAAAAAATAATTATTTGTACTGTGTAAAGTGTTATTTTACCTATAAACTTGAAAATACTAGAAAAAATATATATGTGTATGCTTATTCTCTCAGTCATGTCTGACTCTTTGCAATCCCATGCACTGTAGCCTGCCAGGCTCCTCCACCCATGGGATTCTCCAGGCAAGAATACTAGAGTGAGTTGCCATTCTCTTCCCCAGGGGGGTCTTCCTGACCCAGGGATCAAACCTGAGTCTTTTGGATTGGTAGGTAAATTCTTTACTGTCTGGGCCAAAGATATATCCTAAAAGATGTATAGATCACTTGATATTTTTCTGCATATCATGAATTCTTAAAAGCAGACATAGTATTAAATATATCTGCAGAAATGACATTTTTTAAAATTAAGACTTCACTGTTGTACACTTGGCAAAAAGTTACGGAAACAAATATGATTTCAATCAAATAAATAAAGCAATTACATCAAAAGTTTTCAGAGTTCCAAATTTCCTTTTTAACTCTGAAGAATGTAAATGCAATGTTTTATACTCAATAACAATTTATGCAAAATTTTCTCTATATTCTAAACCTCAAATAACTTTTCTTGTTGTCTGAATAATAGAATAAAAAGATAATATTAGTGAACACTGTAAAAACATGGCCTTTATTAGATAAAAATATAATTGCATAGGTATAATCATCATAAGTCCATATTATCTAATGAAAGACAAAATGTTATGTCAAGTAATTCTGGCTGACATATTTCAAATGAGCATGGGGGAATTACGTGATAACATGTGAATTTCATTAATCATTCTGTTTCACCTTATAAAAACATGAAATTGTTTGGTTGAACAATGAAACAATAATGAAATTTGGCTGAAATGAAAATTGCACATTAGAATCAAAGTTATATATATATATATTTTTCTAACAATTTAGCAATAATGTTAATGTTGATTTTTTAACAAACATTATTTTTTT
Organism: Oreotragus oreotragus; assembly: GCA_006410675.1. NCBI lineage: Eukaryota > Metazoa > Chordata > Mammalia > Artiodactyla > Bovidae > Oreotragus > Oreotragus oreotragus. The sequence goes on along the minus strand of SJYX01000696.1, from coordinate 558,825 downwards.
CTTACCCAGAAAGTCATACTTACTGAAATTAGTACTTTGTGTTCAGAAAGTATTTGACAACTTCAAATCTGAACATATTTTAGATGAGAGATGAGTAGCTATTTAAATGTTTGAGTCTTTCACTGTAAAGGTAATGAATCAGAAGCATTAAATTTCAATTAAGTTAATTAAATTTTCCTATAAATAAAAAAAAGCAAACTACAGGTGAACACTATTTTATGCTATTTAACCATTAATTATGGTATTATTCAAGTTTCTAAATCAAGGACTANTTTTTTCTAACAATTTAGCAATAATGTTAATGTTGATTTTTTAACAAACATTATTTTTTTCTTACCCAGAAAGTCATACTTACTGAAATTAGTACTTTGTGTTCAGAAAGTATTTGACAACTTCAAATCTGAACATATTTTAGATGAGAGATGAGTAGCTATTTAAATGTTTGAGTCTTTCACTGTAAAGGTAATCAATCAGAAGCATTAAATTTCAAGTAAGTTAATTAATTTTTCCTATAAATAAAAAAAAGCAAACTATAGGTGAACGCTATTTTATGCTATTTAACCTTTAATTATGGTATTATTCAAGTTTCTAAATCAAGGACTATATGATGAATTAATATATTTGTTTAGTAAATATATTTCTTCAGTATGTAAAATAAGTCAGAAACTATGGTGAGTACTGGAAACAAAAAATATAAACTAAGTGCAGTTCTTGTAATCAACAAGAGAGAAGAACATTTAAATTATTTGGAAAAAAAATCCATTATGTCTAGCTTGCAAAAACTTCATGAAAGAGTAATCTCTGAAAAATGAAGAAAGGTTGGAAAAGCAAGAACTACTCTCAGAATTTAAAGGGAATGAAAAATGTGTAACCCAGACCCATAAAACAGAATTGAAGAGTACATATGATAAAGAGTAATTTATAAGAAACGGAGTTAGAGAAGTTGTCAAAAATTATGCCATTGACAAATTCTCCTTGAGGCAAACATAACTAAATATACATTAAGAATGGACAGTTATGGGAGTTCGTGTAAAAAAAAAAAAAAAAAGAATGGACAGTTATTAAAGAGAACTTGGGCAGGAAAATGGAAATTATATTTACAGTAAAAGAATGATGGAACCTGGAGAGCTAAGGTTATTCTCAGGCACACTCAAGTGATGGACAAAAATACATATGTCAACAATAATTTCAATATGTCTATAAGCTCAAAGGGCTCCCCCTGATAGCTTAGTTGGTAAAGAATACACCTGCAATGCAGTAGACCCTGGTTCAATTTCTTGATTGGAAAGATCTGCTGGAGAAAGGATAGGCTACCTCTTCGGGTATTCTTTGGCTTGCCTTGTGGCTCAGCTGGTGAATAAACTGACTACAATGTGGGATACCTGGCTTCTATCCCTGGGTATGAAGAACCCCTAGAGAAGGTAAAGGCTACCCACTTCAGTATTCTAGCCTGGAGAATTCCATGGACTGTATAGTCCATGGGGTCACAAACAGTCGGACATGACTGAGTGATTTTCACTTCACTTCATAAGCTCAAAGAAAGAAATCTATAGCAATACTAGCCATGATTTACAGAATTGGTGTTGCAATGAGATTCAAGAAAAATTAAATTCCAAGGGCTGTGATCTGAAATTTAATAGCCAAGTGAACCTTGCAGTAATAGTATTGATTTTCATACAAAAAGTCNGTCGGACATGACTGAGTGATTTTCACTTCACTTCATAAGCTCAAAGAAAGAAATCTATAGCAATACTAGCCATGATTTACAGAATTGGTGTTGCAATGAGATTCAAGAAAAATTAAATTCCAAGGGCTGTGATCTGAAATTTAATAGCCAAGTGAACCTTGCAGTAATAGTATTGATTTTCATACAAAAAGTCTAATATGAGATTCCTACTTAAAGATGAGCCCGATGCAGAGTTCAAAATAAACACCATGAATACAAGGGCAGTACCATGACTTCACCTCAGACATAACAACAACAACAAAAACCCAAAATTCTACATATGTATATGCTGAATCCTACTTTATTCCTTTATTGTGAAACCCCTTTCATAAAATCAAGTTTGAAGGGGATTCAAGGTGAGGAAAAGCAAAGTAGGAAAAAAAATAATTGCACAGTAACAGAAATATCAAAGAATACAATTTACCCTTTATTTCATAGTTTAAAAGGTGTGAAAGAGTTAGTTAATGGAATAAAAGTCATGATTTAAAATAAAGTAACATTTATGGGACTGCTAAAATGATGGAATAAAGACCTCTATAATCTATATATATGAGAAGGCAAAGAAAATTAACAACAAAAAATTAACATTTTCAGAATTCTTCAAATAAAACAAAAGTTTTAAAAGCCTAATCCTTTATTTAAGAATGTGCAGAATATCAGTAAGAACAATGGGATTTGTAATGTTGTGAATCAATCTCCCAGCACCAACCTATTACTTTAAAAATGCAGTTGATATGAAACCAGCACCCTTAAAATTACCAGAGGGAACAAAAAGTATAAGGAGTTACTCAGATGTTTCTGACTCTTCAGGACCCTGTTGGCTGTAGCCTGCTAAGCTCCTCTGTCCATGGGATTCTCCAGGCAATAATACCAGAGTGGGTTGCCATTCCCTCCTCCAGGGGATATCCTAATCCAGAGATCTAACCTCCATCTTCTGCATCTCCTTGGCGGTGGATTCTTTAACACTGAACCACCAAGGAAGGCTTATATGGAGTTTCAGGTTCCTATTTCTCCAGTACTGCTACTTCTTGACTTCTCCAGCACTGCTACTTCTTGACTTGACTTCCAATATAATGAAAATGACTCATTTCCAGGGCATTATTATCAGTCTGAATTTGTGCTCCATTGTCAGAAATGCCTTATTCCAAAACATTTGTTGGAAATTATCAGTGGCATTTGTTTAACACTGTGGATGACCAAGGCTGTGATGTCAGTTACTTAGCCATGTCCAGCTGTTTGCAACCCCTTGGACTATAGGCCACCAGGCTCCTCTATCCATGGAATTCTCCAGGAAAGGATACTGATGTGAGTTGCCATGCCCTTCTCCAGGGGATCTTTCCAATATAGGGGTCAAACCTAGGCATTGCAAGGATATTATTTATGGCTTGAGCCACGAGACTGTGATACTTGGTGTTATAAACAAAAACATAGACAAGACTGAAAAAGAAGAACTGATAAATAAATTGCTCACACAGCAGTGTCCAAAATATATTTTTGGGGAATCTAGAAATTCCACACATTTGCTGGACTATAAATGCTTGCCCAAGAAACAATGAGGGCTCTCCAGTCTCTCCATTTGGTTATCATCATGGCCTTTCACAAGCTATAAGTGAAAGCTAATGAAAAGTCATAAACTGCCTAAGAATTGAATCCTGCTCCAACTCTTACAGTCTTTCAGTGGAGAATGGAAGATTTATTGGTTCAGTGCATTTAAGGAAATCTTTAGCTACTACTTACTGAACACGTAGTTAACAAAGCAATGACTTCAGTGGCCATACACTTTCAAGGAAATTTTAAGAATTAACCCAAGGGGGACTTCCCTGGTGGTCCAGTGGATAAGACTCTGTGCTCCCAATGAAGGGGGCCTGTGTTTGATCTCTGCTCAGGGAACTAGATCCCAGTACAGTTCAGTTCAGTTCAGTCACTCATTTGTGTCCAAATCTTTGCAGCCCCATGGATTGCAGCACACCAGACTTCCTATCCATCACCAACTCCTGGAGCCTGCTCAACCTCATGTCCATCACCTGGGTGATGCCATCCAACTGTCTTGTCCTCTGTCATCCCCTTCTTCTCTTGCCTTCAATCTTTCCCAGCATCACGGTGTCTTCCAGTGAGTCAGTACTTCTAATCAGGTCGTCAAAGCATTGGAATTTCAGATTCAGCATCAGTCCTTCCAATGAATATTCAGGACTGATTTCCTTTAGGATGGACTGGTTTGATCTCCTTGTAGTCCAAGGGACTCTCAAGAGTCTTCTCCAGCACCATAGTTCAAAAGCATTGATTCTTCAGTGCTCAGCTTTCTTTGTGGTCCAGCTCTCTGATCTATCCATGACTACTGGAAAAACCATAGCTTTGACTAGATGAATCTTTGTTGGCAAAGTAATGCCTCTGCTTTTTAATAAGCTCTCTAGGTTGGTTGTAACTTTTCTTCCAAGGAGAAAGTCTCTTTTAATTTAATGGTTGCAGTCACCATCTGCAGTGATGTTGGAACCAAAGATTATGAAGTCTGGCATGATTTCCATCATTTCCCTATCTATTGCCATGAAGTGATGGGACCAGATGACATGATCTTAGTTTTCTAAATGTTGAGTTTTAAGTCAACTTGTTCGCTATCTTCTTTCACTTTCATCAAGAGGCTCTTTATTTCTTCTTCACTTTTTTAAATTAAAAATCAATAACCAAATAAAAATAGGAAATTCACAACAGAATAGACATTAAACAGCACATGTCCATATAACCAGTGAGTCAAGGAGATATCCTGTAAGGTTTTGCAACACACTTTGAGATAAATGGGGAAATAATCGGGACATACCAAAACTTTGAGATATAGATTGTCTCGCTGATCTTGTTTGTGACGCCAACTGTCTTCCCATATCTTATTGAGTGCACTGTTCACTGAACCCATGGTAGGTAAGGCACGAGTTAAGAAGCTGGAAAAAAAAAAAAAAAAGAGCCTTAGGAAATGCAGAGGCTTTTTTGTTTGTTTGTTTTTCTCTCCTGGCTGGGGCAGCAGCCATAGCGGCAGCCATTGCATAATATAAAATAAATGCACACAGCCCTTCAGGGCTTTTCCAGGTGAAGCTTATACAAGCATACCACACAAAATAGCCCATGGTCAAGTGAGTACCTCTTGACGTGCATGCCCAGTGCTATAAATTATCTCAGCTGTTAAACAGTCATTATTTACAAAATGTGGGCCAAGAAAACCTGAACATGCCATCTTGGTTAATTTGCTCTCTCCCACACTCCACCCTTTCAGGGTCTCTCGCCTCACATTCTATATGCAGTCAATCTTCTCCAATATTCCTTTGGCAAGTAACACTGACCCTTGGATTTACACCTTGCAGCAGCAGTAGCTACAACAACAAACAATTACATCCCCAATATACAGCAAAACCCAATGCCAGGTATCACCTGGAACACATCATATTGCAAACTTTGCCCTCCTGGGGCTAGAAAAGCCACCTGCTGCATGTTAAGGGCCTTTATCTTCCATGACCAAGTCCAGTCCACCATCTGTCCTTGTGAGATGCAGGAAAGCTTCCACAGGGACAGCTCCACTCTTGTGGATTTTTATTAAGGATCCACAAAACCCCCACAGGCACTGGGTCCACCCCTTCAAGGAGGGGATCTTTCCAGTGTTCACAGCCCATCTAGGTGATTGCACTTTTCTAAATCTGAGGACACAGCTTTACAGTACACTGTCTACATCATTGGACACAGTCTTTACAGTATATCTCACATTTGCATCCACATAACCCATATGGGATTTCTGCCATCTTGGCCTCTCTTCAGGGTCTTAACATCTTAAAAATGGCATCCCATATGCTGTCCTTCTACTTCTCTTAGTAAGGACCTGAGAAACTTTCCACAGTCATTGGGCCCATCTCTGTGTCCCAGAGTCACAAGCTGCCAAGGTTTCCCCTTGCTTTTGCTAAAACTGCTTACCCAAATTGAGCAACTCTGCCTGAATATATGGTTAATACATCATGAACTGAGTCACATGGAGGGGCCCTTGCATTTGCTCCCCTGAGTCATAGGCTGCTTGTGTTTCACTTTCTCTGTTTCACAAGCCTCAGTGCCAAGTAGGAACCCTCAGCCTCATAACATTCACCATCACTGTCACTTACCGCATCACTATCAGAGATGTTGGTTTCTTCAAGTTCACAGGGTTCTAGCTCTAATGGCATATTCATTGCTCTAGTTTTTCCAAGTGTCTTTGCATATCATATACTGACATGGCATCTATTAGAGCATTAGCTGTATTTGCCTTCAGGGTAGCAAGAAAAATCCACCCCACTGTGCCAGCAGCAGTCCATGTCACCTTGTTCATCAAACAGGAACTCAGCACCCATAATGCCTTTCAATGTTATCTGGTGACCTATCCATTACCTCCCAATCTTATACCAGAGCCCATGCCGAGAGGATAGGGGCCACATGTACCACATGCTGTCTGATGGCCACTGGCTTCCTCCATGCAGTGGAGCCTTAGCCTCTTCTACCTGCTGGGTATTCTGCTGACTACACCAATTGTATTACTGATCCCACTTACAGTGNGGTGACCTATCCATTACCTCCCAATCTTATACCAGAGCCCATGCCGAGAGGATAGGGGCCACATGTACCACATGCTGTCTGATGGCCACTGGCTTCCTCCATGCAGTGGAGCCTTAGCCTCTTCTACCTGCTGGGTATTCTGCTGACTACACCAATTGTATTACTGATCCCACTTACAGTGCAATTGTCTTGCTCTTCATAATATTTGCACTGTTTGCTGAACCCAGGGTAGGCAAGGTGAGAACTAACAGGCTGGAAGAAATCACAAGGAGCCATAGAAATTGCAGACACTTTTATTCTCTCCTGGCTGACAGCAGCTGTAGCAGCAGACACAATATATTCTCTCCTTTCATGGTAAACCCAATGGACACAGCCATGATGCCTCATTAATGCCTCACACTTTAGGTGGAGCTCATATATCCCTACAGCACAAAGTAGCTCGTGATCAAGCAAGCACCTCGTGGCATGCAGCACAGTGCTATAAATAATCTCAGCTGCTATGTAGTCTACTTACAAAACGTGGGGCAAGAGAACCTGAACACTCCATTTTTACTTATCTGTGCTCTCCCCACATAGATAAACTGTTATTTAGAGGAAAATTTAGAGATGCAAATGCCTATAGCAAAAAAGAAACTAGATTACATGTAAATTGGCCTATGGTGGCCCTAGTAGAAATAACCCACTTGTCAATGCAGGAGAAATAAGAACTGGGGTTTGATCACCAGGTCAGGAAGAACCCGTGGAGGAGGGCATGGCAGCCCACTACAGTGTTCTTGCCTGGAGAATACCCTTCGACAGAGAACCCTGGTGGGCTACCATACAGTATCCCAAATCAGTTCCGTTCAGTTCAGTCACTCAGTCATGTCCGACTCACTGTGACCATATGAATTGCAGCATGCCAGGCCTCCCTGTCTCAGCAACACCCGGAGTTCACTCAAACTCACTTCCATTGAGTTGGTGATGCCATCCAGCCATCTCATCCTCTGCCATCCCCTTCTCCTCCTGCTCCCAATCCCTCCCAGCATCAGAGTCTTTTCCAATGAGTCAACTCTTCACATGAGGTGGCCAAAGTATTGGAGTTTCAGCTTTAGCATCATTCCTTCCAAAGAACACCCAGGACTGATATCCTTTAGAATGGACTGGTTGGATCTCCCTGCAGTTCAAGGGACTCTCAAGAGTCTTCTCCAATACCACAGTTCAAAAGCATCAATTCTTTGGTGTTCAGTTTTCTTCACACTCCAACTCTCACATCCATACATGACTGCTGGAAAAACCATAGGCTTGACTAGATGGACCTTTGTTGGCAAAGTAATACCTCTGCTTTTGAATATGTTTTCTAGGTTGGTCATAACTTTCCTCCCAAGGAGTAAGCATCTTTTAATTTCATGGCTGTAGTCACCATCTGCAGTGATTTTGGAGCCCCCTCAAAAAAGTCAGCCACTGTTTCCACTGTCCCAAATAATTGGACAAAACTGACATGACTGAGCATACATGCACACACACTGCATGAACTAGAATAAGAAAAAAAAATAACTTAAAATCAAAGCAAGCAGAAAAATGCAAAGAGAAGCATCTTTTAATTTCATGGCTGTAGTCACCATCTGCAGTGATTTTGGAGCCCCCTCAAAAAAGTCTGACACTGTTTCCACTGTCCCAAATAATTGGACAAAATTGACATGACTGAGCATACATGCACACACACTGCATGAACTAGAATAAGAAAAAAAAATAACTTAAAATTAAAGCAAGCAGAAAAATGCAAAGAGATTAGACTTATTAACACAAAAATTAATGAAATAGAAAACCAAAAAGAAAATGAACCAAACTAAGTTGACTTTTGGTAAAGAGGAATGAAAGGGCTAATCCTTAGCTAGACTGATTCAAACAAACACACACACAGGCAACAACAACAGCAACAAATCCCAGACATGTTAGAATTAACTAATATCAAGATAAAAGTGGAGACATCTGATACTTACCATAGAGAAATGAAAAGGAATTTAAGTGAATGCTATAAACAACTGTGTGGGAACAAATTAGATAATTATGTAACTAGGATGAGAAGAATAAATTCCTAGAAAAATGCATTCTCCAAAACCTTACATAAAAAAGAACTAGGTCTGAATAAACCTTTAAAACCTAAAAATATTAAATTATTAATTTTACAACTTCCATCAAATTAAAAAAAACAAGTTAGTTCAGTTCAGTTCAGTCGCTCAGTCGTGTCCGACCCTTTGCGACCCCATGAATCGCAGCACGCCAGGCCTCCCTGTTCATCACCATCTCTCGGAGTTCACTCAGACTCACGTCCATCAAGCTGTCTCTTATACACATCTAGATGTGTATAAGAGACAGGGTTAATACATCATGAACTGAGTCACATGGAGGGGCCCTTGCATTTGCTCCCCTGAGTCATAGGCTGCTCGTGTTTCACTTTCTCTGTTTCACAAGCCTCAGTGCCAAGTAGGAACCCTCAGCCTCATAACATTCACCATCACTGTCACTTACCGCATCACTATCAGAGATGTTGGTTTCTTCAAGTTCACAGGGTTCTAGCTCTAATGGCATATTCATTGCTCTAGTTTTTCCAAGTGTCTTTGCATATCATATACTGACATGGCATCTATTAGAGCATTAGCTGTATTTGCCTTCAGGGTAGCAAGAAAAATCCACCCCACTGTGCCAGCAGCAGTCCATGTCACCTTGTTCATCAAACAGGAACTCAGCACCCATAATGCCTTTCAATGTTATCTGGTGACCTATCCATTACCTCCCAATCTTATACCAGAGCCCATGCCGAGAGGATAGGGGCCACATGTACCACATGCTGTCTGATGGCCACTGGCTTCCTCCATGCAGTGGAGCCTTAGCCTCTTCTACCTGCTGGGTATTCTGCTGACTACACCAATTGTATTACTGATCCCACTTACAGTGCAATTGTCTTGCTCTTCATAATATTTGCACTGTTTGCTGAACCCAGGGTAGGCAAGGTGAGAACTAACAGGCTGGAAGAAATCACAAGGAGCCATAGAAATTGCAGACACTTTTATTCTCTCCTGGCTGACAGCAGCTGTAGCAGCAGACACAATATATTCTCTCCTTTCATGGTAAACCCAATGGACACAGCCATGATGCCTCATTAATGCCTCACACTTTAGGTGGAGCTCATATATCCCTACAGCACAAAGTAGCTCGTGATCAAGCAAGCACCTCGTGGCATGCAGCACAGTGCTATAAATAATCTCAGCTGCTATGTAGTCTACTTACAAAACGTGGGGCAAGAGAACCTGAACACTCCATTTTTACTTATCTGTGCTCTCCCCACATAGATAAACTGTTATTTAGAGGAAAATTTAGAGATGCAAATGCCTATAGCAAAAAAGAAACTAGATTACATGTAAATTGGCCTATGGTGGCCCTAGTAGAAATAACCCACTTGTCAATGCAGGAGAAATAAGAACTGGGGTTTGATCACCAGGTCAGGAAGAACCCGTGGAGGAGGGCATGGCAGCCCACTACAGTGTTCTTGCCTGGAGAATACCCTTCGACAGAGAACCCTGGTGGGCTACCATACAGTATCCCAAATCAGTTCCGTTCAGTTCAGTCACTCAGTCATGTCCGACTCACTGTGACCATATGAATTGCAGCATGCCAGGCCTCCCTGTCTCAGCAACACCCGGAGTTCACTCAAACTCACTTCCATTGAGTTGGTGATGCCATCCAGCCATCTCATCCTCTGCCATCCCCTTCTCCTCCTGCTCCCAATCCCTCCCAGCATCAGAGTCTTTTCCAATGAGTCAACTCTTCACATGAGGTGGCCAAAGTATTGGAGTTTCAGCTTTAGCATCATTCCTTCCAAAGAACACCCAGGACTGATATCCTTTAGAATGGACTGGTTGGATCTCCCTGCAGTTCAAGGGACTCTCAAGAGTCTTCTCCAATACCACAGTTCAAAAGCATCAATTCTTTGGTGTTCAGTTTTCTTCACACTCCAACTCTCACATCCATACATGACTGCTGGAAAAACCATAGGCTTGACTAGATGGACCTTTGTTGGCAAAGTAATACCTCTGCTTTTGAATATGTTTTCTAGGTTGGTCATAACTTTCCTCCCAAGGAGTAAGCATCTTTTAATTTCATGGCTGTAGTCACCATCTGCAGTGATTTTGGA
>SJYX01000696.1:510209-526909 GCA_006410675.1 Oreotragus oreotragus | reverse complement strand
TGGACATGAGTCTGAGTGAACTCCAGGAGATGGTGATGAACAGGGAGGCCTGGCATGCTGCGATTCATGGGGTCACAAAGAGTCAGACACGACTGAGTGACTGAACTGAACTGAAATAAATTTTATTTCTAAAACTAAAATATCTATATTGAGTAAAGTGATTAAATTTGATGATTTTTTTTTCAAAATATTTTAGGGTCTAGAATTTATGCAGAAATGATTAAATTTTTAATTAAAAACTGTGTTTTAATTTCTGTTTCCAAAAATAACAATTAAAAGGGAAGGCAAATGGAGTAGGAATTTATTGAGAAATCTTTCTGATAACAAATACAAATGAGAATCACCAGTGAATGCTGGAAACCTTGAGCATAAATCCACATGGCCATTGAACATTATATATTAAGACTTAGTGACAGTTTGTGTAAGAAAGAATTTTAATACTTGCAGAAGTGTTGTTGTTGGTATGGCTTAAGATTACCAAAAATAGTCTATAGACACAGGCCTGGGTGTCATACAAATATATATATTAATAACTTCTCAGTCACTAACTAGCTTTGAAATATTAGATAGTTAACTTTACCAGTCCTCAGATACTTCTTGTAGTTAATGTGGAGCTAGGTGGGTACACTATCAAATACCATCCAGTCCATAAATTCTTGTTTACAACAAATTTATGTAAATAATAAACAGTTATATTATTTTCAAAGGAAATATTCAGTTATAAAAATCTAAAATGTTGTCTCAGTGTTCTAAGTTCCTGATACTGATTTTTTTTTTTTTTAATCTTGTTTTGGCGTTATTCTTAAGAAGTTAGTCATTATACATTTTGGCAAAATATATCTTGACTACAGTTGTCAGTTTGGTCCCTCTGGTCTAAGCTCACAGTATCTAAAAGGTTCTTTCTCTTAAGAGTGTTTAATGCTAAACAAGTTGTTGGTAGAAAGGTGAATGAATCCTTGCTAAGGTATAACTATATATAAAATATTCTTTATGCTTTACAGGATATTTAAAACATAAAGAATATTTATATAGTGCTTCCCCAGTAGCTCAGCTGGTAAAGAATCTGACTGCAATGCAGAAGATTCTGGCTCAGTTCCTGGGTTGGGAAGATCCTCTGGTTACCCACTTCAGTATTTTTGGACTTCCCTGGTGGCTCAGATATAAAGAATCTGCCTGCAATGTGGGAGACCTGTGTTCGATACCTGGGTTGGGAAGGTCCCCTAGAGGAGGGCATGGTAACCCACTCCAGTATTCTTACTGGAGAATCCCCATGGACAGAGAAATCTGGCAGACTACAGTCCATGAGGTTGCAAAGAGTCAGACATAATTGAGTGGCTAAGCTCATGGATATTTTATATACAGTGATTTATACAGATGCATGTGCAAATGAATATGGGGCCACTAATCTATTTAAAGGCAAAATATAAACCATTGTTAAAATATTAGTACATCTGAAATACTATGTAAAATAAGATGAATAGACATTGGAATCCTGCTTTAAATACTTGTTGACTACATAGCCTTGAATTTGGTTTTATAAATCTTTCAAATTACAAATTGCAATTCAAATCTACAACTTTGAATTTCCCATTCTTTATTTGTGAGTAATAATGGCTAAGCTCTTAGGAGACTGAAACATCCCATCAAATGACCTGTTCGTACATTGTTTTATATTGTTTTCATATCTGTTTGAAAATCTAATCCTTTTGTATTTATAATATAGACTTTTTATGTGTGTTTGTTTCAAGACAGAGGATAGGGAAAATGAGGAGAAGGGACTAGAGTGAGAGAGAGAGGTAAGGTTAGAGGGAGAGGCAGAAAGAGAGAGAGAGGAAGAGAGAGAGAGATATCCATCTCTATAAATGGTTCTGTGGGTCTGTATCAATAGAAACACATGCATGTAGGAATCATGTCCTAGTTATGGGCACATTTATGGTATAAATTCCTAAATATATTTATATATGTATTTTATATGTATTTATATATGCATATACAATAGTTACTGTGGAGTTTTATAAATGTGTTTATAAAAGTATTTTTTATAAACTATTGTACTTCATAAATGATTTACTCATTGTTTTTTAAGATGCACCTGTATTGCAGTATGTAAGTCTAACCAAACATATAATGAAATATATACTGAACAACAAAACCCACAAGATTTAGATTGTAAATATAATATTTTTTAAAGTCCAACATGCATTAGGTATTGAGAGAAGCCTCAAAAAACTATAGGTTATATATTTCAGAGTAAATCTGATCAAATTATAAATCAATAAATATTTAATGTATATATCCTAAAACTGACAGCACAATGAGAAAATCTTGTATTTCAAACAAGAAAACATAAGGAAATTACAAAATAACTAAAATGTAAAGGGAATTAAAACATTCTGTGAGACACAATTTCATCTCTTTAAAACTTCAGTTGTGTTTATCAGAAATTAAGAGAAAATTTTTAAAAATAGGCCAAATGTTAAACTTCAGGAGATTGAAAAATAGGGTAAGGCCAAATAAGTAAAATGAAATGAGGAAATGATAAAAATAAGAATAAAAACTTTGTAGAGATGAACAGGGTAATGTGATGTAGTTTAATAAAACAAAAATCTGATTCTTGACAAGGAAATAATACATAAATGACCACTAAACATGAAATAAATATATTTAAAAATTAAAAAAACAAAGCTACTAATAAGAGGAGAAAGACAACTAGGAATAGGTTAGGCATTTTTTTAAATAAAATGCAATTAAATTAGACNCCTTAGATTAACTTACTTTAGAACTTTGAGCTAGTTGAGAATATAGTTGAAAGTTAATATTTTGTGTAGACATGATTTAGCAAAGAGACTAACTTAGAAGCTAAACTATAATACAATAAAGAGAACGTGCATTGACTTCAGCAGTGTTATCTGGCTACTGTTTAAGAAAGATAAAAATACATGCAAATTAGATGGAATTGGAATTAAAGGAATTTAACAAAGATAAGAATCCAATTTGGTTTAGTTTTTGGAAGGTGAAGATAGTTTTTCAAGAGGTATTATAACACTGGAGACTTGGATTAAATTTTCTTGTCTTCTCCAAATTAATTTGGAATTGTGGAAAATGGAGTTTTACAGGAATTATATAGTATCTCATTTCCTCATATTAATAATGAACAATAAAATTATAAAGTGCATTTCATTTAAAATATAAGTTTAATGGCTTTCTGGTTGACTTTTCAAACTCTTCTACAAAATTCTACATCAAACTTCTAATATAAATTGCTTTGTAGATCATTANATTAATTTGGAATTGTGGAAAATGGAGTTTTACAGGAATTATATAGTATCTCATTTCCTCATATTAATAATGAACAATAAAATTATAAAGTGCATTTCATTTAAAATATAAGTTTAATGGCTTTCTGGTTGACTTTTCAAACTCTTCTACAAAATTCTACATCAAACTTCTAATATAAATTGCTTTGTAGATCATTACATTACATTAAAGGATAAGAATATTCTTCTTGTTTTTTAATATTCTACTTTAAAATTTATTCTGAATCATGCTATTTATTAAAATTTTATTTTATTAAATCATACATGCATAAATGCATGTTGCTTGTTAGTGTATTATCATTGGAAGATACATGGAACATCTAAATGGTAGTTACTATGTTGAGTTTCTGTCTCTTATACACATCTGAATCATGTCCTAGTTATGGGCACATTAATGGTATAAATTCCTAAATATATTTATATATGTATTTTATATGTATTTATATATGCATATACAATATTTACTGTGGAGTTTTATAAATGTGTTTATAAAAGTATTTTTTATAAACTATTGTACTTCATAAATGATTTACTCATTGTTTTTTAAGATGCACCTGTATTGCAGTATGTAAGTCTAACCAAACATATAATGAAATATATACTGAACAACAAAACCCACAAGATTTAGATTGTAAATAGAATATTTTTTAAAGTCCAACATGCATTAGGTATTGCGAGAAGCCTCAAAAAACTATAGGTTATATATTTCAGAGTAAATCTGATCAAATTATAAATCAATAAATATTTAATGTACATATCCTAAAACTGACAGCACAATGAGAAAATCTTGTATTTCAAACAAGAAAACATAAGGAAATTACAAAATAACTAAAATGTAAAGGGAATTAAAACATTCTGTGAGACACAATTTCATCTCTTTAAAACTTCAGTTGTGTTTATCAGAAATTAAGAGAAAATTTTTAAAAATAGGCCAAATGTTAAACTTCAGGAGATTGAAAAATAGGGTAAGGCCAAATAAGTAAAATGAAATGAGGAAATGATAAAAATAAGAATAAAAACTTTGTAGAGATGAACAGGGTAATGTGATGTAGTTTAATAAAACAAAAATCTGATTCTTGACAAGGAAATAATACATAAATGACCACTAAACATGAAATAAATATATTTAAAAATTAAAAAAAAACAAGCTACTAATAAGAGGGGAAAGACAACTAGGAATAGGTTAGGCATTTTTTTAAATAAAATGCGATTAAATTAGACATTAAAATAGACAAAATGATCATATGCCAAATATTTTTGGAAAACTAAAGTGGTGCGTTTCTATGAAAAGTTATAAAGTGGTAAAATTGAAGCAAGAGAAAATTAATAGTCTAAATGATCCCAAGCCAATTAAAAAATTAAATTAAAATGAGATTTAAAATCCTCTACTATGGCTACATTTTCTTCAGACTTTTTGCTTCCTTCATTTAATCTTTGACTATAATTGTTCTATGCCATTTAAAAGAAAAAAAGAAAATCTCCAAGTTCCTTATTGAATTGAAGTGAAGTGAAGTCACTCAGTCATATCTGACTCTTTGCAACCACGTGGACCTACCAGGCTCCTCCATCCATGGGATTTTCCAAGCGAGAATACTGGAGTGTATTGCCATTTCCTTATTAAAACTAGTCAATTCCCACGTTATTGATTATGCAGGACTGAGGGGAATTTCTATGGTTATATCTTTTTTATATATTTATGCTATAGATATGAAGTTTTAGCAACACTTGGTCGGTTTTAATGCTGTGCCAAGTATCTTTGAATTGATTTTAGTATTTATTGGCACTTTGTGAAGAAAATATAGTAGGGATGAACAAATCTGACTCCATATTGGATCTGTTCCTTTAACTTTTGTATTCCATTACTTCTGCTACAAATGAATAATATCTGTAATCTGAAATCTGAAAAAAATATAGGATAGCACATTCTGATGGCTCTGACTTTTAAAGGTAATACTTTTCCATTTATATACAAATAAAAAGTTGCAGAACAACAGCAAAAAAAAAAAAAANGAACAGTTTTTTTAACTCTGTGGGAGAGGGTGAGGGTGTGATGATTTTGGACAATGGCACTGAAACATGTGAAACAAATCGTGAGTCCAGGTTCAATGCATGATACAGGATGCTTGGGGTTGGTGCACTGGGATGACCCAGAGGGATGGTATGGGGAGGGAGGTGGGAGCGAGGTTCAGGATGGGGAACACATGTACACCCGTGGCGGATTCATCTTCAATATATGGCAAAACCAATACAATATTGTAAGGTAATTAGTCTCCAATTAAAATAAATAAATTTATATTAAAAAAGGACTATAAAACATCTAAGTAAGTAGTCTATAGACCTGAAAATTGAGGAAATCCTCATCTAAGGAATTAGAGATAACAGAGCAATATGAATGGCATATTAAGATGTTTTATATGTTCAAGGAGCTAAAGAAAGAAATAATATCCATAAAAACAAACAAGTGAATGTGAAAAAGGACCATGGAGATACCCAAGAAATGGTTACAGTATTAGCAATAAAATGGCTCAAAGGACAGGTTTAAATAGTAGACTAGACATAACTGAAGAGGAAAAATAAATTATTAAACAGGAAGAGAGAACAGAAGAAACCTGCCAGAACACAGGGCAGATAAAGTGATGGGAAAGAAGAGAGAGATAAAGAGATAATGAGAATATAAAAGAGAAGTTTCAATATATACCCAGAAGGAATGTCAGAAGGAAAATAACAGAATGACAGAGACAATATTCAGAGTTAATAAATGAGTTTGCTAGAACCAAAGAAAAATGAGCGCTCACGTTTAGACCCACCAAGTGCAAGGAGGTAACCCCTCTCATCACCATACACACACGCGCACACACACAGCCTTTACAGTGAAACCCTAGAATATCAAATATAGAAAAAAAATCTGAAAGTTACTAAAGAGAAACAAACACTTACCTAATAAGGAGTAACAACCAGGTTGACATCAGGCTCTTCATTAGCAAACATAAATGTTAGAAAAAGATGAAATAATATCTCTAAATATCCTTAAAAATGTAAGGATAAAATCACTGTGTACTTATAACTCTATCTCAGTCAAAATTTATAAAATGGGATGTGACTAACAATCAATTTTTACACAATAGCTCTGAAAGGCTATTCTAAGAAATTAGTATCAAAAATATTTCATCAAATTTAAGAGCCCCATTACTTTATGCATCAGTAAAAAGGAAAAAAAATATATACCAACCTGTCACAATTTCTTATCATTTAAAATTTTCACTTTTTGAAAGAGCTCCTTTCAGTGTAGACACAGATTTAATCAAATGTGCATACATTAAGAAAAATATTCAGAATACAATTTTCAACTCAAATTTCTTGAGGTCTTCTCTGCCACCAGCATTGTTGCTGCAGCAATTCTTAAAAGAACTCACAAGAGAACTATAAGCCATTTTTGCTCTGCTTTCAAGCCAGCTTTGCCAGTATGTAGACTAGCTTCCTTTTGTCTCCCACTTCAGCACAATCAATAACTAGACTTGATTAACCATCTTCTCCATTGACTCCCCACAACCACTGGTTTCTAGGAGTTTCAGGCGATTGCCTATATTCTCTGGGATTTTCACTGAAGCCACCATTATGCAGGTTTTGATCCTAAATGTGCTGATATTACATGTGCATATGGAGACAACTATGACATTCACAACTGCCACTGAGCCAAAAGGGATTGTAAGATACCATCAACTGTTAAGACTCATTTCAATTCCAGAGATGTTAAAATAGGAAAGACTGTACCTCTTAAAATTGATGAAACACAGTATCTTGAGTAGTGTTTGTGTTACAAGTGAACACCTACCCAAGGGGAACTCTGAGGGACAAAATTTATCTAAATGTGTTAATATGACATGCTTATTTTTATGTCATACACATCTCAAAACTTTAAACTTTTAAAATGTGAGCCCCAAAGGGTGATTTCAATGATGTAATAACTCAGTCCTGAAAGGCATAGAAAGAAAGGCATTCTGTACAGAATAAGGGCCCTTGCTGTATTTTCTTTTTTTCTCTTTTGTTGGCCAGCATGCAGAATCTCAGTTCCCTGACCAGAGATCAAACCTGTGCCCCTTGTACTGAAAGTGCAGTCTTAACCACTAGACTGACAGGGAAGTCCTCATGGATTTAGTCTTCTATTCCCAAAGGTACCAATCTCCTGAGATTATAGGCATTATGTTATAAATTATAATATTACATTATCATGTTATATAATTATATATACATATTTATGATATGCAAGTATATGGTAATATTATAAATGCTGACAGAAAAACTACTGTTGTCAAACCATTGTTCTGATACTGTCATAGAAACTGATCCTTTCAGACTGGGTACTGTCATCAATGTGATACTGTAGGTCAAATTAAAACTTCTGGTAGCCATCAAAGGGTGGAATTTTTCTGTGCTCTTGCATTTCTGGACTTCCCTTTCATTTGGAAGTAATTTAAGAGTTACTTTGTTATTAGAATTTCTCTATTTAATGTAGCATGTACATTCAAATATTTTCTTCCTTAGGAATTTGAAAAATAAAATAAATGAAAATCACCTTTTGATTAAAAATGTCTCTTTGTCATTAAGAATTTGGAGTTAGAGATTACTTCCCTTCCATCTCATTTAGATCATATATCTGTCACATCCTTGTACTTAAAAATTTTTTTAATCTATTTTGCTTAACCAGTTTCTGACAAAAGTGTTTTAAATCTCTCATTATTATTCAGTTCAGTTCAGTTCAGTCGCTCAGTCATGTCCGACCCTTTGTGACCCCATGAATCGCAGCATGCCAGGCCTCCCTGTCCATCACCAACTCCTGGAGTTCATTCAAACTCATGTCCATCAAGTCAGTGATGCCATCCAGCCATCTCATCCTCGGTCGTCCCCTTCTCCTTCTGCCCCCAATCCCTCATAGCATCAAAGTCTTTTCCAGTGAGTTAACTCTTCGCATAAGGTGGCCAAAGTACTGGAGTTTCAGCTTTAGCATAATTCCTTCCAAAGAAATCCCAGGGTTAATCTCCTTCAGAATGGACTGGTTGGATTTCCTTGCAGTCCAAGGGACTCTCAAGAGTCTTCTCCAACACCACAGTTCAAAAGCATCAGTTCTTCAGTACTCAGCCTTCTTCACAGTCGAACTCTCACATCCATACATGACTACTGGAAAAACCATAGCCTTGACTAGACGGACCTTAGTCAGTAATGTCTCTGCTTTTGAATAAACTGTCTAGGTTGGTCATAACTTTTCTTCCAAGGAGTAAGCGTCTTTTAATTTCATGGCTGCAGTCACCATCTGCAGTGATTTTGGAGCCCCCAAAAATAAAGTCTGACACTGTTTCCACTGTTTCCCCNAAAATTATATTCCAAAGAAAGGGTTTTGTGACCTCCAGGGGAAAAAAAAAAAGAAAAGAAACATGCAGTGAGTGGGAAGTCACTGGAGATTTGCAAGCAAGGAGTTGATGTGCTGCTCTCCATCCTTCTGGGTTGTCCTCTACAGAGCCTGGTGTAGCCCCCTGGGCCTTGTTTGGTCTTGTGAGAAAGGAGGGAGGCAGGCACAGTACCAGCTGTGCCCCCAGCCTGGCCTCCTTGGGTGGAGGAGCTCATGAAGGCTGTGGGGAATACAGGAATGGCCTTGGTCCTGCCCAGCCTGGGGCCCTGCTCTTCTATCCCCACTTGCCTCCCTCCCTTGTCTTCCTTATCCTCTTTACTGCTGGCAAGCTCCTACACGCCCTCTATTCAACTCCTGACACCTGACATGGCTTGCTGACCAGGTAGCTGGTGTGGCAATAAGAGGAAGAGCTGGCCTGTGTGGCTAGCATGCTCTCATGGGGGTGCTCTTTTTCCCAAATAGGAGCCCCTGGAGCTGAAGGCAGTGGAGGCTCTCTGCTGGTACGCTACCATGAGGTTGTATCTGATACGGTATCTAGATGCCAGGTAGAGGTGGAAGAAGGTCCCCAGGTCAGTAGAGAAACCTCCACAGTATTGTATCCTGGCATTTGTCATGTTCAGGATGCCTGTAAGAGGGCTGCACTGGAGAAATGAGGGAGACCTTAGCTCAAAACTGGGGAAGCTGCGGAGAAAACGCAAAAGCAGAAACTCAGTTTTGGGAAATCCTGAAATTGGATTCTGGGTGACAGAGAGAGGCAGAGATGCAGAATGAGGCTATGGGCAGCTGCCCATAACAGCTTTCCAAACA
Organism: Oreotragus oreotragus; assembly: GCA_006410675.1. Classification (NCBI taxonomy): domain Eukaryota; kingdom Metazoa; phylum Chordata; class Mammalia; order Artiodactyla; family Bovidae; genus Oreotragus; species Oreotragus oreotragus. Next base: position 517,381 of record SJYX01000696.1, on the reverse strand, counting down.
GCTACCCCCAGGGGAGTAAGAATTTGTGCACTCTGCAGGCAACTGTCCCAGGACCAGGCCCTTTGTCAAAACTGCAGAGCAGAAGATTGTATGAGAAATGAAGGTAAGTCCACCAGTGGAATTTGTCATCTGCTTGTATTTGCCTTTTCTACCACCATATGGTCTTCCTTTTCTCCCTTCATTCTTCATTCCCTTAAGGAAAAAAAAAACCACACAAAGCAATTTCCATCACAGATTTTAAAAAATAAGACACAGTGAAAACTATTAGAAATGATAGCTGATGCAGCCATGAATTAAAAGATGCTTGCTCCTTAGAAGAAAAGCTATGACAAACCTACACAGCTTATTAAAAAGCAGAGACATTACATTACTTTGCTGACAAAGGTCCATCTAGTCAAGGTCATGGTTTTTCCAGTAGTCACGTATGGTTGTGCGAGTTGGACTGTAAAGAAAGTTGAGTGCTGAAGAATTGATGCTTTTGAACTGTGGTATTGGAGAAGATTCTTGAGAGTCCCTTGGNTACATTACTTTGCTGACAAAGGTCCATCTAGTCAAGGTCATGGTTTTTCCAGTAGTCACGTATGGTTGTGCGAGTTGGACTGTAAAGAAAGTTGAGTGCTGAAGAATTGATGCTTTTGAACTGTGGTATTGGAGAAGATTCTTGAGAGTCCCTTGGACTGCAAGGAGATCCAACCAGTCCATCCTAAAGGAAATCAGCCCTGAATATTCATTGGAAGGACTGATGCTGAAGCTGAAACTCCAGTACTTTGGCCACCTGATGCAAAGAACTGACTTATTGGAAAAGACCCTGTTGCTGGGAAAGATTGAGGACAGGAGGAGAAAGGGATGACAGATGATGAGATGGTTGGATGGCATGACTGATTCAATGGGTATGAATTTGAGTAAGCTCCAGGAGTTGGTGATGGACAGGGAAGCCTGGTGTGCTACAGTCCATGGGGTCTCAAAGAGTCAGACACGACTGAGCAACTGAACTGAACTGAGAGCTAGGAGATACATCTATAAAGTTTGCTGATAGTCTTCCAGAAATGTGTTGGATTGGATGGAGAGCCATGGCTGTTTATAATACTTAAAGAATTGTTTTCCTTTTTAACTGAGTTCTGCTATCCTCCTCCCAATGGGTGTTTTGCTGCACCCCGGGGAACCCCAACCCACATCCTCAGTCAGAGAAAAGGCAAGGAGTCACCCAGAACAGAACATTGAGAGGGTGATATCCCCATGAGGTCATTAATTGTAGCCACCATCAGATGTGGGCAAGCAGGTTATTCAGACTACATGCTCTGGACTGTTTCAGGACATATTTGTTTTCATTCTTTAAGCTCATTTATTATGCAGCCTATGCATGCAAGGGCCAAGTGTGAGTCACACCCATGTATCCCTGCCATCCTGTCTAGGGGAGCAAGGATAGGAGCAGCAGTTAACATCAAGTACTCTGCTCATTGTAGCCACAGAGTAGAGTCTAGGGCATGCAGGCACAGGGCTCAGATGGCGCAGAGTAGTCAGTTCAGCAGAGTCCCCCTGATAGACTCAGATCTAGGAGAAAATTCATGTTTAAGTTGAGACCTGAAGGAGAAGTGCCAGGCACTGTGGGGCTGATATGGAGACACACTGGTAAGTCGAAGCTGCAGGAAAGAACAAGACAGGACTTGAGCTATTGACCCAGGGTGAGGGGCAGGTCACAGTGCCTCTGAACATGGGGAGCCACCATATGTTCAGCCTTTAGACATATTTTAGTCAGATCTCAGCTTCTTTTCATCTCCTCTCCTCCTTACAGTTAGAATCCAGACTTAGAGACGTATATGTCATCATACTGTCCAATACACTCTTCTTGCAAAATATAAGTTAAATAGGAAGGTGTAGTACACAGGTTAAGTTGCGAAATCCTTATCTACTCATTTTGGCATTTTTTGCTCTTAAAACTGCTAGTCTTACTAATCTAAGACATTTATCTTAACAAAAGTTAATAAGTAGATATTTTCTCCTTTTTCTGGTGGCTAAGTTTTGGGTCTGCTGGTAAAGACTTAGAACCAGTATCTCTTTTTGAATTTGAGGGGCCTGTGTGATGTGGTTGGAAACAACAGTTCTTTTTCCCATTCTCACTCACTTCCCGTGTGGTCCTTAAAGTTACATTTCAGACCCTTGCCCACCCTGTGCCCCCATTCTGATTGCAGAACTGCTCTGCTGGGCTTTTCACATTGCAGCTCATGTGCTCCAAGCAGTGCTGCTCAAAGGGATGCCTTTCCTGGACTAGGCCTTCGGGAAAATCATCAAATGCCTGGACTTTCTTTAAAGCTTTTGTTGAAATTTGGCCCATAACCAAGGTTGATTATATTAGTTTATTGCCACCAAATAGCACTGATTTTCCATCTGTTACCACTGCTTTCACATCATTCTAATTAACTCTCCTAGTCATCAGTTTCTGAATGAATTATGTTTTGTGACATTTGGAAAATTTGTCACATAAACCCTTTTGGCTGCAGCCCATGCATTCATTTCCTGTTGTTTTGTGCCATGAAGTTGCACCTCTGAGTATTTTTAGTAGCTAAGAACTCTCTTCTATTGCCTTAAAAATTTGTACAAAGTGAGAATTGAGAGTTAAGTTTTATTTGGGGCAAAATGAGGGCTGAAGCCTGGAAGATAGTACTTCAGATAGCTCTGAGAAAGTGTTCCAAAGAGGCAGGGGAAAAAGGTTAGGATAAATGTGATTTTGGTGAAGGGGGAATACATGCAATCAAGGACTTATTTTCCCAGAAGTTTTCTACTAGTCTCCTGAAGCTTTTCTAATCGCAAGGAACAGTCATCAACTTGAAGAATGTTACTGGTTTTCTAGATATGGGGAGATACAAGAATTGGGCTCATAAATTCCACTCCTGAAAATATCCAACTATCTGAAGACCTGTCCTGCCAGTTTTTGCCCCTTGAGCACAGAGTGCTTCACTTCTGCTCTCCACCCTGAACTCTGTTCAAGGAGTGTTGAAGGTCAGCAGCTGCAGTAGCACATGATTTAATCCTCGTAGAGGTAGATGTGTGTGTATGTGTGTGTGTGTGTGTTTGCTCAGTTACTCAGTCATGTCTGACTCTTTATGGCCCCATGGACTATAGCCTTCCAGGCTCCTCTGCCCATGGGATTTTTCAGGCAAGAATACTGGAATGGGTTGCCATTTCCTCCTTCAGGAAATCTCAACCCAGGGATCAAACCCACATCTCCTGTGTTGGCTGCATTACCACTGAGCCACCAAATGCCAATTTGTAGTAGATACTTCTAAGGCCAAGGGGGGTGGTTTTGTGGTTTGCCTCCAAGACGGGTTTTAGGTCCATTTATGCTGCAGTTGTTCTTGGCAGGTCAGCCAATTTGAGCACCTTTGTTTTCATTTTGCTCTCAGAGATGTGGTAAGTGACAGCTAAGATATCTGAAGAATAATTCCTAATAACCTACAAAAGGAGATGGAGGTAGACTCTTCCATGTGGTTTCAGTTGTCATTTTCACTTTCTTCTAGACAGTGAAATCATGCCTAAAATAAATCTCATATGACTCCCTGTGAGAGCTGTGTCAGATGTTCCAAAGAATAAGATTGTGGATTATTGTGGCACAGGAAACTGCATCTTCTGTTCACTGCCAGGGAAAGAACAGACGTAGAAACCAACTTACCTCCTGCAAACCCAGCTTTCTGCTTACTTTTTGTGTTACCTTGGCCAAGTTAGTCTATCTATCTCTATGAGACTTAGTTTACTCATTTGTACATATGTGAGCTCCTGATTCCCAGGGTTGTTATGCTGTTGAATGAGGTTTCATATGAAGAGCCTCTGGAGGATGATAGATTCTCCACCAATGGCAGCTGCTATGTTTACCTTACAATTAAGCTGGAGTGAAAAGGTGCTCATTGTTAGGGAAATGCCAATTAAAACCACAGTGAGGTACCAGAACATCAGACGATTAGTGTGGAGAAACTGCAGCCTCATACACTGCTGGTTGGAATGTAATGTAGTACAGTAGTTTGGAAAACAGGTTCTTCACAAAGTTAAAAGTAAAGTTGCCATATGACCCAGCAATTTCACTCCTAGGTTCCTTCCCAATAAATGAAGACACATGTTTGCACAAAGACCTCCATGTAAGTGTTTGTAGGAGCCTTATGCATAGTAGCCCAAATTAGAAAAAACAACCCAAATGAATAGATAAACAAAATATGTTATGTCTATTCAGTAGAATACTATTTAGCACTAAAAAGGAGTGAACTGCTGATAAATGCAACATTGATATACCCAGATAAAAAGGACTGTAAGTCATATGATTTTTATTTAATTTAACCTTGTAGAGAAGGCAAATCTATAATGATATAGAATTGGTCATTGTTTCCTGGGCTGCAGTGGGACTCTGTGCTTTCACTGCTGAGCACCCAGGTTCAATCCCTGGTTGGGAAACTATCGCACAAGAAGTACAGCACAGCTACAAAAAAGAAAAAGAAAAAGATAAAAAAGAAAATGGATAATATCTACAGTTATAATTTTGTGATTTGTAATGAGAAATATATATTCAGTAAAGATGTCTGTTGTTAGGTTAATGGAGTGACTTTTGGAAAGCCCCTAGGCAACCTAAGGATAGGGGCTGCTTCCAGGGAAACCAGCCATGTGATCAGAAGACTGGAACTTTCACTCCACCCCCAGATTTCCAGGAGAAGGGCAAGAGTGGGAAATTGAGTCCATTTATCAACAGCCAGTGATTTAATCCACTCCAAGATGGCAGAGTGAAAGGGCATGTGCTTATCTTTTCCTGTGAGAACACTAAACTTGCAACTAGCTGCTGATCAACAATTGATAGCAAAATGTTGGAACCCACCAAAAAACATACCCCACATCCAAGGATAAAAAAGCAGCCTCACCACGATGGTAGGAGGGGCCCAATTGTGTTTAAAATCAAACCTCATACCCGCCAGAGATGCTTGGAGGGCACAAACAAAACCTTGTGTGCTCTAGGACCCAGGAGACAGGAGCAGTAAGCCCACAAGGGACTGAGCCATACTTGCCTGTGTTTTGAAATCTCTGGTGAAGTCGTGGATTGACAGTGGCTTGCTGTGTGACCAGGAGCAGTGATAGAGGCAGTGCTGGCATAAATTTTTTTGGAGGAGGTTGCCATTACCCCTACCATAGTTTGGGCTCAGGCCAGACTACAGAGAAGGAGCACAGCCCCACCCATCAGCAGAAAATTGGATTGAAGATTTACTGAGCATGGCCCTGCCCATCAAAGCAAGACTGGATTTGCCTCATAGCCAGTCCCTCCCATCAAGAAGTTGCACAAGCCTCTTATCCACATCCATCAGAGGGCAGACAGAAAGAAAACCACAATCACAGAAAACTAATTAAAATGATCACATGGATCACAGCTTTGTGTAATTCAGTGAAACTATGAGCCATGCTGTGTAGGGCCTCCCAAGATGGATAGGTCATGGTGGAGAGTTCTGATAAAAATGTCCACTGGAGAAGGAAATCCAAACCACTTCAGCATTCTTGCCTTGAATACCCCATGAACAGTATGAAAAGGCGTAAAGATTTGGCACTGAAACACGAACCTCCCAGGTTGGTAGATGTCCCGTATGCTACTGGAGAAGAGCAGAGAATCAGCTACGGAAGCAGTGAAGAGGCTGAGCCAAAGCAGAAATGGTGCCCAATGGTAGATGTGTCTTGGTGAAAGTAAAGTCTGATGCTGTAAAGAAGAGTTTTACCTAGGAACCTGGAATGGTAGGTCCATGAATCAAGGTAAATTAGAAGTGGTCAAACAAGAGATGGCAAGAGAGAACATTGACATTTTAGGAATCTCTGAATGAAAATGGATGGGTGGGCGAATTTAACTCAGATGACCATTATATCTAATACTGTGGGCAAGAATCCCTTAGTATAAATGGAGTAGCCCTTATACTCACACAGCAGTCTGAAATGCAGTACTTGGGTGTAATCTCAAAAATGACAGAATGATCTCACTTTGTTTCCAGGGCAAACCATTCAATATCACAGTAATCCAAGTCTATGCCCCAACCACTAATGCTGAAGAAGCTGAAGTTGAATGGTTCTATGGAGACCTACAAGAACTTTTATAACTAACAGCAAAAAAAAAAAAAAAAAAAATTCCTTTTCGTTATAGGGGACTGGAATGCAAAGTAAGAAGTCAAGAGATAGATGGAATAACAGGCAAATTTGGCCTTGGAGTACAAAATGAAGCAGGGCAAAGGCTAACAGAGTTTTACCAAGGGGATCAACAGTCATGGCAAATACCCTGTTCCAACAACACAAGAGAGGACTCTACACTTGGACATCACCAGATGGTCAATATCAAAATCAGGTTGGTTATATTCTTTGCAGCAAAAGATGGAGAAGCTCTATACAGTCAGCAAGCAAGACTGGGAGCTGCCTGTGGCTCAGATCATGAACTCCTTATTGCCAAATTCAGACTTAAATTGAAGAAAGTAGGAATAAACCACTAGGCCATTCAGGTATGACCAAAATCAAATCATTTATGATTATACAGTGACAAATAAATTCAAGTGATTAGATCTGATAGACACAACTCCTGAACACTATGGACAGAAGTTTGTAACATTGTCTTTGGTGGTGACCAAAACCATCTCCAAGAAAGAGAAATGAAGCAAGACAAAATGGCTGTCTAAGTTAGCCTCACAATAGCTGAGGAAAGAAGAGATGTGAAAAGCAAATGGGAAAAGGAAAGATAAATCCGTTGAATGCAGAATTCCAAAGAATAGCAAGGAGTAAGCCAGAAAGAAAAACACCAATACAGTATACTAACATATATATATGGAATTTAGAAAGATGGTAATGAGGACCCTGTATGCAAGACAGCAAAAGAGACACAGATGTGTAGAGCGGACTTTTGGACTCTGAGGGAGAGGGAGAGGGAGAGGGAGAGGGTGGGATGATTTGGGAGAATAGTATTGAAATATGTATACTATCATGTAAGAAACGAATCGCCAGTCTATGTTCGATGCAGGATGTTTGGGGCTGGTGTATGAGGATAATCCAGAGGGATGATGTGTGGTGGGAGGCGGGAGGGGGAGGTTCATGTTTGGGAGTTCATGTACACCCATGACGGATTCATGTCAATGTATGCCAAAACCAATACAGTACTGTAAAGTAAAATAAAGTAAAAA
>SJYX01000696.1:464974-502552 GCA_006410675.1 Oreotragus oreotragus | reverse complement strand
TTTTATTTTATTTTATTTTTTTTTTGTATTTATTTATTTTTTTACACGAACTCCCAAATTTGTCTATTTTTAATTGACTTCCCTGGTGACTCAGATGGTAAAGAATCTGCCTGCAATGCAGGAGTCCTGTGTTTATTCCCTGGGTCAGCAAGATACTTGGAGAAGGAAATGGCAGCCCACTCCAGTATTCTTGCCTGGAGAATTCCATGGACAGAAGAGCCTGATGGACTATAGTCCATGGGGTTACCAAGAGTTGAAAATGACTGAGCGACTAACACACAGCACACAATGGAGAATAATTGCTTTTCAATGTTGTGTTAGTTTCTGCTATACATCAGAATGAAACAGCCTCAGGTATACCTATATCCTGAAACTCCTTCCCACATCTCACCACATCCCACCCATGTAGGTTGTCACAGAGGACCAGTTTGAGCTCCCTGTGTCATAAGCAAAGTCCCACTGGCTATCTATTTTTCATATGGTAATGTGTGATTACATGTTACCCTCTCTTTTGCCCTGTATGTCCACAAGTCTGTTCTCTATGTCTGCATCTCCATTTCTGCCTTGCAAATAGATTCATCAGTACCATCTTTCTAGATTCCATGCTGCTGCTAAGTTGCTTCAGTCATGTCCGACTCTGTGCGACGCCATAGATGGCAGCCCACTAGGCTCCTCTGTCCCTGGGATTCTTCAGGCAAGAACACTGGAGTGGGTTGCCATTCCTTTCTCCAATGCATGCAATGTTTGCTAAGTCACTTCAGTTGTGTCCGACTCTATGCGACCCTATGGACAGCAGCCCACCAGGCTCCTCTGTCCACAGGATTCTCTAGGCAAGAATACTGGAGTGGGTTGCCATTTCTGTCTCCAATCTAGATTCCTTATATATCCATTAATATATATGATATATATTTTTTTTCTGACTTACTTCAGTCTGTATAATGGGCATTATATTCATCCACCTTATTAGAATTGATTCAAATGAGATTCTTTTTATGGCTGAGTAACATTGTATATGTGTACAATGGCTTCTGTATCCATTCATCTGTTAATGAGTATCTAGGTTGTTTCCATGTCCTAGCTATTAGTGGTGTAATGAACATTAGAGTATGTATGTCCTTTTCAATGATGCTTTTCTCAGAGTATATGCCCAGTAGTGGGATTACTGACATATGGTACTTTTATTCCTAGTTTTTTAAGGAATCTTCATGCTGTCTTCCATAGTGGTTGTATCAATTTACATACCCATCAACAGAGCAAGAGGGTTCCTTTTTAGACACACCGTTTCCAGCATTTACTTTTTATAGATTGATGATGACTATTCTGACCAGCATGAGTTGATCAGTTCAGTTCAGTTGCTCAGTCATGTCCAACTCTTTATGACCCCATGAATCGCAGCACGCCAGGCCTCNCCAGCACCATTTATTGAAGAGGATTTCTTTGCCCCATTGTATATTCTTGTCTCCTTTGTCAAAAATAAGGTACCCAAATGTGCATGGATTTATTTCTGGTCTTTATATATTGTTCCATTGGTCTATAATTCAGTTTTTGTGCCAGTACCACACTGTCTTGATGACCATAGCTTTGTAGTATAATCTGAAGTCAGGAAGATTGATTCCTCCAGCTCCATTCTTCTTTCTCAAGACTGCTTTGGCTATTTGGGGTCTTTTGTGTTTCCATATGGAGTGTGAAATATTATTCTAGTTCTGTGAAAAATGTCATTGGTGATTTTATAGGGATCACATTGAATCTGTAGATTGCATTTGGTTGTATACTCATTTAACTATATTGATTCTTCCTACCCAGGAACATGGAATATCTCTCCATCTGTTTATGTCGTCTTTGATTTCTTTCATCAGTGTCTTATAATTTTCTGTGTACAGTTCTTTTGTCTCCTTAAGTAAGTTTATTCCTAGATATTTCATTCTTTATGTTGCAGTGGTGAATGGGATTGATTCCTTAATTTCTCTTTCTGATTTTTCACTGTTAGTATATAGAAATGCAAATGATTTCTGTGTATTGATTTTGTATCCTGCAACTTTGTTAAATTCACTGATTAGCTCTAGTAATTTTCTGATACTATCTTTAGAGTTTTCTATGTACAGTATCATGTCATCTGCAAACAGTGAGAGCTTTAGTTTTTCTTTTCCTTTCAGGATTCCTTTTATTTCTTTTTCTTCTCTGATTGCTGTAGCTAGGACTTCCAGAACTGTGTTGGATAATAGTGGTAAAAGTGGACACCCTCATCTTGTTCCTGATCTTAGGGGGAATGTTTCCAGTTTCTCGCCATTGGGAATAATGTTTGCTGTAGGCTTATCATATATGGCCTTTACTATGTTGAGGTAGGTTCCTTCTATGCCTTGGAAGAGTTTTAATCATAAATGGGTGCCAAATTTTGTCAAAGGCTTTTTCTGCATCTATTGAGATGATTATATGGTTTTTATGTTTAAATTTGTTAATATGGTGTATCACATTGATTGATTTGCATATATTGAATCCTTATATTCCCAGAATAGATCCAACTTGATCATGGTGTATGAGCTTTTTGATGTGTTGCTCAATTCTGTTTGCTAAATTTTTGTTGAGGATTTTTGCATCTATATTCATCCGTGATATTGGCCTGTAGTTTTCTTTTTTTGTGTTGTCTTTGTCTGGTTTTGGAATCAGAGTGATGGTGGTCTCATAGGATGAGTTTGGAAGTGTTCCTTCCTCTGTAACTTTTTGAGAGTTTTAGAAGGATAGGCATTAGCTCTTCTCTAAAAGTTTGATAGAATTCTGTGAAGCCATCTGGTACTAGGCTTTTGTTTTTTGGGAGATTTTTTATCACAGCTTCAATTTCAATGCTTGTAATTGGTTTGTTCATAATTTCTATTTCTTTCTGATTCAGTCTTGGAAGATTGAACTTTTCTAAGAATCCATTTCTTCCAGTTTATCCATTTTATTGCCATATAGTTATTCATAGTTGTCTGTTATGCTCCCTTGCATTTCTGCTCTATCTATTGTAACCTCTCCTTTTTCATTTCTAATCTTGTTGATTTGATTCTTCTGTTTTTCTTGCTGAGTCTGGCTAAAGGTTTGTCAGTTTTGTTTATCTTCATAAAGAAACAGATTTTAGTTTAATTAATTTTTACTATTGTTTCTTTCATTTCTTTTTCATTTATTTTTGCTCAGATCTTTATGATTTCTTTCCTTCTATTTGTTTGTTATTTGTTGTTGTTGTTGCGGTTGTTCTTTTTCCAGTTGTTTTAGGTGTAAAGTTAGGCTGTCTATTCAATGTTTTTCTTGTTTCTTGAGGTAGGATTGTACTGCTATAAACTTCCCCCTTAGAACTGCTTTTGCTGCATCCCATAGGTATTGAGTTGTTGTGATTTCATTGTCATTTGTTTCTACAAATTTTTTGATTTCCCTTTTGATTTCTTCAGTAACCTTGTTATTTAGAAAAATGTTTTTTAATCTCCACGTGTTTGTGTTTCTTACAGTTTTTTTTCTTGTAATTGATATCTAGTCTCATAGCATTGTGGTTGAAGAAGATGCTTGATATGATTTAAATATATTTCATTGTCATTTGTTTCTACAAATTTTTTGATTTCCCTTTTGATTTCTTCAGTAACCTTGTTATTTAGAAAAATGTTTTTTAATCTCCACGTGTTTGTGTTTCTTACAGTTTTTTTTCTTGTAATTGATATCTAGTCTCATAGCATTGTGGTTGAAGAAGATGCTTGATATGATTTAAATATTCTTAAATTTACTGAGGTTTGATTTGTGACCCAAGATGTGATCTATCCTGGAGAATGTTCCATGTGCACTTGAGAAGAAGATGTATTCTTCAGCATTTGGTTGGAATGATGGTCCTAAAGATATCAGTGAGATTCAACTCATCTAATGTATCATTTAAGACTTGTGTTTCCTTATTAATTTTCTGTTTTGGTGATCTGTCCATGTGTGGTTGGGGTGTTAAAGTCTCCAACTATTGTTGTGTTACTGTCATTTATTAAAAAATGGGTGTACATGTGTTCCCCATACTAATCCCCCCTCCCACATCCCTCCCCATTCCATCCTTCAGGGTCTGATATGAAGATTACTACTCCAGCTTTCTTTTGCTTCCCATTTGCATGGACTATATTTTTCTATCCTCTCACTTTCAGTCTATATGTGTCTTGAGGTCTGAAGTGGGTTTCTTGTAGACAGCATATATATGGGTCTTGTATTTCTATCCATTCAGCCAGTCTATGTCTTATGGTTGGAGAATTTAATCCATTTACATTTAAAGTAATTATTGATATATATGTTCCTGTTGCCATTTTCTTAATTGTTTGAAGTTGATTTTGTAAATCTTTTTCTTCTCTTGTATTTCTTCACTATATAAGTCCACTTAACATTTGTTGTAAAGCTGATTCGGTGGTACTTATTCTCTTCACTTTTGCTTTTTATTTCTTCAACAATTTTGAATGAGATCCTTGCCTGGTACAGTAATCTTGGCTGTAGACTTTTCCCTTTCAGTACTTTAAATATATCCTGCCATTCCTTTCTGGCCTGCAGAACTTCTGCTGAAAAATCAGCTGTTAAGCATATGGGGCTTCCCTTGTATGTTACTTGTTGCTTCTCCCTTGTTGCTTTTAATACTTTCTTATGTTTAGTATAAACTTTCTTTGTTAGTTTGATTAGTATGTGTCTTGGTGTGTTTGTCCTTGGGTTTATCCTGTGTGGGACTCTTTGTTCCTCTTGGCACATTCCAGCTCATTTCTTTCTAAAGATTGCGTTGGATATTTGGGGTCTTTGTGTTTCCATACGAATTGTGAAATATTTTATTCTTGTTCTGTGAAAAATGCCATAGGTCATTTGATAGGAATTGCATTTAATTGGTAGATTACTTTGGGTAATACGGTCTGTTTTTGCAATACTGAGTCTTCCAGTCCAGGAACATAGTATCTCTCTCCACCTGTTTATGTTTCCTTTAATTTATTTCATTAATATCTTGTAGTTTTCTATATACAGATCTTTTGTCTCCTTAGGTGGGTTTATTTCTTATTGTTGAAGTGGGAAATGGGATTGTTTCTTTAATTTCTCTTTTTGATTTTTCATTGTTAGCATATAGGAATGCAAGTGATTTTTGTATATTTATTTTATATCCTGCAACTTGACTAAATTCACTGATTAGCTCTAGTAATTTTTTTGTGTAACATGTTTAGGGTTTTCAGTGTATAGTATCACGTTGTCTGCAAATCATGAGAGTTTTACTTCTTTTCCAGAGTGGATTCCTTTTATTTATTTCTTCTCTGGTTGCCATGGCTAGAACTTCCAAAACTATGTTGAGTAGTATTGGTAAGTTTGCACCCTTGTCTTAGTCCTGATCTTAGAAGAAATGTTTTTAAGTTTTTCACCATTGAGAATAATGTTTGCTTTGGGTTTATTGTTCAGTTCCCCAGTTCAGTCGCTCAGTTGTGTCCGACACTTTGTGACCCCATGCACTGCAGCACACCAGTCTTCCCTGCCATCACCAACTCCCAGACCTCACTCACACTCATGTCCATCGAGTTGATGATGCCTTCCAACCATCTCATCCTCTGTTTTCCCTTCTCCTCCTACCTTCAATCTTTCCCAGCATCAGGGTCTTTTCAAGTGAGTCAGTTCTGTTATATGACATATGGCCTTTATTATGTTGAGGTAATTTCCATCTATGTCCATTTTGTGAAGAGTTGATCATACATGGGTACTGAATTTTTCAAAAGCTTTTTCTGCATCTGTTGAGTTTTTGGTCTGTTAGCATTTGTTTTATGTGTTGAGGTGCTCCTGTGTTGGGTGCATAAATATTTATAATTGGTATGTCTTCTTGGATTAATCCATTGATCTTATGTCGTGTCCTTCTTTATCTCTTGTAATAGTCTTTATTTAAAGGTCTATTTTGTCTTATATGAGAATGGCTACTCCAGCTTTCTTTTGATTTCCATTTTCATGGAATATCTTTTTCCATACTCTCACTTTCAGACTGTATGTTTCTCTAGGTCTGAACCTGGTCTCTTGTAGACAGCATGCATATGGGTCTTCTTTTTGTATCCATTCAACCAGTCTATGTCTTTTGGTTGGAGCATTTAAGTCATTTACATTTAAAGTAATTATTGATATTATTGATATATATGTTCCTATTGGCATTTTCTTAACTGTTTTGAATTTGTTTTTGTAGGTCTCTTCCTTCTCTTGTATTTCCTCCATATAGAGGTCCCTTTAACATTTGCTATAAAGCTGGTTTGGTAGTGCTCTTTAACTTGTGCTTGTCTGTAAAGCTTTTGTTTTCTCCCTCAATTTTGAATGAGATCCTTGCTGGATAGAGTATTCTTAGATGATTTTTCCCTTGCAGTACTTAAACTGTGTCTTGCCATTTCCTTCTAGCCTGTAGAGTTTCTGCTGAAAGATCAATGGTTACTTGTGTGGGGTTTCCCTTGTGTGTTACTTGTTGCTTTTTTGTTACTGCTTTTAATATTTTTTCTTTGTTTTTAATCTTCGTTAGTTTGATTTATGTTTCTCAGTATGTTTCTTCTTGAGTTTACCCTGGATTGGTATCTCTGTGCTTGTTGGACTTGATTGGCTATTTCTTTTCCCATGTTATGAAAGTTTTCGACTATAGTCTGTTCAAAAAATTTCTTAGACTCTTTCATTTTCTCTTATTTTTCTGAGACCCCTATAATTTCAATGTTGGTGCTTTTAATATTATCCCAAAGGTCTCTGAGACTATCCTTAGTCCTTTCTATTCTTTTTTCTTTATCCTGCTCTTTAGGAGTTATTCCACCATTCTGTCTTCCAGCTCACTTACCTGTTCTGCTTTAGTTAGTTACTCTGCTATTGATTCCTTCTAGAGTATGTTTAATTTCAGTAATTATGTTGTTCGTTTATGTGTTTGTTCTTTATTTCTTCTATGTCCTTGTTAAGTGTGTTAATTGATTTGTATTTTCTCCATTCTATTTTTGAGGTTTTTATATCATCTTTACTATCATCACTCTGAATTCGTTTTCAGATAGTTTGCCTATTTCCTCTTTGTTTATTTGGCTTTCTGAGTTTTTACCTTTTTCCTTCATTTGCAGAGTATTTCTCTGTCTTAATTCATTTTTTCTAACTTACTGTATCTGGGGTCTACTTTCCCCAGGCTATAGGATCACAGTTCCTCCTTTTGGTCTCTACCCTTAGTGGCTGGATTTGGTTCAGTGCTTTGTGTAGGCTTCATGTTGGGAGGGACTTGTGCCTGTGTTCTGCTGGGAAGAGTTGTGTTTTCTTCCCTCTCGTGGGTCGGGCTCTGTGAGGTAGCATGTTTTGGGGTATCTGTGGGAAGCCTCTCAGCTGTTTTTGTCTTATTGTTTGGGTGAGACATCCTGTACTGGGTGTTGCTAGCAGTTAGATGATGTCAGGTCTTGGACACAGGTGGAGGCCTTCATGGGAGTTCTCAGTAGTTAACACTCCCTGGTGTCAGGAGTTCTCTGCAGTCTAGTATCCTGGACTCAGTTTCCCCAGCCCAAAGGCTCAAACCCGACCTCTGGCCAGGGAACAAAGATCCTACAAGCCATTTGTCATGAAGGAGCAGTGGCTGTGCTTTGCTGGAGCAGCTGTGAAGAGATACCCCACGCCCAAGGTAAGAGAAACCCAAGTAAGGATGGTAGGTGTTGCAAGAGGGCATCAGAGGGCAGACACACTGAAACCATAGTCACAGAAAACTAGTCAATCTAATCACACTAGGACCACAGCCTTGTCTAACTCAGTGAAACTAAGCCATGCCCGTGGGGCAACCCAAGACAGGCGGGTCATGGTGGAGACATTTGACAGAATGTGGTCCACTGGAGAAGGGAATGGCAAACCACTTCAGTATTCTTGCCTTGAGAACCCCACAAACAGCATGAAAAGGCAAAATGATAGGATAGTGAAAGAGGAACTCCCCAGGTCAGTAGGTGCCCAATACGCTACTGGAGATCAGTGGAGAAATAACTCCAGAAAGAATGAAGGGATGGAGCCAAAGCAAAAACAATACCCAGTGTGGATGTGACTGGTGATAGAAGCAAGGTCTGATGCTGTAAAGAGCAATATTGCATAGGAACCTGGAATGTCAGGTCCATGAATCAAGGCAAATTGGAAGTGGTCAGACAAGAGATGGCAAGAGTAAACGTCAACATTCCAGGAATCAGCGAACTAAAATGGACTGGAATGGGTGAATTTAACTCAGATGACCATTATATCTACTACTGCGGGCAGGAATCCCTCAGAAGAAATGGAGTAGCCATCATGGTCAACAAAAGAGTCTGAAATGCAGTCTCAAAAATGACAGAATGATCTCTGTTCATCTCCAAGGCAAACCATCCAATATCACAGTTATCCAAGTCTATGCTCCAAACAGTAATGCTGAAGAAGCTGAAGTTGAATGGTTTTATGAAGACCTACAAGACCTTTTAGAACTAACACCCAAAAAAGATGTCCTTTTCATTATAGGGTACTGGAATGCTAAAATAGAAAGTCAAGAAACACCTGGAGTAACAGGCAAATTTGGCCTTGGAATGTGGAATGAACCAGGGCAAAGACTAATAGAGTTTTGCCAAGAAAATGCACTGGTTATAGCAAACACCCTCTTCCAACAGCACAAGAAAAGACTCTACACATGGACATCACCAGATGGTCAACACCGAAATCAGATTGATTATATTCTTTGCAGCCAAAGATGGAGAAGCTCTATACAGTCAACAAAAACAAGACCAGGAGCTGACTGTGGCTCAGATCATGAACTCCTTATTTCCAAATTCAGACTTAAATTGAAGAAAGTAGGGAAAACCGCTAGACCATTCAGGTATGACCTAAATCAAATCCCTTATGATTATACAGTGGAAGTGAGAAATAGATTTAAGGGCCTAGATCTGATAGACAGAGTTCCTGATGAACTATGGAATGAGGTTCGTGACATTGTACAGGAGACAGGGATCAAGACCATCCCCATGGAAAAGAAATGCAAAAAAGCAAAATGGCTGTCTGGAGAAGCCTTACAAATAGCACTGAAAAGAAGAGAGGCGAAAAGCAAAGGAGAAAAGAAAAGATATAAGCATCTGAATGCAGAGTTCCAAAGAATAGCAAGAAGAGATAAGAAAGCCTTCTTCAGCAATCAATGCAAAGAGATAGAGGAAAACAACAGAATGGGAAAGACTAGAGATCTCTTCAAGAGAATTGGAGATACCAAGGGAACATTTCATGCAAAGATGGGCTCGATAAAGGATAGAAATGGTATGGACCTAACAGAAGCAGAAGATATTAAGAAGAGGTGGCAAGAATACACAGAAGAACTGTACAGAAAAGATCTTCACGACCCAGATAATCATGAGGATGTGATCACTAATCTAGAGCCAGACATCTTGGAATGTGAAGTCAAGTGGGCCTTAGAAAGCATCACTAAGAACAAAGCTAGTGGAGGTGATGGAATTCCCGTTGAGCTGTTTCAAATCCTGGAAGATGATGCTGTGAAAGTGCTGCACTCAATATGCCAGCAAATTTGGAAAACTCAGCAGTGGCCACAGGACTGGAAAAGGTCAGTTTTCATTCCAATTCCAAAGAAAGGCAATGCCAAAGAATGCTCAAACTACCGCACAATTGCACTCATCTCACACGCTAGTAAAGTAATGCTCAAAATTCTCCAAGCCAGGCTTCAGCAATATGTGAACCGTGAACTCCCTGATGTTCAAGCTGGTTTTAGAACAGGCAGAGGAACCAGAGATCAAATTGCCAACATCCGCTGGATCATGGAAAAAGCAAGAGAGTTCCAGAAAAACATCTATTTCTGCTTTATTGACTATGCCAAAGCCTTTGACTGTGTGGATCACAATAAACTGTGGAAAATTCTGAAAGAGATGGGAATACCAGACCACCTAACCTGCCTCTTGAGAAATCTGTATGCAGGTCAGGAAGCAACAGTTAGAACTGCACATGGAACAACAGACTGGTTCCAAATAGGAAAAGGAGTACGTCAAGGCTGTATATTGTCTCCCTGCTTATTTAACTTATATGCAGAGTACATCATGAGAAACGCTGGACTGGAAGAAACACAAGCTGGAATCAAGATTGCCGGGAGAAATATCAATAACCTCAGATATGCTGATGACACCACCCTTATGGCAGAAAGTGAGGAGGAGCTAAAAAGCCTCTTGATGAAAGTGAAGGAGGAGAGCGAAAAAGTTGGCTTAAAGCTCAACATTCAGAAAACGAAGATCATGGCATCCGGTCCCATCACTTCATGGGAAATAGATGGGGAAACAGTGGAAACAGTGTCAGACTTTATTTTTTTGGGCTCCAAAATCACTGCAGATGGTGACTGCAGCCATGAAATTAAAAGACGCTTACTCCTTGGAAGAAAAGTTATGACCAACCTGGATAGTATATTCAAAAGCAGAGACATTACTTTGCCGACTAAGGTCCGCCTAGTCAAGGCTATGGTTTTTCCTGTGGTCATGTATGGATGTGAAAGTTGGACTGTGAAGAAAGCTGAGCGCCGAAGAATTGATGCTTTTGAACTGTGGTGTTGGAGAAGACTCTTGAGAGTCCCTTGGACTGCAAGGAGATCCAACCAGTCCATTCTGAAGGAGATCAACCCTGGGATTTCTTTGGAAGGAATGATGCTGAAGCTGAAACTCCAGTACTTTGGCCACCTCATGCGAAGAGTTGACTCATTGGAAAAGACTCTGATGCTGGGAGGGATTGGGGGCAGGAGGAGAAGGGGACGACCGAGGATGAGATGGCTGGATGGCATCACTGACTCGATGGACGTGAGTCTGAGTGAACTCCGGGAGATGGTGATGGATAGAGAGGCCTGGCTTGCTGTGATTCATGGGGTCACAAAGGGTCGGACATGACTGAGTGACTGAACTGAACTGAACTGAACTACATTTATAATATCATAGTCCTTGAATGGCAGACTGCTAGGATTCTTTCCTGAGTGCAGACAACTTACAAGCCTTTCCAGTTAAAATCTTAAGATTCTCTCACTTGGATTGTGCCTGACAGTAAGTGTTTTCTTTCAGTCCTGCAGGTTCTGCTTTGTCAATAGTTTGTAATCTGAATGTGGCTACTCTCCACTCTCTCTTCAGGAAATAGATGGCTCCACTACTAGTGCTTCCATGAGCTCCGTGAGGGCCCACTGTTTGCCCACAACATGGTGGAGCATCCTGGCTGTTGAGGACACCATGAGTGACAGCAAGTAGCTGACTGATCTCTCCTAACAAACATACTTTCTGTTTCAGTAGATGGTCAGTTTTTAAGAAGTCATGGTAATATCTTTATAGAATGGGTTGAGCTACTTTTGGAGGTAGACATAATACCCTGAAATTTTTTTTTTTCCCTTGTTTACGTTTCAAACTCTTTTTGGAAAGGGGCTTATTCTTTTAAGGAGAATTTAGAAAACTGCATACCACAGTTTTCCAAAATGTATTTATGTATTTAGAATCTTTGTTTTCAGGGCATTTTGCTTTTTCTTAAATGATAAATGATCACAGTAAAAATATGCCTTAGAAGTCATTTGTTCCAGAGAATTAAGAATGCTGGCTTCAGGATGCATATTTCCAAATAGACAGCTAACTGGCCATGGGATTCCTGGAGCCAGTCCCCAGTCTGGCCAGGCATTTTGAGGTATTCAGTCTCAATTAGTTCATCAAGCTGTCTCATGCATCCAGCAGGTATGAGAATCCATCCTACTTTAGAAGGAAGGATGCTGAGAGCCAGGCCAGCTGACAGCGTGGTTGGTGAGTGGCTGTCAGAAGTGAAATACAATTCTTTAGGTTTTAATCCATCCTTCCTCTATGGATGGATTCATCCTGGCCCCAGGGCAGTGGAGCCTGGCACAGTGCCTTCTTCCCGCGTTTCACCATGCTGCCTTCTGCCTGCCTATGGGGTTGCCTCTGACAGCCCAGCACTGTTGGGGAGCATTCTGGAAAGCACCCTCACCTTACAAATACCCATTTTGACCACATCTGCAACGCTTGAGCTATCTGGGAACACCCTGAATTCTGGTGGTTATGCTGATTTGGAAACTGAAATCAGTAGGCTAACTGGCTTTGCCGGTAGACTTTCACTTGGTAGAACCTGGCTCTCCATCCTGGGTGCGTTCCAGCAGAAATCTCCCTCTGCCCTTCCTACCTGGAGAGCCTAATCTCCATTTTACCACTAGATCTCTCAGGTGCTTGTACAAGGTGACTTTAACACTGGTGTTCAGTTAACCAGCTTGTACTGGAGGAGAGACTCAACAGTGGAAAGGATCAGGACTCCCCAGTCCTCCTTGAGTTTTACAGTTAATGAAACTGCCTTACAATTAATGAAACATGACTTGTGTTCTTCATGTGATTCAGCTGTAAAATGATATAAGGATGTGTTAACTTTTGTGAGGTACCATATATATGTGTTGTTGCTCTTTTAATAAAAGCTGTAGTAAAAGTCCAGCATCCAAAAGTAGTGAAGAAGTTGTCTGGATATTAGCAAATTTCAAGAATTTAAATGGTAGGTAGCTAGCTCAATTTAACAGAGATTTTTCTCTTCTGTCTCAGGAAATATAACTGCAACATTTTCTTAGAGAATATTTTATAAAGGAACAAAGTGGGTTACTATTTAAAAAATAGATCTTATTTGAGTGGCTTTAGTGATAAGTGATGAAAGGTCATCGCCAAAATAGTCAACAAGCACTAATGGATTTAGTAGACACCCCAGCAAATGCTGGGAAGAGACTAGGGATGGTCTGAGCAAGAGTGGGCCGAAAAGGGTGACCTTGGCATCTTTGAGCAGCAGGAGGGGAGGGCGTTTTTGTAAGTCTCTTATGTTAATCCCGGCTTCCTCTGTGTGGTTGCTCCCAACAAAGTGGTAGCCTGTGTAAGAGGAGCTCCATGATGGAACTGAGGGAATTTCTTCAAGCTTGGGAAAGTGGATTTTTAAATAATCCTTTTTGACTTTACTTCTTTTCTGTTTCAAATATGCTTTATTTTTTAAAAGATAGAACCTGGAAACAACCTAGTGTGTTATTCACTGAGCTGTGTCCAACTCTTTGTGACCCCATGGACTGTAGCCTGCCAGGCTCCTCTGTCCATGGAATTCTCCNTTCAAATATGCTTTATTTTTTAAAAGATAGAACCTGGAAACAACCTAGTGTGTTATTCACTGAGCTGTGTCCAACTCTTTGTGACCCCATGGACTGTAGCCTGCCAGGCTCCTCTGTCCATGGAATTCTCCAGGCAAGAATACTGGAGTGAGTTGCTATTCCCTTCTCCGGGGATCTTCCTAACCCAGGGATCGAACCTGGGTCTCCCACATTGTGGGCAGATTCTTTACCATCTGAGCCACCAGGGAAGCCATGGAAACAACCTAAATGTTCGTTAATAATTGATGGATAACCAACTATATAACATCCATACACAGGGAAACATTACTCAACGCCAAAAGGAATAATATATTGATATTCCCATCAATAGTAAATAATCTCAAAAAAATTATGCTTACTGATAGAAGGTAAAAAAAAAAACTCATACTGTATTACATTTATATAAAATTCTAGAAAATTCAAACTAATGTATTATGAAATAAATCAATAGTTGAATCTGGATAGGGAAGACAGGAAGATCATTAAGGGGCATAAGAAAATTTTGTGGGTAATGATATGTTCATTACCTTAATTTTCTGATATTATAGGTATACACATATATTAAAATGCATCATATTGTACAATTTAAGTGTTGTGTTGTTTAATTACTAAGTTCTGCCTGACACTTTTGAGACCCCACTGACTATAGCTTTCTAGCCTCCTCTGTCCATGAGCTTCTCCAGGCAAGAATACTAGAGTGGGTTGCCATTTCCTTCTCCAGACTTTGTTTTTTGAATATGAAAAACATTTACATGATTCAAAAATCAACCTATATAAAACAGTATACTCGGGGACTTTCTTGATGGTCCAATGGTTAAGGCTTCGTACTTCTACTACAGGGGGCACAAGTTTGATCCCTGGTCAGGGAACTAAGGTCCTGCATGCCACGCAGTGTGGCCAAAAAATGTATACTCACAGAATCCCCATTCCTGCCCCAGCCTCCGCCACTCCTCTTCCACTTCCCCTACAGGACAAGTATTCTCATTACTTTCCACTATACCTTTCCTGTGGTTCTTTTTGTAAAAAAAAAATAACCAAATGTGCACGTTTCCTTTTCTGTAAAAATTAGCGTGCTACATGTGCCCTTCTTAATATTGCTTTTTCATAGCACTGCATTGTGGAGATCATTTCATTCAGGTTCTGAGAAACTTCATTCTTGTTGGTGCTTCGTCCTCCATTGTATGGACATACTGTTCTCTATCTGATCAGCCTGCTGTGAGTATGTACTTACATTGTTTCCAGAATTTCGTTATTAGGAATAATGCCACAGTACATAACCTTGTGCATGTGGTGTTCCATCTTTGTGGAGAGGGAATCCGTGAAAGAGAAACGCAGCCATAGTTTCGCAGAGATTGCTCTTCCTTCCCAACAGCCACGTGTGGGAGTGTCTGAGAGTTGTGCTGTCTCACAGTTCAAGTTGTTGTTTAACCTGCTGTAGCTCTGAAGCGCATGCTCCCATGGGTTCTGCTCGACATGCCTGTGCATCTTCCTACCACCCGTGCTGCTGCTAAGTTCAGAGGAGGCCCGAACTGGGAACCTGCCTTCCCAAGCCTCTCACTTGCTGATGGTGGAACTGGGATCTAATTTCAGTCTGTCCTCCAGTCATACAACAACATGGCGACATGGGAGGTGGGCAAAGGAAGTTCTTCAAGGTAATGTTGATTAATCTAGGAGAAACCACACTGTAAAGAAATGTGGTTTTGAGCAAGACACCCATGAGGGGTCCCAGTGTTTAATCTGTAAAACGGCATTCCTCATATTGGCACACCAAGAAAAAAATCCTAAAAGGCAACAATTATAATATTTTTGCTGTTACCTTAAGAGTTAGGAGATGTGGTGTTTGGGTCCAAAAATGTGGCTGCTTTGAATAGGAGGGCTGTCCCACAGCAGACACCGAGGGCAGCATCTCATGCCCTGACTGCTGAGACACTGCTGGCCCTTGCTCCTGGGCCCGTGGGTCTGAGTCTCCAGTGAAATGCCCATGTGGGTGACCAGAGCAGCAATAAGTGGGGCTTGGACTTGGCTCTGGTACCCCGAGTTTTAGGACTGGCATTAGGGACACCATTTCTTGACTGTGTGTGGAATTTGAGTGTCGAATTCCAAGAAAGTGTGTCTGTCCCTAGTGGTGATGGAGAATGAAGAAGAAACATTGGAAATGCCACCTGGAAATGAGACCTGGTTTCTCAGTTTATCATAGAAGTCTCTAGTGAAATGAATTGTAACTGAGGGTATAGACGTGGAATTGCTCTTCCTTGACAAAATAAATTGATTTCTTTAGCTGTCTGAACTTTGTTTCTTGAATTGGACAAGAGCTAACCTAGTCTAAATTAAACTCATTTTCCATTAATAAAGCTAGGTCATTTCAGGCTGCTTCTGAGTGTCTTAAAGCATATATATATATATATATTTAAATCCAGTGTTTCTTTCATACCTCATTGAATTTAGCCAGCCTAACACGTAACATTCATACCCACCTCTCCCTTGGCATTCTACTGTAGATTTGGGGTGTGTTTCTGACCTTCTACAGCTATCAGGCAGGCTGAGGTAGAAGGGCATCATATATATATATATATATTTAAATCCAGTGTTTCTTTCATAACTCATTGAATTTAGCCAGCCTAACACGTAACATTCATACCCACCTCTCCCTTGGCATTCTACTGTAGATTTGGGGTGTGTTTCTGACCTTCTACAGCTATCAGGCAGGCTGAGGTAGAAGGGCATCAGCATACACCCCAGGGAAGGGGGGTGAACAACACAGTTGGTCCCTGCCTTGCCCAAAGAAAACTATTTTCACTGTGCCTTTTCCTGCTGGTACTTTTGCATTGTAATATTTTGAAGATGTTTACATTGGGAGCCAATGAACTGGGTCATGAAGGTAGGAAGTTGTGTATTCTTTTAAAATAATGGCATGAGTGGAGTAATTTTAGAAAAGCCTTGCTCAACTTGGTCAGAGCATTTCTGCTTGGAGCTCTTACTTGCAGTTAGTGCCACTGGCTTCCTGTCACTTGTCAGGTGTCTGAGATACTGAACCCCCTAGGGTGGTATCACATCTTCTCAGCCCTGACATCTGGAAAATTCAGCCTCAACTTCCTTGGAAAGCACAGAGAAGTCCCTCCTGGTCCCTCTCTTCCATCTTTCTCATGAATGAATGAGGGCAGGGCCCACACTGATTGTATCAGGTCAATTCTGTCTCACAGAGTCTGNGAGACATATCTAACCTCAGACATGCAGATGACACCACCCTTATGGCAGAAAGTGAAGATGAACTCAAAAGCCTCTTGATGAAAGTGAAAGTGGAGCGTGAAAAAGTTGGCTTAAAGCTCAACTTTCAGAAAACGAAGATCATGGAATCTGGTCCCATCACTTCATGGGAAATAGATGGGGAAACAGTGTCAGACTTTAATTTTTGGGCTTCAAAATCACTGCAGATGGTGACTGCAGCCATGAAATTAAAAGACGCTTACTCCTTGGAAGAAAAGTTATGACCACCCTAGATAGCATATTCAAAAGCAGAGATATTATTTTGCCGACTAGGGTCCATCTAGTCAAAGCTATAGTTTTTCCTGTGGTCATGTATGGATTTGAGAGTTGGACTGTGAAAAAGGCTGACCACCGAAGAATTGATGCTTTTGAACTGTGGTGTTGGAGAAGACTCTTGAGAATCCTTAGGATTGCAAGGAGATCCAACCAATCCATCCTGAAGGAAATCAGCCCCGGGATTTCTTTGGAAGGAATGATACTAAAGCTGAATTTCCAGTACTTTGGCCACCTCATGGGAAGAGTTGACTCATTGGAAAAGACTTTGATGCTGGAAGGGATTGGGGGCAGGAGGAGAAGGGTACAATAGAGGATGAGATGGCTGGATGGCATCACTGACTTGATGGACGTGAGTCTGAGTGAACTCCGGAAGTTGATGGACAGGGAGGCATGGCGTGCTGTGATTCATGGTGTCGCAAAGAGTCAGACACAACTTAGCAACTGAACTGAACTGAACTGAATGGNTGGGGGCAGGAGGAGAAGGGTACAATAGAGGATGAGATGGCTGGATGGCATCACTGACTTGATGGACGTGAGTCTGAGTGAACTCCGGAAGTTGATGGACAGGGAGGCGTGGCGTGCTGTGATTCATGGTGTCGCAAAGAGTCAGACACAACTTAGCAACTGAACTGAACTGAACTGAATGGTCTTGTGGTTTTCCTAGTTTCTTCAATTTAAGTCTGAATTTGGCCATAAGGATTTATGATCTGAGCTGCAGCCTGTTCCTGGTCTTATTTTTGCTGACTGTATAGAACTTCTCAATCTTTGGCTGCAAAAAAAAAAAAAAGATAATCACTTTGATTTCTCTATTGACTATTTGACGATATCCATGTGTAGAGTTGGAGAAGGCAATGGTACCCCACTTCAGTACTCTTGCCTGAAAAATCCCATGGACAGAGGAGTCTGGCCGGCTGCAGTCCATGGGGTCACGAAGAGTTGGACACGACTGAGTGACTTCACTTTCACTTTTCACTTTCATGCATTGGAGAAGGAAATGGCAACCACTCCAGTGTTCTTGCCTGGAAAATCCCAGGGACGGTGGAGCCTGGTCTGCTGCCATCTATGGGGTCGCATAGAGTCGGACACAACTGAAGTGACTTAGCAGTAACAGCATGTGTACAGTCATCTGGTATTGTTGGAAGATGATGTCTGCTATGACCAATGCATTCTCTTGGCAAAACTCTGTTTGCCTTTGCCCTGATGCATTTTGTACTCCAAGGCCACACTTTTCTGTTACTCTAGGGACTCTTGACTTCCTACTTTTGCATTCCAAGCCCATATAATGAAAAGGACATCTTTTTTTGGTGAAAGATCTATAAGGTCTTGCAGTTTATCATGGAACTGTTCAGCTTCTTCTGCATTAGTGGTTGTCGTAGATGTGGTTTACTGTGATATTGAATGGTTTGCCTTGGAAATAAATGGAGATCATTCTGTCATTTTCAAAGATTGCATCCAACTACTGCATTTCTTAGTCTCTTACTGACTATGATGGCTACTCCACTTCCTCTTAAGGTTTCTTGCCCACGGTAGTAGATATAATAGTCATCTGAATTAAATTCCCCTATTCCAGTCCTTTTAAGTTCACTGATTCCTAAAATGTTTATGTTCACTCTGGCAATCTCCTGTTGACCACTTCCAATTTTCCTTGATTTATGGAAAAGCTAAAACAATAATAAAATAAGTAACCATCTGCTGATAAATTTGTTAATATAATCATGTAAATAAAATAATTGTTTTTAGAGACTGATATCAATTTACTATACCAGAATACCTAGATTGAACTTTTATTAATAGCTTTTTAATTTGTGACCTTGTCTCCATTATTTAATTTTCCTTAACTAGGTTTTTAATCATATAAGAAAGGAATAAATGCTAGCTTATAAGTTTATTGTGAGGGTTGAATGAGTTATTTCCTTGTACATAGAAACTGTACAATAATTATGGTTTGTTACTGACATTTAATTAGTAATAATAATAAATAGCAGTAGTGGCACCAGTAGTAGAGTGTATATGGCCATAGTTACTTTGGTTCTTTTTAAATTTTTGCTTGTTAATAGATTTATCTCCCCAAAATACTTTATATATGAAAGTGAAGCTGCTCAGCCATGCCCAAGCCTTTGCGACCCCATGGACAGTAGCCTGCACCAGGCTCCTCTATCCATGGGATTTTCTAGGCAAGAGAAAGTGCAAAACTCTCATCTCATTTAGAATCAGATTCCCACACTGTTTTAAAATATATAAGCAAAAAGTAATCTTAACATTCATGAAAATAGATTTCAGTGAACTTTTTCATATCTGTTCAAAAATGCATATTAGTATATAGTGACAATTCTGCTTGCCTCAAATAGTATCCAGGAAGTGGTCACAATTGTTGGATCGCTAAATGTGTCACATTGTAACTTTAAGGACTAAGCTAAATCTGAAAACTTTGAACTATCTCAAAGAAATAAAAGTATCTTCTTTTTAATTCAAATTAATTTTGCTATATATTCCTTTTTAATGGCAAAAATCATTGCAGTACATAATGAATAGTTAAACCTTTATTTAAAATCCCTTGATTTCCTAACATTTACGATGCTGACTGTAGATGGAAAATACATGTCACATAAAATTTTTTGTGATTTTTCCCAAAAGATTTAATCAGTTAAGCCCTATAAATTAAACCATACCACTTTTCAATTATTTAATGCATATTGAAATCAACTACCAAAGAATGTATGATCTGTGCATTTTAAGCAAGCATGTTACTTGCCACATATAAATATCAAATGAGAAAATATTCTGAGAACTAAAGTTTAGTAATAGCAACTTTTCTGTGGAATGTTTTGATATGGAAAAATACTTTCCTATATATACCTATATATATTTGTATAACTGAAAATATGTCTGCTATTGTCATTTCCAGTTTCATTAATTCATTTTATGAGCTTTGTTTATCATTCTGCTCTATCCTGAGCCTAAGATATTTTGACCTAGGATATNAACATACTTTCCTATATATACCTATATATATTTGTATAACTGAAAATATGTTTGCTATTGTCATTTCCAGTTTCATTAATTCATTTTATGAGCTTTATTTATCATTCTGCTCTATCCTGAGCCTAAGATATTTTGACCTAGGATATTTTACATTCTTCCTCACATACAGTACTTGAAGTATTACTAATTCCCACACTTGTATTATATGAAAAAAAGAGGAAAAAAGAGGAAAGAAAAGACATATCCTATTCTCATTCTAGAAGCAAGTAAAATTTTTGTTACAGTTCCATATAATTAATGAAAAAACTAGGTGCAAAGTTCTAAGATAACATAAAACAATTCTTATTCAGAAAAAAATTGTGCGTTTAATTTTTCATTTGTAACATTCAAATATTTTAGATTCATTGTAATATTTGTTTCCTGACCATCAATGGACACTGAGTTTTAAAGGGGTCATTACTTCATTACAATAAATACAGTAACCTGGACCATTGAAATTGTATCTTTAATGTTGCTTTTAAAATTTTATCTGGCTCTTCACTTAGTTAAAAGGAGGCTATGGTCTTATCTACATGAACAAGATAGAAAGGACAGATTCATGTATTAAATAAATTGTATTTTTAAGAAAAGAGTTATAAATGAAATTACAATGTAAATGATTAGGAACATTCATTAATATTTTTAGAGCTATAGTATTCACTCACTTTTCATTTTCTTCCAAAAAGAATTTATTGACTATTTCCTTGAGTTTGGCATTATTGCTGTTCAGTTGCTCAGTGGATTCCAAATCTTTGTGACTCCACGGAATGCAGCATGTCAGTCTTTCCTGTCCTTCACCATCTCCTGGAGTTTGCTCAAATTCATGTTCATTGAGTCAGTGATGTCAGTCAACCACATCATGCCATTTCCTCCCCTTCTCCTCCTGCCTTCCCAGTACCACGGTCTTTTCCCATGAGTCTGCTCTTCGCATCAGGCAGTCAAAGCATTGGAGCTTCAGTATTAAATATTCAATGAATATTCAGGGTTGATTTCCTTTAGGATTGCCTGGTTTGATCTCCTTGCATTCCAAGGGACTCCCAAGAGTGTTCTTCAACATCACAGTTCAAAAGCACCACTTTTTAAGTTCTCAGCCTTCTTTATGGTCCAACTTTCAGATCCATACATGACTACGGGAAAAAACGTAGCTTTGAGTAGAGGGACCTTGTCAGCAGAGTAATGCCTCTGCTTTTTAATATGTTGTCTAGGTTTATCATAGCTTTTCTTCCAAGGAGTGATCATCTTTTAATTTCATGGCTCAAGTCACCATCTGCAGTGATTTTGGAGAGCCAAAAAATAAAGTTTCTCACTGTTTTCATTCTTTCCCCATCTATACCTCATGAAGTGGTGGGACTGGATGCCATGATCTTAGTTTCTTTAATGTTGAGTTTTAAGCCAGATATTTTACTCTTCTCTTTCACCTTAATCAAGAGATGCTTAAGTTACTCTTCCTTTCTTCCATAAGGGTGGTATTATCTGTGTATATGAGGTTATCAATGAGATGAACCCTGCAGAAGCCTGGCTAAGAGGAGCTACCCTGCCCTCGAGGTCGGGGCCGGTGGCTGAAAGGAGCAACACCACGTCCAAGGAGAGGTGGCTGCACGGGTGCAGGAGGACTGAAAGGAGTTACTCCACCTTCAAGGTCAGAAGGAACAGCTGTGAGGAGATACCCTTTGTCCAAAGTAAGGTCAGCAGCTCTGTTTTGCTGGAGCAGCCATGAAGAGATACCCAACGTCCAAGGTAAAATAAACCCAAGTAAGATGGTAGGTGTTGCGAGAGGGCATCAGAGGGCAGACATACTGAAACCATAATCACAGAAAACTAGTCAATCTGATCACTGGACCACAACCTCGTCTAACTAACTGAAACTAAGCTATGTCATGTGGGGCCACCCAAGATAGGCTGGTCATGGTGGAGAGGTCTGACAGAATGTGGTCCACTGGAGAAGGGAATGGCAAGCCACTTCAATATTCTTGCCTTGAGAACCCCATGAACAGTATGAAAAAGCAAAATGATAGGATATCAAAAGAGGAACTCCCCAGGTCAGTAGGTACCCAATATGCTATTGGAGATCAGTTGAGAAATAACTCCAGAAAGAATGAAAGGATGGAGCCAAAGCAAAAATAATACCCAGCTGTGGATGTGACTGGTAATAGAAGCAAGGTCCAAAGCTGTAAAGAGCAATATTGCATAGGAACCTGGAATGTTAGGACCATGAATCAAGGTAAATTGGAAGTGGTCAAATAGGAGATGGCAAAATGAACATCGACATTCTAGGAATCAGTGAACTAAAATGGATTGGAATGGATGAATTTAACTCAGATGACCATATTATCTACTACTGTGGGCAGGAATCCCTCAGAAGAAATGGAGTAGCCATGATGGTCAAGAAAAGAGTCTGAAATGAGTACTTGGATGCAATATCAAAAACAACAGAATGATCTCTATTCATTTCAAAGGCAAACCATTCGATATCACAGTAAGGCAAGCCTGTGCCCCAACCAGTAATGCTGAAGAACCTGAAGCTGAATGGTTCTATGAAGACCTACAAGACCTTTTAGAACTAACACCCCAAAAAGATGTTACTTGGATGCAATATCAAAAACAACAGAATGATCTCTATTCATTTCAAAGGCAAACCATTCGATATCACAGTAAGGCAAGCCTGTGCCCCAACCAGTAATGCTGAAGAACCTGAAGTTGAACGGTTCTATGAAGACCTACAAGACCTTTTAGAACTAACACCCAAAAAAGATGTCCTTTTCATTATAGGGGCCTGGAATGCCAAAGTAGGAAGTCAAGAAACACCTGGAGTAACAGGCAAATTTGTCCTCAAAATATGGAAAGAAGCAGGGCAAAGGCTAATAGGGTTTTGCCAAGAAAATGCACTGGACATAGCAAACACCCTTTTCCAACAACACAAGAGAAGACTACACATGGACATCACCATATGGTCAACACCAAAATCAGATCGATTATGTTCTTTGCAGCCAAAGATGGAGAAGCACTATAGAATGAACAAAAACAAGACCATGAGCTCACTGTGGCTCAGATCATGAACTCCTTATTACCAAATTCAGACTTAAATTGAAGAAAGTAGGGTAAACCACTAGACCATTTAGATATGACCTAAATAAAATCCCTTGTGATTATACAGTGGAAGTGAGAAACAGAATTAAGGGACTAGATGTGATAGAGAGAGTGCCTGATGAACTATGGAATGAGGTTCATGACATTGTACGGAAGACAGGAATCAAGACCATCCCCATGAAAAAGAAATGCAAAAAAAGCAAAATGGCTGTCTGAGGAAGTCTTACAAATAGCTGTGAAAAGGGAAGTAAAAAGCAAAGGGGAAAAGGAAAGATATAAGCATCTGAATGCAGAGTTCCAAAGAATAGCAAGGAGAGATAAGAAAGCCTTCCTCAGGGATCAATTCAAAGAAATAGAGGAAAACAAAAAAATGGGAAAGACTAGAGATCTCTTTAAGAAAATTAAAGATACCAAGGGAACATTTCATGCAAAGATGGGCTTGAAAAAGGACAGAATTGGTATGGACCTAACAGAAGCAGAAGATATTATGAAGAAGTGGCAAGAATGCACAGAAGAACTGTACAAAAAAGATCTTCATGACCAAGATAATCACGATGGTGTGATCACTCACCCAGAGCCAGACATCCTAGAATGTGATGTCAAGTGGGTCTTAGAAAGCATCACAATGAACAAAGCTAGTGGAAGTGATGGAATTCCAGTTGAGCTATTTCAAATCCTGAAAGATGATGCTGTGAAAGTGCTGCACTCAATATGCCAGAAAATTTGGAAAACTCAGCAATAGCCACAGGACTGGAAAAGGTCAGTTTTCATTCCAATCCTAAAGAAAGACAATGCCAAAGAATGCTCAAACTACCACAAAATTTCACTCATCTCACACACTAGCAAAGTAATGCTCAAAGTTCCCCAAGCCAGGCTTCAGCAGGGCGTGAACCATGAACTTGCAGACGTTCAAGTTGGTTTTAAAAAAGGCAGAGAAACCAGAGATCAAATTGCCAACATCCGCTGGATCATCCAAAAAGCAAGAGAGTTCCAGAAAAAGAAAAAAAAAATATATATATATATATATATATCTGCTTTATTGACTATGCCAAAACCTTTGACTGTGTGGATCACAATAAACTGTGAAACATTCTGAAAGAGATGAGAATACCAGACCACTTGACCTGCCTCTTGAGAAACCTATATGCAGCTCAGTAAGTAACAGTTAGAAAACTGGACATGGAACAACAGAATGATTCCAGATAGGAAAAGGAGTATGTCAAGACTGTACATTGTCATCCTGCTTATTTAACTTCTGTGCAGAGTACATAATGGGAAACACTGGGCTGGAAGAAGCACAAGCTGGAATCAAGATTGCTGGGAGAAATATCAATAACCTCAAATATGCTGATGACAACACCCTTATGGCAGAAAGTGAAGAAGAACTAAAAAGCCTTTTGATGAAAGTAAAAGAGGAGAGTGGAAAAAGTTGGCTTGAAGCTCAACATTCAGAAAACGAAGATCTTGGCATCTTGTCCCATCACTTCGTGGGAAATAGATGGGGAAACAGTGGAAACAGTGTCAGACTTCATTTTGGGGGGCTCAAAAATCACTGCAGATGGTGATTGCAGCCATGAAATTAAAAGACGTTTACTCCTTGGAAGGAAAGTTATGACCAACCTAGATAGTATATTCAAAACCAGAGACATTACTTGCCAAGAAAGTTCTGTCTAGTCAAAGGTATGGTTTTTCCAGTGGTCATGTATGGATATGAGAGTTGGACTGTGAAGAAAGCTGAGCACTGAAGAATAAATGCTTTTGAACTGTGGTGTTGGAGAAGACTCTTGAGAATCCCTTGGGCTGCAAGGAGATCCAAACAGTATATCCTAAAGGCAATCAGTTCTGGGTCTTCATTGGAAGGAATAATGCTAAAGCTGAAACTCCAGTTCTTTGGCCACCTGATGCAAAAGAGTTGACTCATTGGAAAAGACTCTGATACTGGGAGGGATTGGGGGCAAGGGGAGAAGGGGATGACAGACGGTGAAATAACTCGATGGGATCACCAACTCGATGGACATTAGTTTGAGTGAACTCCGGGAGTTGGTGATGAACAGGGAGGCCTGGCTTGCTGCGTTCATGGGCTCACAAAGAGTTGGACACGACTGAGCAACTGAACTGAACTGAACTGAGTTTATTGATATTTCTTCTGGAAATCTTGATTCCAGCTTGTGTTTCATCCAGACTGGCATTTTAGTATGATGAATGGTTAAAAGTTAAATAAGCATGGTGAAAATACACAGCCTTTATGCATTCCTTCACTGTTTTTGAATCACTTTGTTTTTTCTTGTTTGTATTTAGCTGTTGCTTCTTGACCTGCATAGATGTTTCTCAGGAGGAAGGTAAGGTCATCTGGTTTTTGCATTTCTTGAAGAGTTTTTCACAGTTTGTTGTGATCCACACAGTCAAAGACAAAGGCGCTGCCATTGCTATCAGTGCTTTTATTATAGCAATTACTAAAACAATATTTGTTCATTCTCTCATGTTATATAAGCTGGTAAGCATAGATAAAAATGGCAACTGACTCCAGTGTTCTTGCCTGGAAAATCCCAGGGACTGCTGAGCCTGGTGGGCTTCCATCTATGGGGTCACACAGAGTTGGACACGACTGAAGCGACTTAGCAGCAGCAGCAGCAAAAATAGATAAGAAAGAAATAAGTAATCTAATAAATGAGAAAGATAATCTCAAATGAAATTAATACCATGAACCAAATAAAAGAGATGAGACAGAGAGTGTAGAGTGACAAATTTGGCTCTTCTCTTTAGGTCAACTCTAGGGAATTGATGATGAGATTTGAATGATGAAATGATTAAACCATGCAATTTTATAGATTCTAGGGTAGAATGTGATATGTGGAAGGAAAGGTAGCTAAAAGAATACTATTTTTTATTATTTAAAGTATTTAAAAATACTTTAAAAATTATTTAATCTACATTCTGTTTCTGAAATCAATATTCTGGCACAAAATTTAGGAGGTTTACAACACTTACTAATTTTTAAACAACTCTTTGTGTATGTGTATGTTTGAGACATAGAATTGTGTGTGAAAGAGAGAGAGGGAAGAAGAGTAAGAGGAGGGGAAAGTGATGGAGAGAGTAAAGGAGGAAGTAAGTGAGAGTGCAAGACTTCTGTGTGTATAAATTGACATTGTGGTGTTTCTGTACCTATTTTCATCCAATTCTCAATGAGAAACTAGGTACAATTCAGTTTAAGAGTTGCTATCATAATAAAATATTTCTAACCAGTATTTTCCAAAATGAAGTGAGAGATAACAAAAACAAAAAAAAAAGTCAAATCTTTGGGCCAAGTTCATTTATCCTATTATTTTTTTATTACTATCTTATGTAGTTTATAGCTTAATTTGGTAAAATAGTTAATTTGATATTTTATTAGTTTAATTTGCTAATGAATGTCTTTGACACAAACATAATAAGTTCAGTTTATCTGTTACTATGTACTTTTCATTATGCTTTTTTTTGTTTTTTGTTTTTGTTTTGTTTTGTTTTGTTTTTCCTATCAAGAGTTACGGTTTGTTTTGACAGAGAACTGGGAAAGGCAAAGAGGTGATAGTGTTTGGAGAATTTAAGCATGCCATCTGTTTGGATGAGGATGCAAGTAATCACAAACATTGGGGGCTTCAGCTCTCCAGGCAAAACTGAATTCACATTTGTCTTCTTTTTGAAAATGTTTCTATTTCTACTGTTTTCCTTTATAATTAGTTAACTTAGTAAACATTTTTAAAGGAAATTAAATTATTCTGTATTAACAAAGGTATATTTCTACAATACATATACAAATATACTAAATATCAATCTTCCCTGAGATATCTGACAATTTGTTCAGTTATATCTGAAAAAAAAAAAAGTGCCAAAATGATAAACTGCCAAGAGACTCAATTAAGGGAAATTTATACCAGTTTAATTGCTTCTGATCTCGTATTATTTTTATCTTAATTAATTACCTCTGCTTTGGGCAAAATAAAGAGAACTGAAGTAAGTGAAAGAAGAATTAATAAAATTCCAGTCAACTTAATTGCTTGTTATTCTCTTAAACTTATTTGGGAGACGAAAATGAGTAGTTAGACTCAGTTTTACAAATATGTCTCAGTTACGCATATGATTCTTTACTCAATTTTTATAAGCGATCAATTTAAGTCATTTTTAAAAAAGTGGTTGGTAAGGGGCCAAACTGCAATTTTTATTGGTTATATATAAGGAAGGAAATTTCAGGAAAACCTCTTCAAAGGCTTTAGTTAGGACTCTAAGCTATTTTCTACCAAAGCTGAACATTGTGGGCTTAATTGATTTTCCATTTCCCTTCTTGAAGAAGTGATGATGTGATGTAATCAAAAAGAAAACAAATATTTGTAGTGCAAATTATTGGTAACTAACTCCAGGTATTTCTATGGTTATTTTGCATGTTTTAACAGCATCTAACAAATTATGTCTAACGCATAAATTTCTAAGTGAGATGAATGAAATTA
The DNA here is from genome assembly GCA_006410675.1 of Oreotragus oreotragus. NCBI lineage: Eukaryota > Metazoa > Chordata > Mammalia > Artiodactyla > Bovidae > Oreotragus > Oreotragus oreotragus. Next base: position 475,294 of record SJYX01000696.1, on the reverse strand, counting down.
TGACCTGAATTGTCCATAATTTATTGCATAGTTCATATGAAAATAGGACAGAGAAGCCTAGTAGGTTACAGTCCACGGGGTCGCAAAGAGTCGGACACGACTGAGGGACTTCACCTTCACCTTCACCCTTCATATGAAAATAAGATAGCACTCCCTAGATCTGATAATGTTAGAGGGTGTCATAGACAGAGCAGCTTAACACAGGAAGAAATGTAAAACTAAAATGAAGATTTCATTTTCTTGGTAAGAAATGACCTACTCACTGAATATATGATCTCAAAATATTTTTCTCAAAGAAAAAAAAAAAAGTTGAATTGACTTGTTTAATCAACAGTCCCAAAGAACTACATATTGCTGTCTGCAAAGCAGATGGCTTTCCTGCTGCCTGTCCTGCTGCTTCTGCCTGCCACCTTTTTCTCTAGCAGCTGTGATTACTAGGAAGGAAAACAAAACAAAACAAAAACTCTATTTCTTACATGATGTATCCATAACTGTACTCAGACTTTTAAAAAGTTACCTTTTTCCTGAAAAATTGAGAAATATATGTAAATTTAATGACAAGCATACCCATAAATCTTCCAACATTTTAAAACCAAAAATTCTAAAACTTAGGCAACATGTCAAATAATTTATTCAGTGTTACTTTAACCATTCTCCTCTCACATCTCTCCTGCTTCCCTAACACAGTGAGACTCAGCAACACTCTGTGTTGCTATCATACTAAACTTTTTTCAGTGGAAAATTATGGAAGGTCATGAGTAGTTGGTTGGGTTTAAATGTTCTCAAAGATGTGTATTTTCATGATACATAATGATTCATTATGCTGCTGCTAAGTCACTTCAGTCTTGTCCAACTTTGTGCGACCCCATAGACAGCAGCACACCAGGCTCCCCCGTCTCTGGGATTCTCCAGGCAAGAACACTGGAGTGGGTTGCCATTTCCTTCTCCAAAGCATGAAAGTGAAAGGGAAGTTGCTCAGTCATGTCCGACCCTTAGCATGGACTGCAACCTATCAGGCTCATCCATCCCTGGGATTTTCCAGGCAAGAGTACTGAAGTGGGGTGCCACTGCCTTCTCTGATGATTCATTATAGGTATGTGCAAATCATTTCATTAGATTTTTGTCTGCTATATAACTAAATAAACACTTGTTGATTAGAAGAGTAAAACATTGGAGATTTATTTTTGTCATTGAAAAATATTCTAATCTGAAAATATTGGTTAAGACTCTATAATATTTTAACCAATTTAAATAAAAGACATGTATATTTGACTTCCTAGAATTTTTTTCTCTTAGACCTACAATCAGCTTTTTGATTAGGAAATTTCCTTGTAAGTTACATATTTATCTTAAATTTGTTTTTTAAAATTTTCCCCAAGAATCATAAATCAATTAAGATAATACTTGTTTTGACCTGGAATGTTAATATTTACCTTATAAAAGAATATAGGAGAGAGCAAAGGAGTAGCTGGACATAGAGTACATTTCTCTCCATGGATACATCAGGAATACACCTTCAGACACAGAAGTGCATGCGGACACCAACTGAGTTATCAGGAGTACCTGATGACTGGAAAAGGAGATATAGAACCATGCAAAACTCAGTAGGCTGAAGGAACTAGGGGTAAAACCAGAGTGTTTGTAGAAGTGGACCTGCCCCCGGTGGGGCAGGGTGTCCAATGATTGAAGCAGGGGTCCGATTCCCACAGTGGGGCAATTGCCTGAGTCAGAGAAGAAACATTTAAGGCTGAAAATAAAACAGCTAATCTGTGGCAGCCTAAATGGAATGAGAATCAGACAGTCCTTGCCTCAGCCATACATAGCCCAGATGGGGAGGCAGGTTCCCTGAAAGGTGCAGTGATTATGAGCTGGAGTTAGGGATTATGGAGTAATCCCAGGGTGAGGCTTCTGTTGACTGCAGAGAGATGGATCAAGGGATGTGAGGGAGGTGATTGTGGTGGGGTGGAAAATGCCTTGGAAGAATACCAAGCAGCCATGGAAGCAAGGTGCTACTGCTGAGTCACATGTAGGGGGTGGAGTCATCACCATTGCCTCTCTCTCTCCCACAGGCCAGCATCCGCAGATGAACAATAGAGACTGGCTCATCAAATACCTGAGGCACTGAACTACAGAGTTGGACCCCACCCAGGGTGCACATTTAAGTGCCTGATGTGCCAATCTCCAGAGTAGGACCCCATCCGGGGTAGGGGTGATGAAGATGCTCTATGTGTCTGATGGGCCAAACAAAAGAGAAGGACCCCAGGTAACGGAGCCCTTTAAGTGCCTGAATGGGCAGAGCTACGAAGAAAGACTGACCCAAGAAGCTTTCTGATCGCCATCTACAGGAGGTTCAAAATAAGACTTTGATAGGGCCATAAACTCCTGCAGTGGTGGCAGTCCCCGTACGCTGCACACTTGGAGTCATCAGGGTCCTCACAAGCCAAGCAGCTGCATCACCTTCATGCTCAACCCTCACTGGGGCAGAGCTGTAACAGTCAAAAAAAGTCTTGCGTGTGTGTACATAGGGTCGCTTTGGTCGTGTCCAACTCTTTGTGACCCTGAGGACTGTAACCTGCCAGGCTTCTCTGACAGGGAGTCTCTAGGCAAGAATACTGGAGTGTATTGGCCAGTACTGGTTGTCATACCCTTCTAGAGCACTTTGTTATTGCTGCCCTAGCCTCCAACTCCCCTGAGTACCTGGTGCTGCCAAGAACCCTTGTGACCTAAGCAACTGCACCACCTCCACACCTGTCCCTCACCAGGGCAGAACCAAGTCTTTCAGTGCAGCCTCAGGAGCAAATCCCAATGGACAAAACACATGCAGAGGTGGAAATAAAACCACATTTGAAACCCAGGGGCAGTGTGGCTAAGGAAGAAGACCCCAAACCTTCCCACCAGCTGTACAATTGGCAGATTAAATCCACAGGATCAACTAGGCAGACTCTGTGTCTATGGAATATATAAAAGGACATAGAGAGCTCCCACAAAAGTAAATAGACATTGGAGACAAGAATACACAGGCGTAGGACCAAATTAGAATCTGAGCTGCCTCCACAGCAGATCCAGAGAACAGCACAGTGTTGGTGGGCATCCTAGGGAGGTGAGGTGGACTGTGAATCCCAGAGAGGGAAAGGTTTCTGAGAGCAGTGATTCAAAAATGTTTATTTTCCTTATGTTTTAACTTGTTCTTTAGCTACTTTTGGATTTTTTCTTTTCTTTTTCTCACCCCCCACAATTTGTCACAGTTTTCAATTTTATTTGCACTATGAAATGTAATTAGGCTTTTGAGCTTTTTTTTTTTTCTGAGTCACATTTTTTACTGTTGTTATAAACTGAAGAATTGATGTTTTTGAACTGTGGTGTTGGAGAAAACTCTTGAGAGTCCCTTGGACTGCAAGGAGATCCAACCAGTCCATCCTAAAGAAGATCACTCCTGGGTGTTCATTGGAAGAACTGATGTTGAAGCTGAAACTCCAATACTTTGGCCACTTGATGTGAAGAGCTGACTCATTTGAAAAGACCCTGATGCTGGGAAAGATTGAGGGAAGGAGGAAAAGGGGACGACAGAGGATGAGATGGTTGGATGACATCACTGACTCAACGGACATGGGTTTGGGTGAACTCCAGGAGTTGGTGATGGACAGGGAGGCCTGGCATGCTGCGGTTCATGGGGTCACAAAGAGTCGGACACCACTGAGCGACTGAACTGAACTAATAAGCCTCTACTTCTACACTGAACTTTTGCAGTTCTGTGGAGTTTTCCTTTTTTCTTTTTTCCTTCTTCTTCCTCTTTCATTTTTCTCCATTTTTTAATTTTTAAACCTATTATTATCTTTTTCTACATTTAATCCTTTGTCTTTCCTACAGTTCTTTCCCCCTTGCATTTAATCTTTAATATATATAAATCTTTATCTGCCTCTATTAAAATTTGTATATCTATTCTTTCTTTTCTCTCTTTCCTTTTCTCTCAACATATTTGTTCATTTTATTTTCATTGCTTTATTCCCCAATTGGCACCTTGCTTTAGTTTTGTTTTCCAGTTTGTGCTTTATTAGCTTTGTTCTTAACTGGTATGTATAATTTTTGGTTTCCTTTGTTCACCAGGTCAATATATAGTACTTTATTTCTGTTGGACTGTTTTGATTTTGCTTATGGATGTATATGTATATGTGTATATTCAGACACACTTTTTACTGTTGTTCTATATCTCTGCCTCTATGTTGGGCTTTTGCAGTTCTATGAAGTTTTCCTTTTCTTTTTTTTCCCCTTCATTTCTGTTTTCTTTTATTTTTTTTTTAAATTTTAAACCTATTATATGTTTTTCTACTTTTATTCTTTTGTTTGTCTTTCATACTGTTTTTTGCCCTTGCAGTTAATCTTTAATATACATAATTTTTATTCTTCTACCTTATTTAACTTTGCATTATTTATTCTTTCTTTCTTTTCTCTCTTTCTTTTCCTTTCAACATATTTGTTAGTTTTCTTATTATCATGTGTTTCCTCACTTGGCACCTTGCTTTACTTTTGTTTTCCAGTTTGCAATTTAGTTAGCTTTGATCTCACCTGGTAAATATAATTTTTATTTCCTTTTTCACCAAGTCAACCTACTTAACTTTTTTTTTTTTTTGAACTGTTTTGATTTTGCTTATGGGTGTATATGTGTATGTGTATATTCAATTATTTTAATTATTATTTGCTTGATTTTGTAATTGCCGTTTGTGTGGGGTTCACCTTTGGTTTCTTATTTTTGGGTATTTCTTTTAATCTCTCTTAAAGCCATAAAAAACCAGTTGTGGAATCTTTATTCTTGACCAGAGATCAAGCCCTGAGCCTTTGGAATGGGAGCACTGACTTCAACCCTAGACTAACAGGGAACTAGCCCTAGGGAGTATCAGATAGTGAGAACTCACACAAAGGAAATCCCTTGAATACAAAACCCAGAATCACCCAAGCACCAGTAGCATCCTGTGCAGGACACTTCCTGTAAACAACAAACAAAACAAAAATACAAACATAATCATCAGCAGACAAGATTACCACCTCACTCAGCCTTGCCCATCCTAAAAAAAACAAAACCTCAGCACAAATCTTACCCTTTATGAAGCTTATGCAAACCATTGGACCAAACTTAGGAGGGCAGAAACAAAAAGGAAGAAAGAATTCAGCCCTGAATCCTGGGGAAAAGAAACCTCAAACACAATAAGTTGAAAAAAAAAAAAAAAAGACAGAAATACAATAGAAATGAAGGGGCAAACTAGAAACACAGAGTCCAAATAAATGAAAAAGAAATATGTAAACTACATGAAAAAGAATTCAGAATAATGATAGTTAAGATGATCAAAAATCTTGTAAACCAAATGGAGAAAATGCAAAAAGCAACTAACAAAGACCTAGAAGAATAAAAGAATTGTGTTGTGAGACAAACAACACAATTACTGATATTAAACATACTCCTCAGTTCAGTTCAGTTCAGTTGCTCAGTCGTCTCCGACTCTTTTTAACCAGTGAATCACAGCACCCCAGGCCTCCCTGTCTATCACCAACTCCCAGAATTCACTCAGTCTCGCGTCCATCGAGTCAGTGATGCCATCCAGCCATCTCATCCTCGGTCATCCCCTTCTCCTCCTGCCCCCAATCCCTTCCAGCAGCAGAGTCTTTTTCAATGAGTCAACACTTCGCATGAGGTGGCCAAAGTACTGGAGTTTCAGCTTTAGCATCATTCCTTTCAAAGAAATCCCAGGGTTGATCTCTTTCAGAATGGACTGGTTGGATCTCCCTGCAGTCCAAGGGACTCTCAAGAGTCTTCTCCAACACCACAGTTCAAAAGCATCAATTCTTTGGCGCTCAGCCTTCTTCACAGTCCAACTCTCACATCCATACATGACTACCGGAAAAACCATAGCCTTGACTAGACGGACCTTAGTTGGCAAAGTAATGTCTCTGCTTTTCAGATATGTTATCTAGGTTGGTCATAACTTTTCTTCCAAGGAGTAAGCGTCTTTTAATTTCATGGCTTCAATCACCATCTGCAGTGATTTTGGAGCCCAAAAAAATAAAGTCTGACATGGTTTCCACTGTTTCTCCATCTATTTCCCATGGAGTGATAGGACCAGATGCCATGATCTTCGTTTTCTGAATGTTAAGCTTTAAGCCAACTTTTTTGCTCTCCACCTTCACTTTCATCAAGAGGCTTTTTAGTTCCTATTCACTTTCTGCCATAAGGCTGGTGTCATCTGCATATCTGAGGTTATTGATATTTCTCCCAGCAATCTTGATTCCAGCCTGTGTTTCTTCCAGTCCAGCTTTTCTCATGATGTCCTCTGCATATAAATTAAATAAGCAGGGTGACAACATACAGCCTTGATGTACTCCTTTTCCTATTTGGAACTAGTCTGTTGTTCCATGTCCAGTTCTAACTGTTGCTTCCTGGCCTGCATACAGATTTCTCAAGAGGCAGGTTAGGTGGTCTGGTATTCCCATCTCTTTCAGAATTTTCCAGTTTATTGTGATCCAAACAGTAAAGGCTTTGGCATAGTCAAAGAAGAAATAGATGTTATTCTGGAACTTTCTTGCTTTTTCCATGATCCAGTGGATGTTGGCAATTTTATCTCTGGTTCCTCTGCCTGTTCTAAAATCAGCTTGAACATCAGGAAGTTCACGGGTCACATATTGCTGAAGCCTAGCTTGGAGAATTTTGAACATTTCTTTACTAGTGTGTGAGATGGGTGCAATTGTGCGGTAGTTTGAGCATTCTTTGGCATTGCCTTTCTTTGGGATTGGAATGAAAACTTAAGGCTTTGGCATAGTCAATAAAGCAGAAATAGATGTTTTTCTGGAACTCTCTTGCTTTTTCCATAGCAGAGATGATTTTATAGACACAAAGTAGAAAAGTGTTTGGAAGGCAAGTTGGGGGTGAGTTTAACTTTCTTTCATATGTTTGCTGAACATACATTGTATTGCTTTTATTTTTTTAGTTGTCAGATGATTTTGCACGTTTTCTCATGTTGACAAGGGTGCTTTTTCCTTTGCACAAAATAGAGAGCTGTAGTACATATGGATGAACGTCGAGAAGAACAAATTGTGCAGCTGCTACATTCTGTGCAAACTAAGAATGATAAAGATGAAGAAGCACAGATATCCTGGTTTGCTCCTGAAGATCATGGGTAAAACAAAAAGTATTCTTTTTAAAAAAATGAACAGAGTGACACTTGTTTTAGAGCATTTGCTTGCAAAAAATGATAATAAATATTGTTAGACTATTCTATAAGTGTAATTTAGCCTCAAAGTATTTTTTCTTATGTAGATTGAGCAGGGTTAGTGAAAGATTTAAAAATCTAGGTGGTATCATTCCCACAGAAGAGTTTAATGGTAGGAATAATCTACTTACATGGGAGGCTGATGAAGTTATTATTTATTGTTCTAACTACCCACCATTGTATTTCTAAAATTCTCTTGTGGAAGAGATCTGTAAGAAGTTAAATTGCTGTTGTAGGCAATTCATAGAAACTATCATCAGGGCAAATTAGAAGTAGTTTTTCTTGGATTGGGTAATATAACATCCCATTTGTAGCTCAGAAAGGGTAGCAGGAAGAAAATGAAGTTGTGAAATAGAACAAGGCTCAGAAAATTAGGTAAAGAAAAACACTAAGTCATTGCTATGAAGGAATGACTATTGGGTGGGTTTTTATTGTTTTAACTACCACAAGGAATAACCTACTGGCAGTATCTATTTGTAGAGTGGAAAAAATTGAATTTATTATAAGAATCTTTAGTTATTTTCATATTGCTCTACTAAGATAAAAGAATAAGCACTTGATTTTGGTGATTTTGAAATCATTAAACAGCATATTGTTCTATTTTGTTTCAGAGCTTGAGTGGATCTTTATTTAACCTTTATCATTTTTTTATTTTTTCAAAATAGATATGGTACTGAAGCTCCTGCTGAGAACAAACCAAATTCAGTAAAGAATGTTGAGCATCAGGAAAAAAAAATGATAAATCAAGAAAAGAGGCCATTTAGAATCAGGGACAAATACATTGATCGTGATTCTGAATATCTCTTGCAAGAAAATGAACCAGATGCAACTCTAGACCAACAATTATTGGAAGATTTACAAAAGAAAAAAACTGACCTTCGGTATATTGAAATGCAGGTAATGGAAGGAAAAGATTTTTACTTGTCATCTCTTGTGACACTTGATAAAAATGTATTTATGGTTAGAGGTAGCTGCCTGATATGGAAATCCCCCACCCTCACCNCGTCTATGGGGTCGCACAGAGTCGGACATGACTGACGTGACTTAGCGGCAGCAGCAACTGCATTTTGGACTCTTTTGTTGACCATGATGTCTACTCCATTTCTTCTGAGGGATTCCTGCCCGCAGTAGTAGATATAATGGTCATCTGAATTAAATTCACCCATTCCAATCCATTTTAGTTCGCTGATTCCTAGAATGTTGGTGTTCACTATTGCCATCTCCTGTTTGACCACTTCCGATTTGCCCTGGACTTGACATTCCAGGTTCCTATGCCATATTGTTCTTACAGCATCAGAGCTTGCTTCTATCACCAGTCACATCCACAGCTGGAAATTGTTTTTGCTTTGGCTCCATCCCTTCATTCTTTCTGGATTTATTTCTCCACTGACCTCCAGTAGATATTGGGCACCTATCGACCTGGGGAGTTCCTCTTTCAGTATCCTCAGTCGGACAGACTGAGCGACTTCACTTTCACTTTTCTCTTTCATGCATTGGAGAAGGAAATGGCAACCCACTCCAGTATTCTTGCCTGGAGAATCCCAGGGATGGGGGAGCCTGGTGGGCTGCTGTCTATGGTGTCACACAGAGTCAGACACGACTGAAGTGACTTAGCAGCAGCAGCAGCAACATACAAGAGAAATACAATACAGCTAACAGCTGATCTTTTAACAGAAACTCTGCAGGCCAGTGAATGGCAGGATTTATTTAAAGTACTGAAAGGGAAGGATCTACAACAAGGATTACTGTAACCAGCAAGGAGCTCATTCAAAATTGGTGGAGAAGTGAAAACTTTTCAGACAAGCAAAAGTTAAGAGAATTCAGTACCACCAAACAAGCTTTACAACAAATATTAAAGGAACTTATACAGACAAGACATACAAGAGAAGAAAAAGATCTACAAAATCAACTGCAGACAATTAAGAAAATGGAAATTGAAACATATACATCAATAATTACTTTAAGCATAAATGGATTAAATGCTCCAACTAAAAGATACAAACTGGCTGAATGGATACAAAATCAAGACCCAAATATATGCTGGCTACAAGAAACCTACAAGACCTAAAGACACACATAGACTGAAAGTGAGAGGATGGAAAAATATGTTCCATGCAAATGAGAAGAGAAAGAATATTGGAACAGCACTCCTCATATCAGACAAAATAGACCTCCAAATACAGAACAATAGATAAGGAAGGGCACTATGTAATGAACAAGGGATCAATCCAAGAGGAAGACATAGCAATTGTAAATATCTATGCACCCAACATAGAAGCATTTCTGTACATAAACTCTAACAGACATAAAAGAAGAAATTGACAGTAACACAATGATAGTAGGATGCTTTATCACCCCACTCACACCAATGGACCGATCATCAAAGTAGAAATTAATAAGGAAACACAAGATTTAAATGATACATTAGAGGAGATGGATCTCATAGATAGCTTCAGGACTTTCTATCCAAATGCAAAAGAATATACCTTCTTCTCAAGTGCACATGGAACATTCTCCAGGATGGACCACATCTTGGGTCACTTCTCAAACCTCAGTAAATTTGAGAAAATTGAATTGCATCAAGCATCTTCTCTTAACACTATGAGTCTAGATATCAATTTCAAGGAAAAAAAAAAAAACTAAAAAACACAAACACATGGAGATCAAACAATATGCTTCTAAATAACGAACAGGTTACTGAAAAAATCAAAAGGGAAATAAAAAAAATTCTGGAAACTAATGACATTGAAAACATGACAACTCAAAATCTATGGGATATAGTAAAAGCAGCTCTAAGAGGGACATTTATAGCATTACAGTCCTACCTCAAGAAACAAACAAAACATCAAATAGACAACCTAACTTTACACCTAAAACAACTGGAAAAAGAACAAAAACTCCACAAAATTTGTAAAAAAGAAGAAATCATAAAAATCCAGCAGAAATAAATACAAAAGAAATTAAAAAAATAATAGTAAAGATTCATAAAATTAAAAACTGGTTCTTTGAGAAGATAAACAAAATTGACACACATTTAGCCAGACTCATCAAGATAAAAAGAGAG
>SJYX01000696.1:440794-453958 GCA_006410675.1 Oreotragus oreotragus | reverse complement strand
CATGAGGTGGCCAAAGTACTGGAGTTTCAGCTTTAGCATCATTCCTTCCAAAGAAATCCCAGGGTTGATCTCCTTCAGAATGGACTGGTTGGATCTCCTTGCAGTCCAAGGGACTCTCAAGAGTCTTCTCCAACACCACAGTTCAAAAGCATCGATTCTTCGGCGCTCAGCTTTCTTCACAGTCCAACTTTCACATCCATACATGACCACAGGAAAAACCATAGCCTTGACTAGGCGGACCTTAGTCGGCAAAGAAGGAACCTACTTCAACATAATAAAAGCCATATATGGTAAGCCTAAGGCAAACATTATTCTCAGTGTTGAAAACCTGAAATCATATCCCCTAAGATCAGGAAAAAGACAAGGGTGTCCACTTTCACCTCTATTTTTCAGCATAGTTTTGGAATTTCTAGCTATAGCAATCATAGAATAAAAAGAAATAAAAGGAATCCTGATAAGAAAAGAAGTAAAACTCTCACTGTTTGCAGATAATATGATACTGTACATAGAAAACCCTAAAGATAATATCAGAAAATTGCTAGAGCTAATTAGTGAATTTAGCAAAGCTGAAGGATGCAAAATCAATACACAGAAATCACTTGCCTTTCTATGTACTAACAATGAAAAATCAGAAAGAGAAATTAAGGAATCAATCCCATTCACCATTGCAACAAAAAAGAATTAAATATCTAGGAATAAATTGCCTAAGGAGACAAAAGAACTGTACAAAGAAAATTATGACACTAATGAAAAAATCAAAGACAATGTAAACAGATGGAGAGATATTCCATGGTCCTGGGTAGGAAGAATTCATATTGTGAAAATGAAAAGACTACCAAATGCAATCTACAGATTCAAAGTGATCCATATCAAATTACTAATGGCATTTTTCACAGAACTAGAACAAAAGCATTCACAATTCATATGGAAACACAAAAGACCACAAATAGCAAAAGCAGTCTTGAAAAAGAAGAATGGAACTGGAGGAAAAAACCTTGGTGACTTCAGACTATACTACAAAGGTCCAGACATCAACACAGAATGGTACTGGCACAAAAAAAGAAATATAGACCAATGGAACAAGATAGAAATTCCAGAAATAAACCCATGCACCCATGGGTACCTTATTTTTTACAAAGGAGGTAAGAATATGCAATGGAGCAAAGACAGCTTCTTCAATAAATGCTACCTAGAAAACTGTACAGCTATATGTTAAAGAATGAAATTAGAACACTTCCTAACACCATTCACAAAGATAAACTCAAAATGGATTAAGCCTAAATGTGCGACCAGAAACTATAAAACTCAGAGGAAAACATAGAACATTCGATGACATAAACCAAAGCAAGATCCTCTATGACCCATCTCCTAGAGTAATGGAAATGAAAACAAAAGTAAGCAAGTGGGACCTGATTAAACTTAAAAGCTTTTGCACAGCAAAGGAAATTATAAAGAAGGTGAAAAGACAGCCCTCGGAATGAAAGAAAATAATAGCAAATGAAACAACTGACAAAAGATTAATTTCCAAAATATACAAGCAGCTCATACAGAAAAACAACAACCTAATTAAAAAGTGAAGAAAAAGACCTGAACAGATATTTCTCCAAGAAAGACATACAGATGGCTAACAAACACATGAAAAGATGTTCAACATTGCTCACTATTAGAGAAATGCAAATCAAAACTGCAATGAGATATCACCTCACACCTGTCAGAATGGCCATCATCAAAAAGTCTATAAACAATAAATGCTGTAGAGGGTTTGGAGAAAAGGGAAAGTTCTTGCACTGTTAGTGGGAATGTAAACTGATCCAGCCACTATGGAAAATGGTATGGATATTTCTTTAAAAAAAAACTAGGAATAAATCTACCATATGATCCAGCAATCCCACTCCTAGGCATATACCCTGAGGAAACCAAAATTTAAAGAGAAACATGTTTCCCATTGTTCATTGAAGCACTATTTACAATAGCTAGAACAAGGAAGTGACCTAATGTCCATTGACAGATGCCTGGATAAAGAAGTTGTGGTACATATACACAATGGAATATTACTCGGCCACAAAAAGGAACATTTGAGTTCTGATGAGGTGGATGAACCTAGAACCTATTATACAGAGTGAAGTAACTCATAAAAATAAAGAGAAATATCATATTCTAATGCATATATATAGAATCTAGAAAAATGGTACTAAAGAATTTATTTATAGGGCAGCAATGGAGAAGACTCTTGAGAGTTCCTTGGACTGCAGGGAGATCCAACCAGTCCATTCTGAAGGAGATCAACCCTGGGATTTCTTTGGAAGAATGATGCTATAGCTGAAACTCCAGTACTTTGGCCAATGGAACAAGATAGAAATTCCAGAAATAAACCCATGCACCCATGGGTACCTTATTTTTTACAAAGGAGGTAAGAATATGCAATGGAGCAAAGACAGCTTCTTCAATAAATGCTACCTAGAAAACTGTACAGCTATATGTTAAAGAATGAAATTAGAACACTTCCTAACACCATTCACAAAGATAAACTCAAAATGGATTAAGCCTAAATGTGCGACCAGAAACTATAAAACTCAGAGGAAAACATAGAACATTCGATGACATAAACCAAAGCAAGATCCTCTATGACCCATCTCCTAGAGTAATGGAAATGAAAACAAAAGTAAGCAAGTGGGACCTGATTAAACTTAAAAGCTTTTGCACAGCAAAGGAAATTATAAAGAAGGTGAAAAGACAGCCCTCGGAATGAAAGAAAATAATAGCAAATGAAACAACTGACAAAAGATTAATTTCCAAAATATACAAGCAGCTCATACAGAAAAACAACAACCTAATTAAAAAGTGAAGAAAAAGACCTGAACAGATATTTCTCCAAGAAAGACATACAGATGGCTAACAAACACATGAAAAGATGTTCAACATTGCTCACTATTAGAGAAATGCAAATCAAAACTGCAATGAGATATCACCTCACACCTGTCAGAATGGCCATCATCAAAAAGTCTATAAACAATAAATGCTGCAGAGGGTTTGGAGAAAAGGGAAAGTTCTTGCACTGTTAGTGGGAATGTAAACTGATCCAGCCACTATGGAAAATGGTATGGATATTTCTTTAAAAAAAAACTAGGAATAAATCTACCATATGATCCAGCAATCCCACTCCTAGGCATATACCCTGAGGAAACCAAAATTTAAAGAGAAACATGTTTCCCATTGTTCATTGAAGCACTATTTACAATAGCTAGAACAAGGAAGTGACCTAATGTCCATTGACAGATGCCTGGATAAAGAAGTTGTGGTACATATACACAATGGAATATTACTCGGCCACAAAAAGGAACATTTGAGTTCTGATGAGGTGGATGAACCTAGAACCTATTATACAGAGTGAAGTAACTCATAAAAATAAAGAGAAATATCATATTCTAATGCATATATATAGAATCTAGAAAAATGGTACTAAAGAATTTATTTATAGGGCAGCAATGGAGAAGACTCTTGAGAGTTCCTTGGACTGCAGGGAGATCCAACCAGTCCATTCTGAAGGAGATCAACCCTGGGATTTCTTTGGAAGAATGATGCTATAGCTGAAACTCCAGTACTTTGGCCAATGGAACAAGATAGAAATTCCAGAAATAAACCCATGCACCCATGGGTACCTTATTTTTGACAAAGGAGGTAAGAATATGCAATGGAGCAAAGACAGCTTCTTCAATAAATGCTACCTAGAAAACTGTACAGCTACATGTACAGTTGACTCATTGGAAAAGTCTCTAATGTTGGAAGGGATTGGGGGCAGGAGGAGAAGGGGATGACGGAGGATGAGACGGCTAGATGGCATCATGGACTCGATGGACGTGAGTCTGAGTGAACTCCGGGAGATGGTGATGAACAGGGAGGCCTGGTGTGCTGCAATTCATGGAGTTGCAAAGAGTCAGACACAACTGAGCGACTGAACTGAACTGAGCTGAACTGAGTGGAGAAACAGACATAGAGACTAGGCTTATGGACATGGGAAGAAGGGAGGAGAGGGTGAGATATATGGAAAGAGTAACATGAAGAATTATATTACCACATGTAATACAAATAGCCAATAGGAATTTGCTGTATGGCTCAGGAAACTCAAACAGGGTATTTATATCAACCTAGAGGGGTGGAATGAGGAGGGAGATAGGAGGGAGGTTCAAAAAGGAGGGCATATATGTATACCTATGGCTGATTCATGTTGAGGTTTGGCAGAAAACAACAAAATTCTGTGAAGCAATTATCCTTCAATTAAAAAAATAAATAACATAAAAAATATGAATATTCTGAATAGCCTTAGAATAAGTTCAATATTGAACAAGGCAGAACTAACTAATTAATATATGTGAGTGTGTGTTATATATAAAATCCATATCAAAGATCAAAGGAAATAATTAAACCTCCTAGAAACTGAACTGCAAAAGAAATTCAAAGCCATAAGAGTGAACAAGCGACAAAGTAGCTTTTATTTTGGCTTGTCCCTACAGCCTCATTAATGCTTTCTCATCAATGCAGGAAAGACAAATATTGCTCTCATTAGTTAGCAAAAGGAGCTGCTTCAGGGCCTACAAACTACCAGAAATTACCAATGGCAAAGGCATTAAGAGAGACAATCCTAAACCAGTAATAAATAAAATAACCTTTAAGAAAACTATCGGTTATATTAAACAAAGGAAAAAAAAAGACACTTAAGGCAAATAAAGGTCCTGTGAAAGTAAGAAATGAGAAAGATGAGGAGCTTATTATTTTAAAAATAATTGTGAAGAATCTAATAGGATTGAATAGATATTCAGATTGATTGATTAAAAAAAAAAAAAAAAAGAAAGAAGAAAGAGCAAACAAGACCAAAAAGGCATATTTAAAATGCTGCCTCTGTTGCTGTAGTTCAGTTACTAATTGTGTCCAACTCTTTGCCACTCCATGGACTACTGCATGCCATGTTCACCTCTCCTTCACTATCTCTCAGAGAATGATCAGATAAACGTCTACTGAGTCAGTGATGCTATCTAACCATCTCATCCTCTGTGGCTCCCTTCTCCTCCTGCCTTCAGTCTTTCCTAGCATCAAGGTCTTTCCCAGTGAGTCAGCTCTTCACATCAATTGGCCAATGTATTGGAGCTTCAGCTTCAGCATCTGTCTTCCCAATGAATACTCAGGGTTGATTTTCTTTAGAATTGACTGGCTTGATGTTCTTGCAGTCCAAGAGACTCTCAAGAGTCTTCTCCAGCACCACAATTTGAAAGCATTAGTTCTTCAGCACACAGCCTTCTTTTTGATCCAACTCTCACATCCACACATGACTACTGGAAAAACCATAGCTTTGCCTATAAGGCTTTTGCAACAAAGCGATACCTCTGCTTTTGAATATGCTATCTAGGTTTGTCACAGCTTTCCTTCCAAGGAGCAAGTCTTTTTTTTTTTTTTTTTTTTTAATTTCATGGTTGCCATCACTGTCTTCAGTGATTTTGGAGAAAAATGTTGCCTATTAGAAAGGAAAAAAAAACAAACAAACATATCTATCATATAATAAAGCAGAAATAAAATATCTGGGAAATATCATAAATCAGATTTCCCCATGAAATAGAATGAAAAGCAATTTTCAAACAATAGCAATAGATGACAGTGTCAAAGCATAAAAGAAACACGTGCCAATCTAGAATATTTTCTTAGTTGACTTTACTAAATAACTAATTGAAAAATTATAATTGGAAAAAAATTCATAAGTGAGAAAATTAAACCTAGTAAGAGGAAACAAGAAAGAAGACATGAGACCTTACATAATTGATTAACTTATATAGATAATTGATAAATTATATATCCAAAGTGAAAGTGAAAGTTGCTCAGCAGTGTCTGATTCTTTGTGACCCCATAGACTGTGACCCACCAGGCTCCTCTGCCCATGGGGATTCTGCAGGCAAGTATACTGGAGTAGGTTGCCATGCCCTCCTCCAGGGGATGTTCCCCCAACCCAGGGATCAAACCCTGGTCTCCCACATTTCAGGCAGGTTCTTTGCCATCTGAGCCACAAGGGAAGTCAATTGTGATTAATAGTAAAACTTCAATGGGTAAAAGATAAGATTTAACTAAGAATCTAAATCTTAAGTTTGTGAACAAGAGAATGGCAGGTTCAAAGGGAAATTAAAATATTCTAAATTTTTAATTAAATTCAAGGGATAACAAATAAATTTAGAATATGTTAAGAGAACACTATGTCAGATATATTTATAAGAAGAAATATAAGTAGTCCAGTAATATTAATAGATCATATTTATTTCACAAATTAGCAGAAAAATAACAAGCAAGAGTGAAAATGAGACACTTAAAGCAGAAGAAAAAATACTAATATTTGGAGTGCATTCTAAAGAGAAAATATCAAATAATATAGAAAAATAAATGTAAGCATTCAATAAATATAATTCAAATAAAAAAGTGGATTAAACTGACAAAATGGGTAAAAAAAAAACTTTATAACTTTTTAGAATGTATATCTGAAACATGATTATAGTAGTCTTTGAAAATCAAGGAATAGAAAAAATGTATTTAACTGCAAAAGAAAATAGCAAAAATCAAAGCTTGTGTATCAATAAAACTGACAATTATAAAGTTTAAGTGGTTTTCCAACAATTAGGTAAAAACCATAAAACATGATGGGCTTCCCTGGTGGCTCAGATGGTAAGAACCTGTCTGTGATATAGGAGACCTGGGTTTGATCCTTGGGTCAGCAAGATCCCCTAGAGAAGGGAATGGCTATCCAATCCAGTATTCTTGCCTGGTGAATCCCATGGACAGAGGAGCCTGACAGGCTACAGTCCATGAGATTACAAAGAGTTGGACAGGAGTCAATGACTAAGCACAATAAAATATTGTGTACAAGTCAAAATTCCTCTGAATTAGATGAGTAATTCCACAACTATGTTTGGAAATATTTAACAAAACTCTTTAATAAGCTGAGTTAATAATAATGACTAACATATTTTGAATTCTTACTATGTAATGACTACAGTATCACTTTATATTTCTTATTTAATTGAATCTTCTGAAGATTCCTTGGGATAGGGAAATATATTCTCATTTAAAAGATATAACTATTGAATAGAGAGTTTTAGTAGTATGTCTAGAATAAAATAGCTAATAAATACGTAATATGGAATAGTTGAATTCTAAAGTCACTCCTTTTACTCACTACAATAAAGGGACCTATTTCAACAACTCAAGGAAAAATTATAAAAGGCAAATTCAGAATGCCAATATGTAATATTTTATTTTTTTATTTTTAATTTTATTTTACTTTATTTTACTTTACAGTACTGTATTGGATTTGGCATACATTAACATGAATCAGCCACGGGTGTACATGAACTCCCAAACATGAACCCCCCTCCCACCTCCCACATCATCCCTCCGGATCATCCCCAAGCACCAGCCCCAAGCATCCTACATCCTGCATTGAACATAGACTGGTGATTCATTTCTTACATTCAATGCTATTCTCCCAAATCATCCCACCCTCTCCCTCTCCCTCTCCCTCAGAGTCCAAAAGTCCGCTCTACACATCTGTGTCTCTTTTGCTGTCTTGCATACAGGGTCCTCATTGCCATCTTTCTAAATTCCATATATGTGTGTTAGTATACTGTATTGGTATTTTTCTTTCTGGCTTACTTCACTCTGTATAATCAGTTCCAATTTCATCCATCTTATTAGAACTGATTCAAATGTATTCTTTTCAATGGCTGAGTAATACTCCATTGTGTATATGTACCACAGCTTTCTTATCCATTCATCTGCTGATGGACATCTAGGTTGTTTCCATGTCCTGGCTATTATAAACAGTGCTGCGATGAACACTGGGGTACATGTGTCTCTTTCTATTCTGGTTTCCTCAGTGTGTATGCCCATCAGTGGGATTGCTGGGTCTCTTCCAGAAAATTGCAGAGGAAGGTCAACTTCCAAACTCATTCTATGAGGCCATCATCACCCTAATACCAAAACCCGACAAAGATGCCACACAAAAGAGAAAATTATAGGCCAATATCACTGATGAACATAGAAGCAAAAATCTTCAATAAAATTCTAGCAGTCAGAATCCAACAACACATTAAAAAGATCATATACCATGACCAAGTAGGCTTTATCCCAGGGATGTAAGGATCCTTCAATATCCATAAATCAATCAATGTAATTCACCACATTAACAAATTGAAAAATAAATGCCATATGATTATCTCAATAGATGCAGAGAAGGCCTTTGACAAAATTCAACATCCATTTATGATAAAAACTCTCCAGAAAGCAGGAATAAAAGGAACATACCTCAACATAATAAAAGCTATATATGACAAACCCACTGCAAACATTATCCTCAATGGTGTAATATTTTAAAATAATTATTATATACTTTTTAAAAGTTCAGCTCAAGTCAATATAGAAAAACTTGAATGAACACCAGAGGTGGAAAAAAAAATCAGTCTCTGAAGAAAATGAAATAATATGTAAATAGTTATAAAAATCTATGAAAGTGAAAGTCACTCAATCATGTCTGACACTTTGTAACCCCCATATGGTCCATGGAATTATCTAGGCCAGAATACTGGAGTGGGTAGTCTTTCCTTTCTCCAGGGGATTCTCCCAACCCAAGAATCGAACCCAGGTCTCCCACAATGAAGGTGGATTCTTTACCAGATGAGCCACAAGGAAAGGCCCAGAATACTGGAATGGGTAGTCTATCCCTTCTCCAGTTTATCTTACTGACCCAGTAATTGAACCAGAGTCTCCTGCATTGCAGGTGGATGATTTACCAACTGAGCAATTAGGAAAGTCTTTAAAAATCCATGACCAGGGGCAAAATAAAATCCAACAAACAAAAGGCACATATATGCTTGGACAACATCAAATTACATAAAATAATATAAATTAAGTAATATCTGAGTGTATATAATGTGAGGGCTTCCCAGGTGGCTCACTGGTAAAGAGTCTACCTGCCAGTACAACATCAAATTACAAAAAATAATATAAATTAAGTAATATCTGAGTTTATATAATGTGAGGGCTTCCCAGGTGGCTCGCTGGTAAAGAAACACAGGAGACCTAGGGTTAGTCCCTAGGTTGGGAAGATCCCTGAAGAAGGAAGTGGCAAGAGTTGCATCTGACTCTTTGAGACGCTAAAGACGGTAGCCCATCAAGCTCCTCTGTCCATGGGATTTTTCTAGGCAAGAATACTGGAGTGGGTTGCTATCCCCTTTCCCCAGGGGATCTTCCCAAACCAGGGACTGAAACTGGGTCTCCTGTTTCTCTTGCATTGGCAAGCAAATTATTTTATAAAATAATTATAAACTGCTGCTGCTGCTAAGTCACTTCAGTCATGTCCGACTCTGTGCGACCCCATAGACGGCAGTCTACCAGGCTCCCCCGTCCCTGGGATTCTCCAGGCAAGAACACTGGAGTGGGTTGCCATTTCCTTCTCCAATGCATGAAAGCAAAAAGTGAAACTGAAGTGGCTCAGTCATGTCTGACTTCTTGTGACCCTATGGACTGTAGCCCACCAGGCTCCTCTGTCCATAGGATTTTCCAGGCAAGAGTACTGGAGTGGGGTGCCAGCGTCTTCTCCTAATTATAAACTAAATTTAAAAAGTTTTAAATGAAAGGAAATACCATACAAACACAGATTTTTTTTTTATTCTTAGAAGAATATTTAGATTATGGATACTTAAAAAAAAGAGATTTAATGAGTTAAACACTGAAGTCGCAAAGCTAAGAATAAAATGTGAATAAGA
Source organism: Oreotragus oreotragus (assembly GCA_006410675.1). Taxonomy (NCBI): domain Eukaryota; kingdom Metazoa; phylum Chordata; class Mammalia; order Artiodactyla; family Bovidae; genus Oreotragus; species Oreotragus oreotragus. Next base: position 444,164 of record SJYX01000696.1, on the reverse strand, counting down.
TCAAGGACTCAAAAACAAAATAAATATTTGTTTAAGAAGCTGAAATTACTGAAATTAAAAGATGAAACTATAAAAATGATTGAAAAAACAATCTTTTAGAAGCATTAGATTGTTCTGTATAATATTGCATATTTTGGATTTGTCTGCCTGCCTCTTCACAGTATTTTTAAATTAATTGCTTTATTTCCTACACTTTCTGTATCAATCAGGCTCCTACAAGAAAAACAGAACCTGTTGTAGTTAGAAAGAGAGATTTCCTCAATTTTGTTCTTAAGGCCTTTCAATGGACTGGATTGAATCCCACTCACAACATCAAATATAATTTTATTCATTTAAAGTTCACTGATTGCAGATATTAACCGTAATTGCAACATATCTTCACAGTAACAGTGTTTAATTGAATTACTGGGAAATACCCTGGTGTAGGAAATGACAACTCGCTCAAGTATTTTTGCCTGGGAAGTTCCATGGACAGAGGAGCCTGGTGGGTTACAGTTCAATGGGTTGCAAATTATCAGACATGACTGAGCATGCAGAGCCATGCACATCTTAGTTACATTGACAAGTGAAGGTATCACGGTTTACACTTGCCTTTTCAACTTAGCATTCATACACATTTCTTAAAATTTCAGTTACATTAAATGAGAGCTATGATAGTCATACTTGCACCTAACATGATGCAGCAATCTTATTTAGTAATAGCATGCTAAACCCTTACCTAAAAAAAACAGCATCAAACACAGCTTGGGCCTGCTCTCCTGGCTCTCAACAAAGCCAATGTACTGACACCCTAGTGGTGAAGTAAAGTACAGTGGATTTTGCAGGTGGCTCAGATGGTAAAGCGTCTGTCTACAATGCAGGAGATCTGGGTTTGATCCCTGGGTTGGGAAGATCCCCTGGAGAAGGAAATGGCAATCTACTCCAGGACTATTGCCTGGAAAATCCCATGGACAGAAGAGCCTAGTATGCTACAGTTCATGGGGTCGCAAAGAGTCGGACACGACTGAGCGACTTCAGTTCACTTCACTTCACTTCAAGCAAGGAGTACAGGCAACTTATGCTCAGAAGACTGAATCCCTAATGGTTTTCATGGAATGATTTTTTAAGGCAAAATTGGAGTGATGCCTGCAGGGTGTGTGACTTTCTTCAGATTAGTTGATGATGAGGTAACAGGGTGATGTTCTAGGAATCTTGTGCTCAGCCTGAGGTTACCATCCTCCATTTGGGACTGCAGCCATGAAATTAAAAGCCACTTGTGTCTTGGAAGGAAAGCTATGAAAATTCTAGACAGCATATTCAAAAGCAGAGACATCACTTTGCTGACAAATATTCATCCAGTCAAAGTTAAGATTTTTCCAGTAATCATGCACAGATGTGAGTTGGATCATAAAGAAGGCTGAGCACTGAGTAATTGATGCTTTCAAATTGTGGTGCTGGAGAATCTTGAGAGTCCTTTGGACTGCAAGAAGATCAAATTAATCAATTCTAAAAGAACAACTCTGAATATTCATTGGAAGGTTGGAGACCAAAGCTGAAGCTCCAATACGTTGGCACCCTGATGCAAAGAGCTGACTTACTGGGAAAGACCTTGATGCTGGGAAAGACTGATGGCAAAAGGAGAAGGGAGCAGCAAAGTTTGAGATGGTTAGATAGAATCACTGACTCAATGGACATGAATTTGAGCAAACTCTGAGAGATAATGAAGGACAGGGAAGACAGGCATGCTGCAATCCAGGGGATAAAAAACAGTTGGACATAACTTAGCAACTGAACAGCAACAATCTGAATGAGGGCCTTAGTTTCTGCAAAAGAATGAAAATATATGTGTCAGATTTGTTATGTGTTTTCCTTGAGAAAGAACTAGGACTATTGTTTCTTGGCTGGCCCTCCTCTGTTTCCACATTCCCTCACTTTCTAAATTAGTAACTATTTGAATCTACCCTTTAGAACTCAAGGAAGGTTTAAGAGACGCTTTTCCTATAACCAAGAAATGGGGGACACTAAGCATGGGTGGCTGCAAGAGCCGAGCTGGGCTGGCGCACTAAGCATGGGCGGCTGTGAGAGCCGAGCCGGGCCTGCACCTAAGCGCGGGCGAGAGGAACTACCCCACGTCCAACGTCAGGGGCAGCAACCTAGAGTGCCAGGCTGCAACAGTGCAAGAACGGCTGAGAGGAGTTACACTGTGTCTGAGGTCAGTGGCGGCGGGGAGGAGCTACCCCTCATCCGAGGTCAGTGTCGGCCGGGAGGAGACACCCCGCGTCTGAGGTCAGGGCGGCGGCTGGGAGGAGCTACCCCGTGTCTGAGGTCAGAGGCAGCCAGGAAGAGACACCCCACGTCCGAGGCCAGGGGCGACCGGGAGAAGCCACCTCCTGCCCGAGGCCAGGGGTGGTGACCCGGAGGAGCCACCCTGAGCCCGAGGCCACGGCCGGAGGCCAGGAGGAGCAACCCGAGAAGCAGGGGCTGCGCAGGCACAGGAGGGCCTAGAGGAGCTGTCCCACGTTGAAGGTCAGGAACTGTGGCGGTAAGGAGACAGCCCTCATCCAAGGTAAGGAGCAGCGGCTGTGCTTTGCTGGAGAAACCGTGAAGAGACAACCTGCGCCCAAGGTAAGAGAAATCCAAGTTAGATGGTAGATGTTGCAAGAGGGCATCAGAGGGCAGACACACTGAAACCATACTCACAGAACACTAGTTAATCTAATCACACTAGGACAACAGTCTTGTCTAACTCAATGAAACCAAGCCATGCCGGCAGGGCAACCCAAGGCAGGCGGGTCATGGTGGAGAGGTCTGACAGAATGTGGTCCACTGGAGAAGGGAATGGCAAGCCACTTCAGTATTCTTGCCTTGAGAACCCCATGAACCGTATGAAAAGGCAAAATGATAGGATATCAAAAGAGAATCTCCCCAGGTCGTTAGGTGCCCAATATGCTACGGGAGATCAGTGGAGAAATAACTCCAGAGAGAATGAAGGGATGGAGCCAAAGCAAAAACAATACCCAGTTGTGCATGTGACTGGTGATAGAAGCAAGATCCAATGATGTAAAGAACAACATTGCATAGGAACCTGGAATGTCAGGTCCATGAATCAAGGCAAATTGGAAGTGGTCAAACAAGAGATGGCAAGGGTGAACGTTGACATTCTAGGAATCAGCGAACTAAAATGGACTGGAATGGGTGAATTTAACTCAGATGACCATTATATCTACTACTGCGGGCAGGAATCCCTCAGAAGAAATGGAGTAGCCATCATGGTCAACAAAAGAGTCTGAAATGCAGTACTTGGATGCAATCTCAAAAACGACAGAATGATCTCTGTTCGTTTCCAAGGCAAACCATTCAATATCACAGTTATCCAAGTCTATGCCCCAAC
>SJYX01000696.1:412680-425472 GCA_006410675.1 Oreotragus oreotragus | reverse complement strand
TGCATCCAAGTACTGCATTTCGGACTCTTTTGTTGACCATGATGGCTACTCCATTTCTTCTGAGGGATTCCTGCCCACAGTAGTAGATATAATGGTCATCTGAGTTAAATTCACCCATTCCAGTCCATTTTAGTTCGCTGATTCCTAGAATGTCGACGTTCACCCTTGCCATCTCTTGTTTGACCACTTCCAATTTGCCTTGATTCATGGACCTGACATTCCAGGTTCCTATGCAATATTGCTCTTTACAGCATCAGGTCTTGCTTCTATCACCAGTCACATGCACAGCTGGGTATTGTTTTTGCTTTGGCTCCATCCTACATTGTTTCTAGAGTTATTTCTCCACTGACCTCCAGTAGCATATTGGGCACCTATTGACCTGGGGAGTTCCTCTTTTGATATCCTATCATTTTGCCTTTTCATACTGTTCATGGAGTTCTCAAGGCAAGAATACTGAAGTGGCTTGCCATTCCCTTCTCCAATGAACCACATTCTGTCAGACCTCTCCACCATGACCTGGTAGTGGTTGTTTAGTTGTTAATTCGTGTCTGACCCTTGTGACCCCCCCTTGTGACCCCATGGACTGTAGCCTGCCAGGCACCTCTGTCCATGGGATTCTCCACGTTAGAATACTGGATTGGGTTCCCATTACCCTTTCCAGGGGACCTTTCCAATCCAGGAATTGAACCTGGGTCCCCTGCTTTGAAAGTAAATTCTTTACTGACTGAGCTACAAGGGAAGTCTTTTTCTTTTTCTTTTTTTTTTTCTTAATTTGCAATTGAGCTTTTCAGTTTTATAATGATCAAGTCAGTGTGCTCAATACAGCAATAATAGACATTTTCATATAATAAAATATATAATAACACGTCAAATGTTGCTTAAATGTGAAGTGAAAACTGTTCAGTCATGTCCAACTCTTTGTGACACCAAGGACTATACAGTCCATGGAGTTCTCCAGGCCAGAATACTGGAGTGGGTAGCCAAGAATACTGGATTGGGTTCCCATTACCCTTTCCAGGGGACCTTTCCAATCCAGGAATTGAACCTGGGTCCCCTGCTTTGAAAGTAAATTCTTTACTGACTGAGCTACAAGGGAAGTCTTTTTCTTTTTCTTTTTTTTTTTCTTAATTTGCAATTGAGCTTTTCAGTTTTATAATGATCAAGTCAGTGTGCTCAATACAGCAATAATAGACATTTTCATATAATAAAATATATAATAACACGTCAAATGTTGCTTAAATGTGAAGTGAAAACTGTTCAGTCATGTCCAACTCTTTGTGACACCAAGGACTATACAGTCCATGGAGTTCTCCAGGCCAGAATACTGGAGTGGGTAGCCTTTCCTTTCTCCAGGGGATCTTCAGAACCCAGGGATCAAACCCAGATCTCTCACATTGTAGATGGATTCTTTGCCAGGTGAGCCACAAAGGAAGCTATTCAATAGTAAAAGCAATTTTCAATCTCCAAAGCATATGTACTCAATGTAGTAAAATTATTTCATATGGACATGTTTTTAAATGAATCGAGAAAATTAGTTGTTTATGAAATCAAATTTTAGAAATTCTAGGTTCTAGGGATTTTTTTGTTTTCTTCTCTGCTTGCTTGTCTTTTATAGTAGGTCCTCTTAATAATCAAAGAATGAAAAAAATGCACAACTTTGTATATTTTATATTTCTTCTTTAACAGATGACTACAAACTTAATGGCTCAAATCAAAACATTTTGATAAACTTACAGTTGTAGGATAGAAGTACAACAGAATTCTTATTGGATTGAAGTTGAAGTGGAGGCTGTACCACAGTCTTTCCTTGATATTCTAGATGGAAATTCTTTTCTTTACCATTTTCACCTTCTAGATCCGTCCAATATTCTTGGTTTTTGGTCCACTTCTTCCATTTTCAAACCAGCAGTGTTGCATCTTTGTCCAACCTTCCTCTTTGCTAGGAAGGATTTGTAAAAATATTTTGGCTCATAGAAGAAACTATAAGCAAGGTGAAAAGACAGCATTCAGAATGGGAGAAAATAATAGCAAATGAGGCAACTGACAAACAACTAATCTCAAAATATACAAGCAACTTATGCAGCTCAATTCCAGAAAAATTACCAAATCAATCAAAAAATGGGCCAAAGAACTAAACAGACATTTCTCCAAAGAAGACATACAGATGGCTAACAAACACATGAAAAGATGCTCAACATCACTCATTATCATAGAAATGCAAATCAAAACCACAGTGAGGTACCAACCTCACACCAGTCAGAATGGCTGCTGTCCAAAAGTCTACAAGCAATAAATGTTGGAGAGGGTGTGGAGAAAAGGGAACCCTCTTACACTGTTGGTGAGAATGCAAATTAGTACAGCAACTGTGGAGAACAGTGTGGAGATTCCTTGAAAAAACTGGACATAGAAGTGTCATATGACCCAGCAATCCCACTGCTGGGCATACACACTGAAGAAACCAGAATTGAAAGAGATACTTGTTACCTCAATGTTCATCACAGCCCTGTTTATAATAGCCAGGACATGGAAGCAACCTAGATATCCATCAGCAGACAAATGGATAAGAAAGCTGTGGTACATATACACAATGGAATATTACTCAGCCATTAAAAAGAATACATTTGAATCAGTTCTAATGAGCTGGATGAAACTGAACCAATTATACAGTGAAGTAAGCCAGAAAGAAAAACACCAATACTGTATACTAACACATATATATGGAATTTAGAAAGATTGTAATGATAACCCTATATGCTAGACAGCAAAAGAAACACAGATGTATAGAACAGTCTTTTGGACTCTGTGGGAGAAGGCGAGGGTGGGATGATTTGAAAGAATAGCATTGAAACATGTATATATTATCATATGTGAAACAGATGGCCAGTCTAGGTTCGATGCATGAGACAAGGTGCTCAGGGCTGGTGTACTGGGATGATTCAGAGGGATGGAATGGGGAGGGATGTGGAAGGGGGGCTCAGGATGGGGAACACATGTACACCCATGGCTGATTCATGTCAATGCATGGAAAAAACATTACAATATTGTAATTAGCCTCCAATTAAAATAAATAAATTAAGAAAAGAAAAAGAAAATCTAGATTATCTCCTCATCTGAAATGTCCCTTTTCCCACATAACAAATTCATACTTTCAGGGATGAATGTGTAGGAATTTTGGTGATAGAGTGGCATTATTCTGCATACTATAATGTTTAATTATACTTCCAATTAACCTAACAAGCCAAAGTGATTTGATTATCATGATAAGTGCATTTGTTTATTTTTTGAGTTATATATATCCTCAAATATTATTCCCATGAAATATCAATAGAAGGGTCAATTCTAAATCTGAGCTAAGTCCATAATTTACTAAATTGCCAATATTTTTCTTAATATATATTTCTTTATATATATATGATACAAATAATTTCCTTATCTCATAATTTTAATAACTAATTTTTTCATTTTTCAAAATTTTGCAGGTTATTCAATATATTTATTTATATTACAGTACTATAAACATTATACTTAGTTTTCATGTATCATTGTGAGTGTGATTATTCAAGGGCTATAGCAATCTTTCTGTTCTCAGTATGACCAATTTAAATTTGACTTGATTATTTTACACAATGTGGACAGCTATTTTTTTTTTTTTACAGTAGGAACTACAAAATACCCTCCAAAATTCAGGTTAAAGTTAACTGATTTTCGATTTAATTTACAAGTGTAAATTCCATGAGTCATAAATTATGAGCCACTGAGGCTTAATTTTGTAAAATATAGCAGATGAGTCCAATTACAAAAGAAGAGATAAAGTTATAAGTATCTTAAATTATTAAGGGATTGTCAGATGATGGTGGAAAGCTAAAATTGGAAATTAGGTTGTTCTATTGTTGTTTGACCTATTATCTCTAGCATTAGGTCATTTTTCTTCCGGCTTTCATTTCCAGGCCCACATTTTTAAATAGAAAAAAAAAGTTTCACAAACAAACTTGGGGGCAGTTTACAACGTGTGTATAATGTATATCTATCTATCTATCTATCTGTATATACTTTTTTAAGTCAGCAAAATAAACAACATGGGTTTGAGTTAAATTGAGGTAAGCTTGACTTTGTGTAGCTAACAATATCAATAACAACAATGACAATAAAATCACAACAACATATATTAGAAACTGCAAGAGGAAAGTGAATCTTGTTCTGATCTCTGTAGTGTAATAAATCTGGGTGTTGGTGAGTGGGCTTGAATGCTTCAAACAGATGGCTTCCAGAGAAAATAATGAAAGGATTTCTAATGTAAAATATTCTCTTTCCATGCCAACATGTTGGCACACAACATGCTAGATTTCATAGTGATATTGAGTCACAGAAGTTTTACTCCATCACTGAGGGCCAACAAAAATAAATGACAGTAAATGAGTTCATCTTCAGATTTCACTCCTTTGATATCTAGCTCTCAACATATACAGAGCAGATGGATGACTATCAGGCACAATATCTTTTTCAAATGCAGCTTTTCATGAAGAAATAAAAGGTAAACTATGGGCTAAATGGTTAGCTTGAATGCAGCAAAACTAAGATTATTTGGTACTTGTGTTCTCTTTTGGGTCTCATCTCTTTGCTCTTCTGACTATGAAGTGAATCAGACTAGGGCCTGCTTTTTTTGCTCTTCTCCAATATCCTTCACCAAAAGAACTCTACTATAAAATGCCTCAGCTAGTAATAGAATATGCACTTAAAAACCAAAATAATAAAATAAAATAAGCTTTCAAATAAAAAACATGCAAATAATCAATAGCATATGCTCTCCAAACTGATATTGTTGGAGCAGATATACTAAAAAGAAAGATGGTAAATATATTTAAGAAAACAGTAACATGTACCTATTTTTAACTGGAGAAGGAAATGGAAATACACTCCAGAGTTCTTGCCTGGAGAATTTCATGGACAGAGGAGCCTCGTTGGCTATAGTCCATGGGATCGCAAAGAGAGGGACATAACTGAGTGACTGACACACACACGCATATATAATGTTCCATAATTTCCTTATGCATAAAGTTTCAAATGAATGATAAAGAAAATCTGTCCCAGAAATGTTAAATTAAAATTTAAAAATAGGCATAACAATGAAAATTTTTTTATCATCCAGAGAAAAAGAAATGGTCATGCAAAAAAGAAAATGTCTAAGCAGATTGAGCTTTTCTAATTGAAATAGAATATAATAAAAAAGGTATAATAATTTATCTCTAAAAAATAAAAATTAGAATTATATATCCTGCCATATTTTTTTGAAGTAATATATACGTGTAAAGCTATATTTAAAATCATTGTGCTATACAAAGTGCCACAATGAAAAAAAAAAACTCTAAAATTACCACATCATATAAGGGCATAGAAAATACACTTTAAATTAAAATAAGTTTATTAGAAAGTAAAAAAGAGAGTAAGAAATAATAGTCTGATAGAATTTTCTTCTGTAGCAGATATATATGATTACAAATGAGATATGAATATAAGTAGCTCTATGCCCCTTTCTTGTTTGTTTCCATTCTCCTAAACCTTCATTTTGCTAATGAGATCACTATTTGACATGTAACCTAACTCCTGCCTTATGCTCTCCTGAATGCTCACAATGCCTTGCCTAATCTGTGGATTCTTTTCTGATTAAAAGAAGTAGGAATTAAAAATTAAGTAAAGAATGACTAGCTCTTGGAAGGATTCCCTGGAGAAGGAAATGGCAACCCACTCCAGTATTCTTGACTGGGAAATCCGATGGGCAGAGGAGCCTGACGAGCTATATAGTCCATGGGGTCGCAAAGAGTTGGACATGACTTAGTGACCAAATAACAACTACAACCACCACTACCACCAGTCCCCTCAGCAATCCTGTAGACAAACCATGTGGATGAGATAACAGGAAGAAAGATCATGAGGAGTCAACCAGTCTGTACCCAATGGAAACTGACGTAGAGCTTGACATCCTGCCTTGATGATTCACTGAAATTCTTTTCCCTTTTTCATTTTAAAAACTGTCATGGCCAAGCAGAATCTTTGGAGTTGATCTGAAACACAAGTCCACCTCCTCCCCTGGCTGGAGGCACCCTAAATAAAGCAACATTTATTTTCTACCAATATGTGCCTTTCTAGCATTGGCTTTCAAGTGGTATGCAGCCAAACCTGAGTTTGGTAACATGAATACCAGCTACAAATAATGACTTGGATCTTCACTTAAGAGTTTTATTTTATAACAAATTTATTATGAATATATTTTAAGTATGCAGAAGATAACATTTTGGCAAAAAGTTGGAAAGGAGAAAAATAGAAATATCAAAGAAAAAATAACAGTATAGTAGAACAAAAATAAGAATAATGAAATTAAAATTATAATCCTAATAAAATAGATGTTTAATTAATATAAATGAGTTGAATTTACCACTCATAATCTCATACAATATTATATGAAGATGTGTATAAGAGACAGTTTAANAACAAATTTATTATGAATATATTTTAAGTATGCAGAAGATAACATTTTGGCAAAAAGTTGGAAAGGAGAAAAATAGAAATATCAAAGAAAAAATAACAGTATAGTAGAACAAAAATAAGAATAATGAAATTAAAATTATAATCCTAATAAAATAGATGTTTAATTAATATAAATGAGTTGAATTTACCACTCATAATCTCATACAATATTATATGACTTTAAAAATATGTTTTGTAAACAAATAAGTTTAAAGCAAAGAACAAACCAAAAATAAACTGTAATAGTTAAAATAACTTTAATGAAAATATGAGATATTTGTGAACTAAAAACATTCTTGGGAATCAATATCAGAATCATATATATATATATATGTAAATGTATATATATGATTTAAGGGAAAAAGAAAATAGTTATGTATGGTAAAATAAAGAATAAAAAAGACTATATAACCATTAAACATATGTATATAACTAAAAATATAGTATCAAAACATAAATGTAACAACTGAAAAAATTAAAAAAATATTATAGGGTTCAGAATGAGCCTCCCCAAGATGTGCCACTTTGATGTGTGGATTTTTCTGAGCTGAATAAAATGGAGGCCCAAAAGGCTCAGTAAGAGCTTTTTAACTTTCCCTCAACTGTCTGAAAGAATTTAGATAGGAGGCCTGTCTAAAAGAGAGAGTTATTACCAGAAATAATTTTTATTTGAATGACCTATATGTATGACAGGGCACACATTTAATTACGAAGCATCTGCTCTTCTTATTTTCCTTTAAATTACCCTTCTACCCTTTGAAGCCCTAGGCTGCTATACCATTCCTCAGCTCAGGATGGTATGGAAGCCTTAACTGCCCGAATTGCCCTTGGGTGTCATATTCTATGGGACTCCTGTATGTATGTAATTAAATTTGCTTCCCCCCCCCTCCCCCGTCCTGCTAACCTGTCTCATCAATTTAATTAACAGGCATGCCAAAAGAACCTAAGTTTTCTTCCCTACAATACATATATCAACATTTATAGGAGAATATTTTGGTATATCCAATTCAGAAACTAAGATCCACTGATGAAAAAGAAGTGGTGATATTAAAAACCTAAACAATGCAAACATAAATTTTTAAGTTAGGTAGATAACATTATAAATTAAAAAAATATATCTGACAGAGAAGACTTTTTTCTGAAGCATTGTGGAGAAATATAACCAAAAGCAAAATCTCCTCCTAAACCAGAAATCCTCTTCACAAAATAGGAAAGAAAGAAAAGACTCTTATTATTAAATAAGCATTAAAAATAAAATATGATGCATGTTACAGGATATCTTCTCAGAGTTTACAAAGGCAGAAAGAAATCTTATCCTTTCATACAGCCAAGCACATCCATAGACATGGTTCCCAATAGTGAGTGAGTGAAGTTGCTCAGTCGTGTCTGACTCTTTGCGACCCCATGGACTGTAGCCTACCAGGTTCCTCCATCCATGGGATTAATTCTATGGGACTCCTGTATGTATGTAATTAAATTTGCTTCCCCCCCCCTCCCCCGTCCTGCTAACCTGTCTCATCAATTTAATTAACAGGCATGCCAAAAGAACCTAAGTTTTCTTCCCTACAATACATATATCAACATTTATAGGAGAATATTTTGGTATATCCAATTCAGAAACTAAGATCCACTGATGAAAAAGAAGTGGTGATATTAAAAACCTAAACAATGCAAACATAAATTTTTAAGTTAGGTAGATAACATTATAAATTAAAAAAATATATCTGACAGAGAAGACTTTTTTCTGAAGCATTGTGGAGAAATATAACCAAAAGCAAAATCTCCTCCTAAACCAGAAATCCTCTTCACAAAATAGGAAAGAAAGAAAAGACTCTTATTATTAAATAAGCATTAAAAATAAAATATGATGCATGTTACAGGATATCTTCTCAGAGTTTACAAAGGCAGAAAGAAATCTTATCCTTTCATACAGCCAAGCACATCCATAGACATGGTTCCCAATAGTGAGTGAGTGAAGTTGCTCAGTCGTGTCTGACTCTTTGCGACCCCATGGACTGTAGCCTACCAGGTTCCTCCATCCATGGGATTTTCCAGACAAGAATACTGGAGTGGGTTGCCATTTCCTTCTCCAGGAGATCTTTCCAAGACCCAGGGATTGAACCCTGGCCTCCTGAGTTGTAGGCAGACGCTTTATTGTCTGAGCCACCAGGGAAGTAACTGTTTCCCCATAAGTAATAACTAATTCTCAAGTATGAGAACTTGACAGCACCATTTCTCACATGTAGTTTATCCAGAATTCACCTGGTGGTAATTTGGGTGGCCACTTGTATTAGTTAATTGACTCTATCCAGAGAAGAAACAAACATCTCATTGAAAGGAGGTATTTTTACAATGCTCCTAGTCACCAACAGAAAAGAAAAATCTGGGTGCTCTGTCCCTGGATATTTACATTTCAATGAGATGCTTCCTGAGGTCCTGAAAAAAGCATCCCTGGGTCTGAAAGCTGATAAAAAGCCTATCTAGTTTTCCAAACTATTTATACACATTTCCAGAACATCTTCTAAAATTGAACAGCATATTTTAAACATCAATATAAAATGATCAGCTGGAGAGGTGGTCCTAAGATGGCAGAGGAATAGGATGGGGAGACCACACACGGATTCATGTTGATGTATGGCAAAACCAATACAATATTGCAAAGTAAAATAATAATAATAATAATAAATAAAATATGAAAAAAATAAAAAAGAAAGTACTTTGAATTACAAGTTTTCTAAATAAGTGCTCTAACTAAAATGGAGGGAAGGTGAGTAATTTCCCCTATTTTACATGGGAAGAATAAACTTCAATTTTTAATATACAAACATCTTTCCTTATAGAATATAGATTATTTTATACAAATAGAAAATTTTGAATATATATAAGGGTATGAAAATAATCTCAAAAAATTTCAAATAATGTCTATCATTTGATTCAGTTCAGTCAAGTTCAGTCACTCAGTCATGTCGGACTCTTTGTGACTCCATGGATTGCAGTACACCAGGACTCCCTGTCCATCACTAACTCCCGGAACTTCCTCAAGCACATGTAAATCGAGTTGGTGATGTAATCCAACCATCTTATCTTCTGTCGTCCTTTTCTCCTCCTGTCTTCAGTCACCATCTGCAGTGATTTGGAGTCCCCCAAAATAAAGACTTTCAGTGTTTTCATTGTTTCCACATTTATTTGCCATGATGTAATAGGAGCAGATGCCATGATCTTACTTTTCTGAATGTTAAATTTTAAGCAAATTTTTTCACTCTCCTCTTTCATTTTCATCAAGAAGCACTTTAGTTCTTCTGCTTTCTGCCATAAAGGTGATATCACCTGCATATCTGAGGCTATGGATACTTCTCCCAGCAGTCTTGATCCCCACTTGTGTTTCATCCAGCCTGGCACTTCAAATGATATATTCTTCATATAAGTTAAATAAGTGAGGTGACAGTATACAAACTTGACATACTCCTTTCCCTATTTGGAACCATTCTGTTGTTCCATGTCCAGTTCTAATCATTGCTTCTTGACCTGCTCGGGGGGTCTGGTATTCAAATTTGTTTAGGAATTTTCCATAGTTTCTTGCGATCCCCATATTCAAAGACTTTGGCATAGTCAATAAAGCAGAAGTATATGTATTTCTGGAACTTTCTTGCTTTTTCAATAATCCAGAGGATGTTGGCAATTTGATCTTTTGTTCCTCTGCCTTTTCTAAATTCAGTGTGAACATCTGAAAGTTCACGGTTCACGAAATGTTGAAACCTGGCTTGTAGAATTTTGAGCATTACTTGGCTAATATGTGAGATGAGGACAAATGTGCGACAGTTTGAACATTCTTTGGCATTGCCTTCCTTTGGGATTGGAATGAAAACTGGCCTTTTCCAGTCCCGTGGCCACTGCTGAGTTTTTCAAATTTGCTGGTATATAGAGTGCAACACTTTAAAAGAATCATCTTTTAGGATTTGAAATAGCTCAACTGGAATTCCATCACCTCTACTAGCTTTGTTCATGGTGATGCTCCCTAAGGCCCACTTGACTTCACATTCCAGGATGTCTGGCTTTAGGTGAGTGATCACATGATTGTGGCTATCTGGGTGAGGAAGATCTTTTTTTGTGTATTCTTGCCACCTCTTCTTAATATCTTATGGTTCTGTTAGGACCATACCATTTCCTCCTTGCTATTCTCTGGAACTCTGCATTCAAATGGATATATTTTTCCTTTACCTTTCACTTCTCTTCTTTCCTCAGCTATTTGTAAGGCTTCCTCAGACAATCATTTTACCTGTCTGCCTTTCTTTTTCTTGGGGATGGTCTTGATCCCTGTCTCCTGTACAATGTCACAAACCTCCATCCATATTTATTCAAGCACTCTCTTTATCAAATCTAATCCCTTGAATCTATTTGCCACTTCCACTGTATGATCATAAGAGATTTAATTTAGGTCTTACTTGAATGGTCTAGTGGTTTTGCCTACTTTCTTCAATTTAAGTCTGAATTGACAATAAGGTGTTCATGATCTGAGACACAATCAGCTCCCAGTCTTGTTTTTGCTGACTGTATAGAGCTTCTCCATCTTTGGCTGCAAAGAATACAATCAATATGATTTAAATTTGAACCATCTGTAGAGACCTCTCTTGTTTTGTTGGAAGAGGGTGTTTGCTATAAGCAGTGTGTTCTCTTGGAAAAACTTTGTTAGCCTTTGACCTGCTTCATTTTGTAGTCCAAGGCCAAATTTGCCTGTTATGTCAGGAATCTCTTGAATTTCCACTTTTGCATTCCAGTTCCATATAATGCAAAGGACATCTTTTTGGCCAGTGTTAGTTCTAGAAGGTCTTGTAGGTCTTCACAGAACTGTTCAACCTCAGCTTCTTCAGCATTGCTGTTTGGGGCATAGACTTGGATTACTCTGGTATTGAATGATTTTCCTTGGAAATGAACAGAGATCATTCTGTTCTTGTTGAGGTTGCATCCAGACATTGTACTGTGGACTCTTTTGTTGACTGTGATGAATACTCCATTTCTCTAAGTGATTCTTGCCTAAAGTAGTAGATGTGATGGTCATCTGAGTTTAATTTGCCCATTCAAGTCTATTTTAGTTCACTGATTCCTAAAATGTTGATGTTTACTCTTGCCATCTCCTGTTTGACCACTTCTGGGTAGGCTTGATTCATGGACATAACATTCCAGGTTTGTATGCAATATTATTC
The DNA here is from genome assembly GCA_006410675.1 of Oreotragus oreotragus. Classification (NCBI taxonomy): domain Eukaryota; kingdom Metazoa; phylum Chordata; class Mammalia; order Artiodactyla; family Bovidae; genus Oreotragus; species Oreotragus oreotragus. The sequence continues at coordinate 413,749 of SJYX01000696.1, read as the reverse complement.
TTTATAGCATTGAACTTTACTTCCATCACCAGTCACATCCACTACTGGACATTGTTTTTGCTTTGACTTCATCACTTCATTCTTTCTGATTTTATTTCTCCACTCTTTTCTAATATTTGATTAAACTATGTTATCTCAGATTCAGTTAAATTCAATTCAGTTGCTCAGTCTAACTCTTTGGCACCCCCATGGACTTAGCCTGCAAGGCTTCTCAGTGCACGGAATTCTCCAGGTAAGATTACTGGAGTGGGTAAGCATTCTCTTCTTCAGGGGATATTCCCCACCAATTAGTTGAACTGGGGTCTCCAGCAGCTTCTGCATTGCAGGCAGATTTCCCAGTATTTTAGGATAAGTGTTCAATAAGTATCTTTAGTTTCTAGAATATTAGGCAGTTGCTTTGAATGCTTACATTAGGACAAGAAGTGGTCAAATTTCAAAATCACCTGGGCAAAAAAATGCAAATGCTTTATAGAATTGGTAGACTGGAGTCCTAGCCAGGGAGATTCATTTTCTGATCAAATTCACACTATCAATAATAAAACTGATGCTAAGATTGGAATGGCACAAACTTTATTCAATTAGCCAAAGCATGGAAAATTGGGAAGCTGGTTCAAAAATCAACTTCTCAATCAAGCTGGGATCGGTTCAGATCAGTTCAGTTGTTCAGTCATGTCCTACTCTTTGTCACCCCATGGACTGCAGCAGGCAGGGCCTCCCTGACCATCACCAACTCCCGGAGCTTTTTCCAACTCATAACCATCAAGTCGATGATGTCATCCAACCATCTCATCCTCTATTGTAACCGCCTCCTCTGCCTTCAATCTTCCCCAACATCAGGGTCTTTTCCAGTGAGTCAGTTCTTCACATCAGGTGGCCAAAGTATTGGAGTTTCTGCTTCAGCATCAGTCTTTCCTATGAATATTCAGAACTGATATCCTTTATGATTGACTGGTTGGATCTCCTTGCACTCCAAGAGATCCTCAAGAGTCTTCTCCACCACAGTTCAAAACCATCAATTCTTTGGAACTCAGCTTTATGGTCCAACTCTCTCATCTACACGCTGTCTCTT
>SJYX01000696.1:319576-399117 GCA_006410675.1 Oreotragus oreotragus | reverse complement strand
CCATGAAAATGTTGAGACCTATGAAGGAGATAAAAGGAGACAAGTTGTTGCAAATATTCCCTGGTTCTAGCCAGACTCAGAGGGGATGTGGTAAATTCTTTCTTGTCACTGTTCACAAATCGATTGCTCAGGATGTTTCCTTTGAGCTAAGCAAGATATTTTATCTCATACTCAGACATGAAAGACAAGGTTCCAGATAAGTTATGTAACTTTAAGTTTTATGGAACATCTCTTTAGTGATTAACTTAGCAAAAGCAATAGAATGTAAACATTAAGGTGAAAGAAACATATTCAGTATACACTCAGATTTGTTCTTTCCTATTATGTATCTCCTTTAGTGGTTGTGACTGTATTTGATTCTCTATTCCCTCTCTCTGCCTGGTACGTGTCCAAGATTTGTTGACTGATGCATATTCTATAGTGAGTACAATGAATTTAAGAACTAAATAATATATTTCTGTGGTTATGTACCATGCTTTTCAAGTAATATGGTTATTCATTTCTGAAAGAGATATTATTTATCTATTTTTTAAATATACACATATTTAAGCAAATAATCTTTAATAAGCTGAATATCTAGTATCCACTAGTTGTTATTTTTCAGTCACTCAGTTATGTCCATATCTTTGCAACCCCATAGACTGTAGCTCCCCAGCCTTGTCCTTCACCATCTCCTGGAGTTTGCTCAAACTCACGTTCATTGAGTCAGTGATACCATCCAAACATCTCATCCTCTGTTGTCCTCTTCTCCTCCTGCCTTCAGTCTTTCCCAGAATCAGGGTCTTTTCTAATGAGTCAGGTCTTTGCATCAGGTGGTCAAAGTATTGGAACTCCAGCCTCAGCGTCAGTTCCTCCAATGAATATTCAGGATTGATTTCCTTTAGGATTGCCTGGTTTGATTTTCTTGCAGTCCAAGGGGCTCAAGAGTCTTTTCCAACACCACAGTTCAAAGGCATCAATTATTCTGCATTCAACAATTTTTATTGTCCAACTCTTACATCCATACATGACTACTGGAAAAACCATAACTTTCACTATATGGACATTTGTCAGCATTGTAATGTCTCTGCTTTTCAATATGCTGTCTTGGTTTGTCATAGCTTTTCTTCCAAGGAGCTTCTTTTAATTTCATAGCTTCAGTCACCATCTGCAGTGATTTTGGAGCCCAAGAAAACGAAGTCTGTTACTGTTTCCATTTTTCCCCATCTATTTGCAATAAAGTGATGGGACCAGATGCCATCTGGTTAGTTTTTTAAATGTTGAGTTTTACGCCAGCTTTTTCACTCTCCTCCTGTCTCTTATACACATCTAGATGTGTATAAGAGACAGATGTAAAACTATATGTGTTAAAATATTTTCAATCATTTCACTAATATTTTTGAAAATGTAGGTTAAAAGGCTAAATCCCTAGATACATGCAAACTATCAAAATCAGAATAAGAAGAAATAGATAAAAATAACTTTTAAAACTAAATTATAGTAAATGGCCTTTTAATAATAATAATAAGCTGGCATTTTTAAACCAGGGAATAGTATCAAAATTTTGAGCAATATATTATTCCTATCTTTAGCTGTTCCTGACTAGATACCACCACCATCACAACAACAACAAAAAACAAATGGCTCTTTGGCTTTTGGAGGCTAGATTAATTTCTATTTTACTCAATTAGATGTGTATATAACAAATGGGAGAACATATTAGTATATAAGAGTAATATGATCCGTTTCTAAATGACATACTGGAGTAATTAAGTAGTACAATTTTTTTTAAAGAAATGTACTGATATTTTGAGGCAGAGACACAGCTTTTTTGAGGCATGGGGCACATGAAACTTTCGGGTCTTTTTTTAAGAATAAAAATACATTAGAAAAAAAAATCATTTTCAATGAGCCCAGAAATCAAAATAATCACAAATTTTAGAATGCTGAAAAATACCACACTTTACTTCTATTTACATTTTTACTTCCCTTAAGACATTTTCCATCATGTTTTACTTTAGCATGAAAATTAGTTTATTTAAAAATCCACAGATATTCTTTAAAAAATACATACGCATCCAATGTGTTTTAAAATCTCCCTATACTGCATCTGCATGTGCATTTCCAATATTTGTAAAATAATATTACTTTCATAGCATGGATTTATTAATGTATATAAGTAGACATTTCATCATTGAACACTTTTATCTTTGGACAGTTTTTCTGTGTCAATAACAATTTCACATGGCACTTAATTTGGAACTGGTGACTTTGTCAGAACAAGTTGTACTAGCCTTGCTAAATTGTTTTTGACACACTGAGATGCATAAATATGAGATTTCACGTATAGGCATACCATTTAGTATATTCCTTGCTTTCTCCAAATTAAAAAAAAAAAGTCTGTTTCCTATGATTCATATTATTAAATAAAATTTGCTGAAATGTACTGTATTACCAACTATGTTTCTGGCAAAAGAAAACTTTCATTTTAAATCATGATCAGTAAAATCATACACTCTTCCTAGGATTTTATACATCTAATAACTAGAGAAAAAAAAATCTGTTCATAATTTTCTGGCTCTGTACTTTTCTGATCATGCAGGGCTGGGTGAGACAGGTCATAGATATCTTTCATTACCTCCCACTAATTCCTGTCATGATGCCAGATGAGACTGCACAGTGGGAAGACACTTCTACAAGAAAATGACCAGCAAAATCTGAATGATACATCACAAAAATAACTAGGACCTTCTCAAACAACAATAGTGTGTCTGACTTCAGAAATAACCATGATCCACATAAATGTATCTATTAAATTCAAACTAAATATAATACCAACAAAACTGAGTAGCCATCGTTGAGAAGACCATACAAAGATATATAAAGTAAGGAAGTAAATTTGTCACCTCCAAATATGTCTTTGGCATTCAGATTTTTTTTTTCAAGCTGAAAACTATCAAGACCCAAAAGACTCAGAAAAGAACTTTGATCATCTCCTTAAATGCCTAAAAGATTTCAGTTAGAGGAATTGCTCCCAGAATAGAGCTATCACCACAGAAATTTGCAAAGAATCCAAACTAAATCTGGTAGCAGCCTAGAAATCAGAGTCCAGTCTGTGTCCCATTGTCTCTGTAAGGTCAAGTTAACATTCATTTATCAAAGATTTACTTTTCCATTTCAAGTGAATTGCCTTCCTCCCCTGGAAGTTCTGGATTTCCCCATTGTCTCCTGCTCCTGCAGTACAGGAGACACAGGAGATGCTGGTTTGATTCCTGGGTTGGGAATATCCACTGGAGGAGGAAATGGCAACCCACTTCAATATTCTTGCCAGGGAAATCTAATGAACAGAGATGATTGGCTATAGTCCAAAGGGACAAAAAGAATTGAACATGACTGAGCGGTTAAGCACAAATTGCACCTGGGAGTCCTAAACCACTATCCTCAGTTCTTTTGCCTTTATCTAAAATAGTATTTATAGTGGCTGTTTTGGCGGTCTCTCCCATGTAATACATTCATGAAAGCTCAGTCACTTCAGTCGTGTCTGACTCTTGGGGCCTTACGTACTGTAGCCTGCCAGGCTCCTCTGTCCATGGGATTCTCCAGGCAAGAATACTGGAGTGAGTTGTCATGCCCCCTTCCAGGGATCTTCCCAACCCAGGAATTAAACCCACATCTCCTGTATTACAGGAAGATTCTCTATGAACAACCCACTGAACCACCTGCAAAGTCCTCTCCTATGTAATTAAATGCTTGACTTTCTCCTGTTAATCTGTCTAATGTCAATTTAATTCTTAGAACAGTCAGAAGAACCCAGAAGAGGAGAGAAAAAACTTTCCCTTTGACAGTACCATATAGTTCCTGTAGTGGTTAGAAGCCACGTAAAAGACATAAACATAAACACAATTTTACATAAATTAAAAATGTATTTTAAAAGGACACATTAGCAACATTGTCTTTATGAATACATTATAATAATTATCCATGTGAGTAAAATAAATGGGAGTGGAAAATCAGTCTTAAAATGAACTAATATAGAAATAAACCAGGAAGAGGACAGGGATGAAAATGTTCAATGAGATGGGGACAATGATTAGAAGAATTTCTAGGTTCTGAGTATCCAAAAAAGATATCCATTAAAAAATAAATATAAAGAAGAAAAGATTCTTTCAAAATATTAAAAGTGCTATTGATATTGTCTCCTTACATACTGGCTCAGAGGTTAAAGCTTCTGCCTTAGATGCGGGAGACCCGGGTTCGATCCCTGGGTCGGGAAGATCCCCTGGAGGAGGAAACGGCAATCCACTCCAGTATTCTTGCCTGGAGAACCCCATGGGTAAATAAATAAATAAATAAATTTAAAAAAATAAAATAAAATAAAAATAAAAAAGATGACACGCAAAGAGTACATATAGACAAAGGAGGTTATTAAGGAAGAAACCTGTGGGGGACTGTGAGGTGTGGATGAAAATGGTGATGCCCAGAGGACCTGGAGTCATCTTGTGGGCTGTAGGAAAGAGGACCCATAGTCACAGGTCAACCTGATGACAGGGCTACCAGTGCACTGCGTCACATACGGGTCTCAACTACCCACTGAGACAAACTGAATGTGGCCCTTTCTTGTTTCCCTTTTGGTTTAGAAATATATGATATACTTTTTCATTTTGCTTTATTGATTTTCCATTGGGCAGGTTTCTTTGCTTCATTGTTTTCAATACTGATTAAATCATGTTTGCTTTATGTGTCAAAGGTAAATGGAGTGATTCTTGCACTTGGATCAGCTTTCTAAAATACATGCCTCCTTTTTGTGATGGGGAACTTCTGAAGAATGAACTACTTGGCTGAAGACAGGCAAATGATTTTCCAGCCTGTTACTGTGTGTTTGGCGCATTGGTGTCATTGTTGCTGTAGTTTAGGTTAAGGGCCTATTTTATTTATTTTTGCCCTTGAGAGTATTTTAAAAAAATTGTACAAAATGAGCCAAGAGAAAAATATAGCAAACATAGTCAAGCACAACAAAGAGCAGAGTAGGGTAAGATAACAGTATATGTGTGGATTTCATGAGGGGGCTAAATAAGCACGTGGAAAAAGCAGATGAGAAAGCCAATTAATTTTCAAAATCAGTGAAGAGATACAGTGATACTTGTATCTTCTCCTTAACAATAAAATACTTTTAGTCTTTGTAGACTTTGGGAAATTAATGAAAAAAATTTATACTTTTAAGTACCTAACACAGTGCCTAACTCAAAGTACATTCAAATTAGATGATTATTTTTTAAAAACTTTGACATCAGGTCATAATAGTTATTCCTCTTTTCTGTGTGTCTGTATATATTTAGACAATGAGTGTTTCCCTCAGGAAACAAAAATTCCTAATACTAGATGGAATCCCATATGTTTTGGACATCTTCGTACACATTTTCAAAATAGTCAGTGTTACTCTGTACACACACACACACACACACACACAAGAACAACCAGAAGTCAACAAAGAGATTTCAATATCATTCAGGAAAAGAATGGAAAACATAAAAATAATAAAATCCATTTTTTTTCTTCTCAATGATGAGCAAAAGTATAAACTCAAACAATTCTCACAGTCATATTTTGAAACATCTTTCTCTGTGACCTTCTGTGCTAGAGGATTTCTTCTTTAACAGTCATCAATGTTAAAATGAAACATGACAGTAGAATTCAACAGTGGAATAGAAGGGTCAGCTCTAGACAGGGCATTCTATGTGACTGATTTAACAAGGGACAGATTCCGCTGACTTCCTTGGGCTCTGTGTGGTCAAGGGAGGCTTTATTCTTTCTGTTTATTTCAGAGAAGCAGCATTATCCACAGTGGCCTCTGCTTTTAATAGTTCTTTCCAGCAGCAGCCAATGCTCAATATCAGAGTCAACCTTGCCTAATCTGAGACCATCCTGAGCCCCATTCACACATGGGTAGTGTGGACTTGAACACTTTTTTTAAGATTTATATCCATTTCACTAAGATGATAATCGCATGAGACTTTAAAAAAAAAAATTGGTGGAAGTGATTAGAGTAATACAAATGAGAATTTTCTTGGTGTTGGATACATTAGGAATGGGATGGATGAGGGGCATGCAAATTTAAAACTCAGAGAGACAACTGGCCATAGGCCGAGAGACCACTGTAAAGATCTGGAGAGATGATAATATATTTGAGAGTCATGTACATGCATGCAGTGATTGAAATCATAGATGTTGACACGTAAGTTGAAGGGTCAGATTAAAGAGGACTAGTTAGAAACAGTGGAGAGGGAAATGGCAACCCACTCCAGTGTTCTTGCTTGGAGAATCCCAGGGGTGGGGGAGCCTGGTGGGCTGCCGTCTATGGGTTCGCACAGAGTCAGACCTGTCTCTTATACACATCTAGATGTGTATAAGAGACAGGTATACTAACACATCTGTNGAGAGGGAAATGGCAACCCACTCCAGTGTTCTTGCTTGGAGAATCCCAGGGGTGGGGGAGCCTGGTGGGCTGCCGTCTATGGGTTCGCACAGAGTCAGACATGACTGAAGCGATAGCAGCAGCAGCAGTTAGAAACAGAAATATAAAACAATTTAGAGAAACAGAATCTTGGGAGCCAAAGGAAGAAATTATTTTTTTAAAAAGGAGAAGAACTATTATTGGCTCATTGGAAAACCATGAGTCATAAGAAGCAATTATAAATTAATTTTCTTTCATCTTTCATTGATCCTTTATTTTTTTTTTGTATTTATTTATTTTTTTACACGAACTCCCAAACATGAACCCCCCTCCCACCTCCCATACCACATCTTCCCTCCAGATCATCCCCATACACCAGCCCCAAGCATCCTTCATCCTGCATTGAACATAGACTGGCAATTCATTTCTTACATGGTAGTATACATATTTCAATGCTATTCTCCCAAATCATCCCTCCCTCTCCCTCTCCCTCTCCTTCTCCCTCAGAGTCCATAAGTCCGCTCTACACATCTGTATCTCTTTTGCTCTCTTGCATACAGGGTCCTCATTACCATCTTTCTAAATTCCATATATATGTGTTAGTATACTGTATTGGTGTTTTTCTTTCTGGCTTACTTCACTCTGTATAATTGGTTCCAGTTTCATCCATCTTATTAGAACTGATTCAAATGTATTCTTTTTAATGGCTGAGTAATACTCCATTGTGTATATATACCACAGCTTTCTTATCCATTCATCCGCTGATGGACATCTAGGTTGTTTCCATGTCCTGGCTATAATTTCAATGCTATTCTCCCAAATCATCCCTCCCTCTCCCTCTCCCTCTCCTTCTCCCTCAGAGTCCATAAGTCCGCTCTACACATCTGTATCTCTTTTGCTGTCTTGCATACAGGGTCCTCATTACCATCTTTCTAAATTCCATATATATGTGTTAGTATACTGTATTGGTGTTTTTCTTTCTGGCTTACTTCACTCTGTATAATTGGTTCCAGTTTCATCCATCTTATTAGAACTGATTCAAATGTATCATATTCACTTTTATTTCCATTTTCCATTCTCTCTTCTTTTTTCTGACATTGTCCTTTATATTAGAAGTATTCTTTTGTTGGAGAAGGAAATGGCAATCCACTCCAGTATTCTTGCCTGGAGAATCCCATGGACAGAGAAGCCACGGTTATAGTCCACGGGGTCGCAAAGAGTCGGACACGACTGAGCGACTTCACCTTCACCTTCACCTTTGCTGTTACTAAAGGCCATAGTTCTAAAGATGAACAAAGATTGGCAACTCTTCATGGTAGAATCCAGCAAAACTATCTTCCTTTACACAAGGANCGGTTATAGTCCACGGGGTCGCAAAGAGTCGGACACGACTGAGCGACTTCACCTTCACCTTCACCTTTGCTGTTACTAAAGGCCATAGTTCTAAAGATGAACAAAGATTGGCAACTCTTCATGGTAGAATCCAGCAAAACTATCTTCCTTTACACAAGGAAAAGTTTCACCCACATACAGGAACACTGTCCAGCAAAACCAACCTCTTCCCTCATAGGCAGGGTTATTCTTGCCTGAGTCCTGCCCCTGCCTCTATCTGGGATGACCCAAACCTTTCAGAACATGACAAAATACTCTCCCCAAAGCAAACTATCAATTCCTCCTTTGGCTCCTCCATGCATATAAAGTGTCAGCTTTCTTGTACTTTCACTTTCTTCTTCCAAAGGTAAGACCATGAAAAAAACCCTGTAAGCACTTTCTATGTCTTTAACTGCCTAAAACACCTAATTCTATTTTGTTACTTGCTTAACATTTTTTCCTTCAATATCTCAATATTTCCAGCAGACATGATGGTATTTATTAGAGGGAAAATTTTGCAATAAAGGGGACAATGCAACTGGAGGAAACATACACTCACCAGTAGACCACATACATCTTCATTTATTTGTCTCTTATAAAATTTATTTCAAGCATAAGTTTAGGACTTTACATCAAGCACAGAGGTGGTGACATTGAGAGTGCTCTACGTGCTTGACTTTGATATATAAAGTAAATACTGTAGATTTCAGACAATTTTGAACAGAGCTGGCGATATATTATAGAGTCAGTCAGGAATAGCCAAAGAGGGGATATTTGGACAGGATTTAACAATCACTCCCTTTCCATCCAGAAAGCATCGATTTTCCACTCTTTTATAGATTTCTGTGTAAGATTGCATTTGAAGAAATGGCCCTACTATATCAAGAATAGTAGCAGNATAGAGTCAGTCAGGAATAGCCAAAGAGGGGATATTTGGACAGGATTTAACAATCACTCCCTTTCCATCCAGAAAGCATCGATTTTCCACTCTTTTATAGATTTCTGTGTAAGATTGCATTTGAAGAAATGGCCCTACTATATCAAGAATAGTAGCAGTGGTTACCAAATGGAAACAAATAAATAAAGAACCTTTGAAGTTCACTGACCTTATAGATTAGTAAGTCACATGTCATGGATACAGTGAGGCTTAAACTGAGGTTTAAAAAGTCTCTATTTTCCAGAAGCAGGCCCACAACTTGTAGAGATGGAGAGGGTGATATAAACACACAAATTGCTTTATTGCATGATAGAGTGAAGAATAAGATGTGATGCCAACACGGTGCTACAGTAGATTGAAGTAAAGCTAGGAGCCATCTGAGTGTGTCATAGGAATGACACAAATGGGATGGCTTTATGATAGAGTTTTGAAAGATTGATGGGATATTGATATGGAAAAAGGGAAACAGTATATCTTTCAATTCATTTAGGATCATCTTATGAATTAAGGAACTCTGATATCCTAGATCAAGGCAACTGATATATTAATACAAATAGCATTATATCAGTGAATAATCAAGTCTGACAAAAACACAAGAAATGCTCATTTTTTATCATACATGTTGTATCTCTCATGATTATGCTCCCATGATATACTGTATATATTATTTTAGGGTTAGAATGGATAAATACTTGTATGGATTTTTATGCATTAAGGAGAATCATATATGCCAATTTGGACAGTTTGTTTTCATTCTACAAAGCAACAGGAAACCAAGAACATTTAGTCCAAGAGAGCAAAATGTCCAGAATTAGAAAAGAATTAATGGAATAAAGCAATTCTTAGCTTTATTTCTGCCTTCTAAAATCATATTAAATTCTTTTTAAAAAACAAGGAAAAAAAAATCATTACCAGATCTTTAAAACGATGAACAAAACCCACCAAACATATGGTAATCAAGTAATTGAAAATGGGTTTCAAATAATATTGACTTTTATCATGCATCTCATCAGAAAACTCACTGGAATTTAATTGATATCTTTATCTTAATAAGGAATGATGCTTAATATATCACATGGAGTAACATTTAAATTTAAATTATGAAATATTGTTTTTTTAGTTTTAGATTCTCCAAGAAATTCAGAATATACAGTTTTTTATATTGCCTTTTATATGGCTATAAATTTTAAACATATCTTGAAAATAATAATAAAATGTATACCTTTTATTTATGGATCCTAACAACAAAATTTATCTACTGATCCTTGAATTATTTGAAACGTAATCTGCAACATATAACAACATTTAAATGATGTTTAGATATGAGATATTCTTTCTGAAGATTAGAAAAAATAATGAAATGTAGATCAAAATATTTTAATCTGCTTGTTAGTTCAGTTTAGTCACTCAGTCGTGTCTGACTCTTTGTGACCCCATTGACTGCAGCACTCCAGGCTTCCCTGACCATCATCAACTCCCAGATCCTATTCAAACTCATGTCCATTGCAGTGATGAAGCCATCCAACCATCTCATCCTCTGTTGTCCCCTGCTCCCTCCGCCTTCAATCTTTCCAAGCATCAGGGTCTTTTCCAATCGAGTTGGTTCTTTTCGTCAGATGGCCAAAGTATTGGAGTTTCAGCTTTAGCATCAGTCCTTCCAGTGAATATTCAGGACTGATTTCCTTTAGGATTGACTGGTTAGATCTCCTTACAATTCAAAGTACTTTCAAGAGTCTTTAACACCACAGTTCAAAAGCATCTATTCTTCAGTGATTAAATCTCACATTCAAACATGACTACTGGAAAAACCATAGTCGGTTTGACTATGACTAGACGGACATTTGTTGGTAAAGTAATGTCTCTGCTTTTCAATATGCTGTCTAGGTTGCTCACTGCTTTTCTCCCAAGGAGCAATTTCATGGCTGCAGTTACCATCTGCAGTGATTTTGGAGCCCCCCAAAATAAAGTCTTTTCATTGTTTCCCCATCTATTTGCCATGAAGTGATGGGATCTGATGCCATGATCTTTGTTTCCTGAGTGTTGAATTATAAGCCAACTTTTTTACTCTCCTCTTTAACTTTGGTCAAGAGGCTCTAGAGTTCTTAGTGTGGTGTCATATGCATATCTACAGTTATTGATACTTCTCCCGGCAATCGTGATTCCAGCTTGTGCTTCATCCAGCCTGGCATTTCGCATGATGTGCTCTGATGTAAGTTAAATAAGCAGGGTGACAATATACAGAATTGGGATACTCCTTTCCTGATTTTGGAGATGGTAATGGCAACCCACTCCAGTACTCTTGCTTGGAAAATCCCATAGACAGAGGAGCCTGGTAGGCTGCAGTGCATGGGGTCACGAAGAGTCAGACACGACTCAGCAACTACATTTTCACTTTCACTTTCATGCATTGGAGAAGGAAATGGCAACCCACTCCAGCGTTCTTGCCTGGAGAGTCCCAGGGACGGTGGAGCCTGGTGGGCTGCCGTCTATGGGGTGGCACAGAGTCAGACACGACTGAAGTGACTTAGCTTTTGGAACTGGTCTGTTTTCCCATGTCCAGTTCTAACTTTTGCTTCCTGACCTGCATATAGATTTCTCAGGAGGCAGGTCAGGTGGTCTTATATTCCCATCTCTTTCAGAATTTTACATAGTTTGTTGTGATAAACACAGCCAAAGGCTGTGGTGTAGTCAATAAAGCAAACTTTTTTCTGGAAATCTCTTACATTTTCAATGATTCAGAAGATGTTGGCAATTTGATTTCTAGTTCCTCTGCTTTTCTCAATCCAGCTTAAACATCTGGAGTATAAGATTCACAGTTCACATACTGTTAAAGCCTAGATTAGAGAATTTTGAGCATCTTTGCTAGCGTGTGAGACGAGTGCAATTGTGCTGTGCTTTGAACACTCTTTTGCATTGCCTTTCTTTGGTATTGGAATGAAAACTGAACTTTTCCAGTCCTGTGACCACTGCTGAGTTTTCCAGATTGGCTGGAATATTGAGTGCAGCCATTTCACAGTATCATCTTTTGGGATTTGAAATAGCTGAGCTGGAATTCTGTGACCTCCACTAGCTTTGTTAGTGGTAGTGCTTCTTAAGGCCCACTTAACTTGACAATCCAGGACGTTTGACTCTAGGTGAGTAACCATATCATCGTCATTACCCTTTTTTTTTTTTTTTTTTGGTATAGTTCTTCTGTGTTCTTGCCACCTCTTCTCAACCTCTTTGGCTTCTGTTAGGGCCCTTCTCTTTCTGTCCTTTATCATGCCTCTCCTTGCATTAAGTTTTCCCTTACTTCTTCAATTTTCTTGAGTAGATTTCTAGTCTTTCCCATTCGGTTGTTTTCTTCTACTTCTTTGAATTGTTCATTTAAGAAGACCTTCTTGGGGCTTCCCTGGTGGCTAAGTGGTAAGGAATCTGCCTGCTAATACAGTAGAGCATAACTGCCATTCCCAATCCATGAAGATTTCACATGCCATGGAGCAACTAAGCCTGGGTACCACAACTATTGAGCCTGTGCTCTACAACCCAGGAGTTTTAACTACATTGCCAATGTCCCACAGCTATTAAAGCCGTGTGCACTAGAGCTCATGTTCTGCAACAAGAGAGCAACTAAGCCACTGCAATGAGAAGCCCATGCACTGCAACTTGAGAATAGCCCATGCTCACTGCAATTAGAGAAAAGCCCATGAAGCAATGAAGATCCAATACTGGAAAAAATACATAAATTATTATTTTTTTTAATGAAAACCTTCTAATCTTTCCTTGCCTTTCTCTGGAACTCTGAATTCAGCTGGGTATGTTTTATGCTATGTTTTATGCTATGTTTAGTGCTTCAGTCATGTCTGACTCTTTGCTACCTTTTGGAATGTCACCTGCCAGGATCATCTGCCCAAGGTATTTTTCAGGTAAGAATAGTGGAGTGTGTTGTCATTTCTTTCTCCAGGGTATGCAACTCAAAGCTGCATCTCCTGTATCTCCCACACTGAAGGTAGATTTGTTACCTGCTGAGCCATTGGAGAAGCCCAGTTGTGTGTGTCTCACTCTTTCTGCTTCTGTTTTGCTTCCCTTCTTTTTTAAGTATTTGTAAAGCCTCTTCAGATTACCATTTTGGCTTCTTTCATTTCTTATTCTTTGGGATGGTTTTGTTATGTACAGTTTAACAAACTTGTGTCCATACTTCTTCAGGCATTCCATCTGCAAGATCTAACATCTTGAATCTATTTGTCATTTCCACTGTATAATAATAATAAGGGATGTGATTTAGGTCATACCTGAATGGTCTTGTGGTTTTTCCATCTTTCTTCAATTTAAGCCTGAATTTTAAAATAAGGAGCTCATGATCTGAGCCACAGTCAGCTCCAGGTCTTGTTTTGTTAACTGTATAGAGCTTCTCCATCTTCAGCTGCAGAAATATAGTCAATCTGATTTCAGTATTGACCACCTGGTGATGTCCATGTGTAAAGCTTTCTCATGGGTGTTTGGAAAAGAATATTTGCTATGACCAACGTTTTCTCTTTTCAAAACCCTATTAGCATTTGTCCTACTTCATTTTGCACTCTAAGGCCAAACTTGCTGTTACTCAAGGTATGTCTTGCCTTCCTATTTTTGCTTTCTAATCCCCTATGATGAAAAGAATACTTTTTTACATTGATCCTTCTAGAAGCTGTTGTAGGTCTCCAAAGAAATGGTCAACTTAAGCTTCTTCAGTGTAAGTGCTTGGTGCATAGACTTGGGTTATTGTGATGTTGAGTGGTTTGCCTTGGAAACAAACTGAAACCATTCTGTCATTTTTGAGGTTGCATCTAAGCACTACATTTTGCAGTCTTTTGTTGACTATGAGGCCTATTAGTTTTTCTTCTAAGAGATTCTTGTCCACAGTATTAGATATAATGGTCATTTACTATTTCTGCCAATTTTAGTTCACTGATTGCTAAGATGTCAATGTTCAACCTTGCCATCTCCTGTTTATCACATTCAATCTACCTTGATTCATGGACCTTAAAATTCCAGGTTTCTATGCAATATTTTTCTTTACAGCATCACTTTACTTTCACCACCAGGCATATCTACAACTGAGCGTCATTTCTGCATTGTCTCAGCCACTTCATTCTTTCTGGAGCTATTAGTAATTGCCACCTACAGTTCTTTAGTAACATATTGTACACCTTCCAACCTTGAGGGTTCATCTTTCAGTGTCATCTTTTTTTTGCCTTTTCTTAATGCCCATGGGGTTCTTCAAGCAAAAATACTGCAGTGGATTTCCATTTCCTCCTGTAAAGGACCATGTTTTTTCAGAACTCTTCACAGTGAGCCATCCATCCTGGGTGGCCCTACATGGCATAGCTCAGAGCCTCATTGAGTTACACAAGCCCCTTTGCCATGAAAATGTTGAGACCTATGAAGGAGATAAAAGGAGACAAGTTGTTGCAAATATTCCCTGGTTCTAGCCAGACTCAGAGGGGATGTGGTAAATTCTTTCTTGTCACTGTTCACAAATCGATTGCTCAGGATGTTTCCTTTGAGCTAAGCAAGATATTTTATCTCATACTCAGACATGAAAGACAAGGTTCCAGATAAGTTACGTAACTTTAAGTTTTATGGAACATCTCTTTAGTGATTAACTTAGCAAAAGCAATAGAATGTAAACATTAAGGTGAAAGAAACATATTCAGTATACACTCAGATTTGTTCTTTCCTATTATGTATCTCCTTTAGTGGTTGTGACTGTATTTGATTCTCTATTCCCTCTCTCTGCCTGGTACGTGTCCAAGATTTGTTGACTGATGCATATTCTATAGTGAGTACAATGAATTTAAGAACTAAATAATATATTTCTGTGGTTATGTACCATGCTTTTCAAGTAATATGGTTATTCATTTCTGAAAGAGATATTATTTATCTATTTTTTAAATATACACATATTTAAGCAAATAATCTTTAATAAGCTGAATATCTAGTATCCACTAGTTGTTATTTTTCAGTCACTCAGTTATGTCCATATCTTTGCAACCCCATAGACTGTAGCTCCCCAGCCTTGTCCTTCACCATCTCCTGGAGTTTGCTCAAACTCACGTTCATTGAGTCAGTGATACCATCCAAACATCTCATCCTCTGTTGTCCTCTTCTCCTCCTGCCTTCAGTCTTTCCCAGAATCAGGGTCTTTTCTAATGAGTCAGGTCTTTGCATCAGGTGGTCAAAGTATTGGAACTCCAGCCTCAGCGTCAGTTCCTCCAATGAATATTCAGGATTGATTTCCTTTAGGATTGCCTGGTTTGATTTTCTTGCAGTCCAAGGGACTCAAGAGTCTTCTCCAACACCACAGTTCAAAGGCATCAATTATTCTGCATTCAACAATTTTTATTGTCCAACTCTTACATCCATACATGACTACTGGAAAAACCATAACTTTCACTATATGGACATTTGTCAGCATTGTAATGTCTCTGCTTTTCAATATGCTGTCTTGGTTTGTCATAGCTTTTCTTCCAAGGAGCTTCTTTTAATTTCATAGCTTCAGTCACCATCTGCAGTGATTTTGGAGCCCAAGAAAACGAAGTCTGTTACTGTTTCCATTTTTCCCCATCTATTTGCAATAAAGTGATGGGACCAGATGCCATCTGGTTAGTTTTTTAAATGTTGAGTTTTACGCCAGCTTTTTCACTCTCCTCTATCTCCTTCATCAAGCAATTGTTTCACTCCCTTTTGTTTTAAGCCGTGAGTGTGATGTTGTATGCATTTCTGAGGTTATTGATATTTCTCCTGGCAATCTTTATTTCAGCTTGTGCTTTATCCAGCCTGGCATTTGTCATGATGTATTCTGTACATAAGTTAAAGAAACAAGGTAACAATGTACAGTCTTGACATTCTCCTTTCCTAATTTTGAACCAGTCCATGTTTCATGTTCAGTTATAACTGTTGCTTCTTGACCTGCATACAGGTTTCTCAGGAGACAGGTAAGGTGGTCTGGTATTTTCATCTTTTTATGAATTTTCCACAGTTTGTGGTGATCCACACAGTCAAAAAGTTTTAGCATAGTCAATGAACCGGAAGTAGATGTGTTTCTGGAATTCTCTTGCTTTTGCTATGACCTAATGAATGTTGGCAATTTGATCTCTGGCTCCTCTTCCTTTTCTAAATCCAGCTTGAACATCTGGAAGTTCTAGGTTCACATTCTGTTGAAACTTCCCTGATGGCTCAGATGGTAAATCTTCTGTCCATGATGCGGGATACCCAGGTTCGATCCCTGGGTTGGGAAGATCCCTTGGAGAAGGAAATGGCAATCCACTCCAGTACCATTGCCTGGAAAATCCCATGGACAGAGGAGCCTGGTAGGCTACAGTCCATGGGGTCGCAAAGAGTCAGACATGACTGCTGTNAGGTTCGATCCCTGGGTTGGGAAGATCCCTTGGAGAAGGAAATGGCAATCCACTCCAGTACCATTGCCTGGAAAATCCCATGGACAGAGGAGCCTGGTAGGCTACAGTTCATGGGGTCGCAAAGAGTCAGACATGACTGAGTGACTTCACATTCACATTCACATTCAATGAATGTTGGTAATTTGATCTCTGGCTCCTCTTCCTTTGCTAAATCCAGCTTGAACATCTGGAAGTTCTAGGTTCACATTCTGTTGAAGCCTAGCTTGGAGAATTTTAACCATTACTTTGCTAGCAGGTGAAATGAGTGCAAGTGTGCAATAGTTTGAACATTCTTTGGCATTGCCTTTTTTTGGGATTGGAATGAAAACTGACTTTTTCCAGTCCTGTGGCCACTGCTGAGTTTTCCAAATTTGTGGCATATTAAGTGCAACACTTTAATAGCATCATCTTTTAGAATTTGAAATAGCTCAGCTGGAATTTCATCATCTCTATTAGATTTGTTTGTAGTGATGCTTCCTAAGGCCACAGTTGACTTTGCACTCCAAGATGTCTGGCTCTAGGTGAGTGATCACACCATTGTGGTTATCTGGATCATTAAGATCTTTTTTGTATAGTTATTCTGTGTATTCTTGCCACATCTTCTTAATATCTTCTGCTTCTGTTAAGTCCACTAGTGAAAAATATTATCTTATTCATAAAATATGATTGTTTTTGAATATCATTCTGTGTCATTGCCCTATGAGATTGATTATTCATCTGTTAATCTAATATTACTTTAGTTAGTATTACCATAGAATACATTTTTGTTACCAAACTCAATTTCAGCAACTCACTGCATGACAGGACAATAAGTCCAGTGAAAAGATAATGACTTATTTGAGAAAGTCATCTAACCTAGAATATGGTTGAATAGTTCTTAAAAACTATCTTAACCTTTTGATGCAGGTAAAGGACTTTTAAATGCAGTGTGAGTGTGGGGGCTGCAGGGTGCCTGAGTGGCTCTTGCAAGGTTATTTGATTGTTTGACATCAAGGTGAAATTTGAGCCTCACCAATTTTCTCCTCTCCACAGGTTTGGTGTCTACATGCTTGTGGTCAGCAGTTTTCATCAGATGGGAATCTACTTCCTATAAAAACAACTTAGGAATGTGTGTCAGACCTTTAGCTGTATGTTTCAGGAAACTGAGAGTTTCAGAGATTCTGCTGTTTTGCTGGTGTGTAGTCTAAATTGTTACCCATCTCCCTGCCCAACAGCTGGCCTTGGTTTGTACTTGGACTAGCCTTTTGAAACTCAGGGGAGCCTGCTGCTGCTGCTGCTAAGTCGCTTCAGTCGTTTCCGATTCTGTGTGACCCCATAGACAGCAGCCCATCAGGCTCCCCCATCCCTGGGATTCTCCAGGCAAGAACACTGGAGTAGGTTGCCATTTCCTTCTCCAATGCATGAAAGTGAAAACTGAAAGTGTAGTCACTTAGGTATGTCTGACTCTTTGTGACCCCGTGGACGGCAGCCTACCAGGCTCCTCTGTCCATGGGATTTTCCAGGCAAGAGTGCTGGAGTGGGCTGCCATTACCTTCTCCATAGGAGAGCCTCAGTTCAGTTCAGTTCAATCGCTCAGTCATGTACGACTCTTTTTGACCCTATGAATCGCAGCACGCCAGGCCTCTCTGTCCATCACCAACTCCCGGAGTTCACTCAAACATGTCCATTGATTCGGTGATGCCATCCAGCCATCTCATCCTCGGTCGTCCCCTTCTCCCACTGCCCCCAATCCCTCCCAGCATCAGAGTTTTTTCCAATGAGTCAACTCTTTGCATGAGGTGGCCAAAGTATTGGAGTTTCAGCTTTAGCATCATTCCTTCCAAAGAAATCCCAGGGCTGATCTCCTTCAGAATGGACTGGTTGGATCTCTTTGCAGTCCAAGGGACTCTCAAGAGTCTTCTCCAACACCAAAGTTCAAAAGCATCAATTCTTTGGCACTCAGCCTTCTTCACAGTCCAACTCTCACATCCATACATGACCACAGGAAAAACCATAGCCTTAACTGGATGGACCTTAGTTGGCAAACTAGTGTCTCTGCTTTTGAATATGCTATCGAGGTTGGTCATAACTTTTCTTCCAAGGAGTAAACATCTTTTAATTTCATGGCTGCAGTCACCATCTGCAGTGATTTTGGAGCTCCCAAAATAAAGTCTGCCACTGTTTCCACTGTTTCCCCATCTATTTCCCATGGGAGCCTAGGAGACTTCAAAGGACAGGGACAGAGGAGGTTGGATGTGGTTTCTGTACCCCCTTTTCTTTGATACTTCTTAATCTTGAGGGAAACAGGTGTGTTTGACAAGAAAGGGAATAATGTTCTGAACAGAGAAGTTAATCATAAACTCAGCAAAATAACTCAGTTTTAGAAAGACCCAGTTTCCTCATTTTGGTCTTGTTTAGGGCAAGTCCTTCCCATTCTTCTTTTTTAATGGTGCATTGGCTATCCTGCACATAGTCTTAATATTTTAAATTCCTTTAGGGTTGAATTGAGCTATTTTTGGAGTAATTGACATCTTTGAACACTTTCATCCAGAAAATAAACTCTATAGCTTCCCATCTGAGTATATAGTGCTTTCTTATTAATATTTTTAGTTTTGTATATAGATATAAATAGATACCACGCAGTCTTTCTTACATTTATTCTTAGGCTTTATCCAAGTTTATCTTTGTGAGTAGGATTTTTATTTTTTTCTAAATAAATAGTAAGGTATTATAAAGTGAATCTGAATTACTTAATTGTTTTATTTACTAATGACCTATATTGGTAAGCAGAAAGAGATGAAAAATCCAAACAGACCAATTACTCTGTAGATAACTGGAAATGTTGTCAAAGAATAACTTTTCCCAAAAAGCATCAAACTCCAAAGTCAGTTCTTTGAAAACTTCAAGGAATAGATAATGCCAAATATAATTTAAACTGTTTCAGGGCCCAGCAAGAAAACAGGCACTTTGAAATTCCTTTAACAGTCAGTATGATATTGATGCCAAAGCCAAAAAGTACAGAACAATCTCACTTGTGAATACTGAAGCAAATATCTTAAATAAAATATTATAAAGTAGAAGACAGGAGAATTTTCAAAGATACACAACAGAGCAAATAGGGCTTTATTTTATAATTCAGTCATAGAAAATCTATATATTTCAACATATTACCATCAATAGGAAAAATAAATTCTTCATAAATGGCAGAATGTTATTTGATAAAATAGATAAATGGGCATGTATTTAAATTATAGGTATGCATTTCAGGTACATGTTAAATTAAAAATCAGAGATAAGCTTAAAAATGCAACACCAGATGAACATAACTATTCTAGTTATACTTTTCCTATTCTATTAAATGCTTTGGCCATGACTCAACAATGATATCACAAACTAACATGAAAAAAAGTCAAGGAATTAAGATTCCACATGCCACCTCCCCCTCAAAAAATATATAAAACAATGTTCATAACTTTTCTAAAGGTGCATTTCAGTTAGCATCATTTTTGAATCTCTATATTTTTTCTGATTGATAAGAATATAGTCATGATTTATTTTTGACTTTGTTTCCACAATTTCTTGACAAATTTCTAAAGATACAAGTATACACGACAGTTTCTCATCCCCTCACTTGTTCATTAGAAGTACACACAAACTACTCTAAAGCTTATGTGTAACAGCCCATTTTCATGAATTTTTGAAGGCTTTCTAGACTACTTCTTGAATCAGTATCTTATGCTGTTCTGTTAAAAACTGGTTAACAAGTCATTAAATGATGGGAGAAGACACTATAACCGAGACCACAAATCTTTTGTCTAATAAACAGGAAAAGCACACAGAACAAAATTAAAACACACACACACATACACACATTTACACATTTACAATTTTCTCCAGTTTCTTACAATATGAATGTTTTTTCATGTATTCATTGGTATTTGTATGTATTCTTTTCAGAATTGCATTGTCATGTAATCAACCTCTTTTAAACTGGATTATTTGAGTGTTCTTAGCTGATTCAAGATCTTTATATACTATTGGTTTTATTCTGAAGTCAGTTGTTTGTATTACAATGTCTTCTAAAATCATTACAGGCCTCCCTTATTACTTGTTTTTTTCTTATTTGTTTACTTTTTAAAATAATGAGAGATTACAGTGGTACTTTTTTAATGTTTGATAACACTCAGATACACCATGGTGACTGGTGGCAATATAACTCATTTACCTTGAGGTTCATTTTGATTACAATGTCTACTACAAATTAAATTGTATACACATTCACCAAATGATGCTTTCATGTTTAACGTAACATATGAAAACATTTTATACATATTGTTACCACCTAAATTCTCAGTAATAAATAAATAACTTTTTAATGTAAAATATAGAAATATTCTTCAAAAGATTTTCACATATATAATTTATAATTATAGGAAAGGAAATAAAATTGAAAAGTCTATCTAATGCATCCTTAATTACATAAATTCTCTCCTTGTGGATATATATGCATGTGTGTGTGTGTGTGTGTATTCAACATCATAGTAATCCAATTCTATGCCCAAATCACTGAGGTTAAAGAAGCTGAAGCTGACTCACGCTATGAAGACCTACAACACTTTCTAACAGCAAAAGATATCCTTTTCATCATAGGGGATTGGAATATAAAAGTAGGAAGTCAAGAGATACTTGGAGGAACTGGCAAATTTGACCTTGGGGTACAAAATGAAGCAAAGCAAAGGCTAACAGAATCTTGCCAAGAGAGCACGCTGGTCATGGCAAACACCCTTTTCCAACAACAAAAGAGAAGTCTACACATAGACATTATCGAATGGTCAATATTAATATCATATTGATTATATTCTTTGCAGTTGAAGATGGAGAAGCTTTGTACAGTCAACAAAAACAAGACCTGGAGTGGACTGTGGCTCAGATCATGAGCTCTTAATTGCAAACTTCAGGCTTAAATTGAAAAAAGTAATGAAAACCACAAGAGCATTCAGGTATGACCTAAATCAAATTATGATTACACAGTAGAGGTGATAAATAGATTAGAGATTAGACCTGATAGACAGAGTGCCTGAAATACTATGTATAGAAGTTTGTAACATTCTACAGCAGGCAGTGACCAAAATCATCCAAAACAATAAGAAATGCAAAAAGGCAAAGTGGTTGTCTGAGGAGGCTTTACAAATAGTTGAGGAAATAAAAGAAGTAAAGGCAAGGGAGAAAGGGAAAAGTATGCCTAGCTGAATGCAGAATTTCAGAGAAAAGCAAAGAGAGATAAGAAGGCCTTCTTAAATGAACAACACAAAGACGTAGAGGAAAACAATAGAATTGGAAAGACTAGAGATCTCTTCAAGAAAATTGAATGTATCAAGGGGACTTTTCATGCAAGGATGGGCACAATAAATGACTGAAACTCTAATGACCTAACAGTAGCAAAAGAGATTAAGAAGAGGTGGCAAGAATACACAGAATAACTATACAAGAATATCTTAATGACACAGGTAACCATGAGGGTTATGGTCACTCACCTAGAGCTGGACATCCTTTAGTGTGAGGTTAAATGAGGCTTAGGAAGCATTACTACAAACAAAGTTAATGGAGTTAAGGAATTCCAGCTGAGCTATTTAAAATTCCAAAAGATGATGCTGTTAAAGTTCTGCACTCAATATGTCAATAAATTCGGAAAACTCATCAGTGGTCACAGGACTGAAATAGTTCACTTTTTTGTTCCAGTCCCAAAGAAGGACACTGCCAAAGAAT
Source organism: Oreotragus oreotragus (assembly GCA_006410675.1). Lineage (NCBI taxonomy): Eukaryota > Metazoa > Chordata > Mammalia > Artiodactyla > Bovidae > Oreotragus > Oreotragus oreotragus. The sequence continues at coordinate 377,219 of SJYX01000696.1, read as the reverse complement.
GTTGATCTACCATAAAATTTCTCTCATTTCACATGCTGGCAAGGTTATGCTCAAAATCCTTTGATTGGCTTCAGCAGTATGTGAACTGAGAACTTCCAGATGTACCTGCTGGGTTTTGAAGAGGCAGAGGAACCAGAGATCTAATTGCCAATATCTGTTTGATCATACAAAAGAACAGGAGAATTCTAGAAAAACATATCTACTTCTGCTTTATTGCGTATGGTAAATCTTTTGATTGTGCCGGTCACAAACAACTGTGGGAAATTCTTTTTTTTTTTTTTTTTAATTTTACTTTACAATACTGTATTGGTTTTGCCATACATCAACATGAATCCGTGGAAAATTCTTAAAGAGATAGGAATAACAGACCACCTTACCTACCTCCTAAGAAACCTCTATGCAGGTCAAGAAGCAAATTACAACTGGTCATGGAGCAACTGACTGGTTTGAAATTGGGAAAGGAGTATGGAAAATCTGTCTATTGTTATCTTACATGCTTAACTTATATGCAGAGTACTACATGTGAAATATTGGGCTGGATGGATCACAAGCTGAAATCAACATTGTGAGGCAAAATATCAGCAACCTCAGATATGCAGATGATATCACTCTAATGGCAGAAAGTGAAGAGTATCTAGATAGTCTTGGGAGTAAAAGAGGAGAGTGAAAAAGCTGGTTTAAAACTCAACATTCAGAAGACTAAGATTATAGCATCTGGTCCTATTACTTTATGGCAAATATAAGGGGAAAAATTGGAAGCAGTGACAGATTTTATTTTCTTGAGCTCCAAAATCACTGGGGACAGTGACTGCAGCCATGAAATTAAGACTCTTTCTCCTTGGAAGGAAATCTATGATCATTCTAGGCAGTGTATTAAAAAGCAGAGACATCACTTCACTAACAAAGCTCCACAAAGACAAAGCTATGCTTTTTTTTTTTTTTTTTTTCAGTAGTCAGGTGTGACTGTGAGAATTGGAATGATAAAGAAGGCTAAACACCTAAGAATTGATGCTTTTGATTGTGTTGCTGGAGAAGACTCTTGAGAGTCTGCCTCTTGGACATCAAGGAGATCAAATCAGTCAATCCTAAAGGAAATCAACCCTGAATATTTATTTGAAGGACCGATGCTGAAGCTCCAATACTTTGGCCACCCGATGTGAAGACCAATTCATTGTAAGAGACCTTGATGCTGGGAAATACTAAAAGTGAAAGGAGAGGCTGGTGGCAATAGATGAGATTTTTAGATAGCATCAGGGATGCAATGGATATGTGTTTGAGTAAATTCCAGATGATAGTGAAGGATAGGGAAGCCAGTCCTGCTTCAGTCCATGGGGTTCCAAATAATTGGATACATAGCAACTGAACAATCAAAAACACAAAATGCATGAATACTTATAGATGCACACAAATATTTCTAGAAAGACACATACCAAAGTGGTGACAGAATTATGTCTGGGAAAGGAATAGTTTCTTGACTTCTGAGATTGACTTAAGTTGAAAATAAACTTTCTGTTTTCACTCTAGGTTTTCTAAAGTAAATAGTTTTTACAACTAATATAAATCCTTAATCTAGAAATTAATGAAAAATGAGAATATAAGTAAATAGAAATCACTTAATTTGACTAACTTCTATATAGAAAACTGAATACTGTAAAATATAACTGGTGAAGTATTTGATTCATTAAATAATATATATTTTATATAATAAATATCACTGTGATGAAACAAACTTTAAATATATAGGTATATACCTTTCATGATATAATTAATGTAACATCAAATAGAAAATTTATACACTATTAATTACTGACAGAAAATGCCAATATCATGATAATACAATGTAAATATTATAGTAATAGATTCCAAGTATTTTTAAAATTTAGAATTTATTGTGAACTATAGCACGAACCAAAAATAGATGGATTTTTGTAAATTATAGATAATATATATTTAAAATGAATTCTCAAGATAATTTGCCTATAGAATAGCTGGAGACATTGTGTCTAAAATTAACAAAAAACAAAGAATCAAAATAAGTTAATTCATTGCAATGGCCATGTACTGTGTGATTAAGAATAGAAGCTCTGTCATCAGACTTCTTGGGCTTCCCAGGTGGTGCAGTGGTCAAGAATCATCCTGCTAATACAGGAGGCTTGGCTTCAATCCCTGGGTCTGGAAGATCCCCTGGAGAAATAAATGTATTCTTGCCTGAGAAATCCCATGGACAGAAATCTGATGGACTACAGTCCATGGGGTCATAAACGGTTGGACACAGCTGCACGCACACACACATATCAGACTTCTTGGGCACAGTTTTATTTACAGCACTTGGTAGCTGTGTGACCTGGATTAAGTTAATTCTTTTAATTTCATCTTAATTGTATTGCTTATAATGTAAAGGAAATTCTAGGCTTTACTGAATTCAGTTTTTGTAGAAATAAATGTTAAAATACATCGTAACTACTTTAAACAGCTACTATTATAAATACACTTCTTTTGATATCCAGGGTCCTCCATAATCAGGCTAAGAACATTTTTTCAACTGCATTCTCAGATGAGGTATTTGATTTCATATTGGTTTATGTCAGCACATGTTATCTGTTGATATTTTCTCATTTCTTGATTGATAATGTCCATTTCATGGTCTGCTATTCTTAGCCCACTACCCATCCATTTAAGATATTGCTCTATGGAATAATAAAAATAACCATTGAATGTGCTGCTCTATGAGACAATACAAAATATTATCGACAATAAACGATTCCTAGCAAGTAGTAAACACTCAGGACTTATGTTCTACATAGCCAAAATAGCTCATTTAAATACATGCAGTCTCCTAAAATCTCAGAGTACTTGGGTCATTGCCATTCAAACTAATCAAATACATTCCAGTCATTTACTCTTGTAAGATAGATGTAAAAAATCTGGCATTTTAAATTTCAGATTATCAGTAATATATGACTTGCATTTTCTCATATCTTTAAAACAAGAAATCATATTTTATTCCACTTTTTCTCCAGCTTTTTAGCTTTTAAAATAATGATATGGTGTTTTCTGGGCTTCCCTGGTAGCTCAGACAGTGAAGAATCTGCCTGTAATACAGGAAAACCAGTTTCAATCTCTGGATTGGAAAGATCTCCTGAAGAAGATAATGGCAACCCACTCCAGTATTCTTGCCTAGAGAATTCCATGGACAGAGCAACCAGATGGGCTACAATCCATGGAGTCAGAGTTGGATACAACTGAGTGGCTAACATATTTACATAGTTCTATCTACATAATATGATGAAATACATATTAAATAATTTTTCACATAACATTTCTCTCATAATATTTTGTTGTGATCACTTTTACATACTCAAAATTTCCATAAGTACTCATATAATCATGTGTGTGTGTGTGTGTATTCAACATCATAGTAATCCAATTCTATGCCCAAATCACTGAGGTTAAAGAAGCTGAAGCTGACTCACGCTATGAAGACCTACAACACTTTCTAACAGCAAAAGATATCCTTTTCATCATAGGGGATTGGAATATAAAAGTAGGAAGTCAAGAGATACTTGGAGGAACTGGCAAATTTGACCTTGGGGTACAAAATGAAGCAAAGCAAAGGCTAACAGAATCTTGCCAAGAGAGCACGCTGGTCATGGCAAACACCCTTTTCCAACAACAAAAGAGAAGTCTACACATAGACATTATCGAATGGTCAATATTAATATCATATTGATTATATTCTTTGCAGTTGAAGATGGAGAAGCTTTGTACAGTCAACAAAAACAAGACCTGGAGTGGACTGTGGCTCAGATCATGAGCTCTTAATTGCAAACTTCAGGCTTAAATTGAAAAAAGTAATGAAAACCACAAGAGCATTCAGGTATGACCTAAATCAAATTATGATTACACAGTAGAGGTGATAAATAGATTAGAGATTAGACCTGATAGACAGAGTGCCTGAAATACTATGTATAGAAGTTTGTAACATTCTACAGCAGGCAGTGACCAAAATCATCCAAAACAATAAGAAATGCAAAAAGGCAAAGTGGTTGTCTGAGGAGGCTTTACAAATAGTTGAGGAAATAAAAGAAGTAAAGGCAAGGGAGAAAGGGAAAAGTATGCCTAGCTGAATGCAGAATTTCAGAGAAAAGCAAAGAGAGATAAGAAGGCCTTCTTAAATGAACAACAGAAAGACGTAGAGGAAAACAATAGAATTGGAAAGACTAGAGATCTCTTCAAGAAAATTGAATGTATCAAGGGGACTTTTCATGCAAGGATGGGCACAATAAATGACTGAAACTCTAATGACCTAACAGTAGCAAAAGAGATTAAGAAGAGGTGGCAAGAATACACAGAATAACTATACAAGAATATCTTAATGACACAGGTAACCATGAGGGTTATGGTCACTCACCTAGAGCTGGACATCCTTTAGTGTGAGGTTAAATGAGGCTTAGGAAGCATTACTACAAACAAAGTTAATGGAGTTAAGGAATTCCAGCTGAGCTATTTAAAATTCCAAAAGATGATGCTGTTAAAGTTCTGCACTCAATATGTCAATAAATTCGGAAAACTCATCAGTGGTCACAGGACTGAAATAGTTCACTTTTTTGTTCCAGTCCCAAAGAAGGACACTGCCAAAGAATGTTGATCTACCATAAAATTTCTCTCATTTCACATGCTGGCAAGGTTATGCTCAAAATCCTTTGATTGGCTTCAGCAGTATGTGAACTGAGAACTTCCAGATGTACCTGCTGGGTTTTGAAGAGGCAGAGGAACCAGAGATCTAATTGCCAATATCTGTTTGATCATACAAAAGAACAGGAGAATTCTAGAAAAACATATCTACTTCTGCTTTATTGCGTATGGTAAATCTTTTGATTGTGCCGGTCACAAACAACTGTGGGAAATTCTTTTTTTTTTTTTTTTTAATTTTACTTTACAATACTGTATTGGTTTTGCCATACATCAACATGAATCCGTGGAAAATTCTTAAAGAGATAGGAATAACAGACCACCTTACCTACCTCCTAAGAAACCTCTATGCAGGTCAAGAAGCAAATTACAACTGGTCATGGAGCAACTGACTGGTTTGAAATTGGGAAAGGAGTATGGAAAATCTGTCTATTGTTATCTTACATGCTTAACTTATATGCAGAGTACTACATGTGAAATATTGGGCTGGATGGATCACAAGCTGAAATCAACATTGTGAGGCAAAATATCAGCAACCTCAGATATGCAGATGATATCACTCTAATGGCAGAAAGTGAAGAGTATCTAGATAGTCTTGGGAGTAAAAGAGGAGAGTGAAAAAGCTGGTTTAAAACTCAACATTCAGAAGACTAAGATTATAGCATCTGGTCCTATTACTTTATGGCAAATATAAGGGGAAAAATTGGAAGCAGTGACAGATTTTATTTTCTTGAGCTCCAAAATCACTGGGGACAGTGACTGCAGCCATGAAATTAAGACTCTTTCTCCTTGGAAGGAAATCTATGATCATTCTAGGCAGTGTATTAAAAAGCAGAGACATCACTTCACTAACAAAGCTCCACAAAGACAAAGCTATGCTTTTTTTTTTTTTTTTTTTCAGTAGTCAGGTGTGACTGTGAGAATTGGAATGATAAAGAAGGCTAAACACCTAAGAATTGATGCTTTTGATTGTGTTGCTGGAGAAGACTCTTGAGAGTCTGCCTCTTGGACATCAAGGAGATCAAATCAGTCAATCCTAAAGGAAATCAACCCTGAATATTTATTTGAAGGACCGATGCTGAAGCTCCAATACTTTGGCCACCCGATGTGAAGACCAATTCATTGTAAGAGACCTTGATGCTGGGAAATACTAAAAGTGAAAGGAGAGGCTGGTGGCAATAGATGAGATTTTTAGATAGCATCAGGGATGCAATGGATATGTGTTTGAGTAAATTCCAGATGATAGTGAAGGATAGGGAAGCCAGTCCTGCTTCAGTCCATGGTGTTCCAAATAATTGGATACATAGCAACTGAACAATCAAAAACACAAAATGCATGAATACTTATAGATGCACACAAATATTTCTAGAAAGACACATACCAAAGTGGTGACAGAATTATGTCTGGGAAAGGAATAGTTTCTTGACTTCTGAGATTGACTTAAGTTGAAAATAAACTTTCTGTTTTCACTCTAGGTTTTCTAAAGTAAATAGTTTTTACAACTAATATAAATCCTTAATCTAGAAATTAATGAAAAATGAGAATATAAGTAAATAGAAATCACTTAATTTGACTAACTTCTATATAGAAAACTGAATACTGTAAAATATAACTGGTGAAGTATTTGATTCATTAAATAATATATATTTTATATAATAAATATCACTGTGATGAAACAAACTTTAAATATATAGGTATATACCTTTCATGATATAATTAATGTAACATCAAATAGAAAATTTATACACTATTAATTACTGACAGAAAATGCCAATATCATGATAATACAATGTAAATATTATAGTAATAGATTCCAAGTATTTTTAAAATTTAGAATTTATTGTGAACTATAGCACGAACCAAAAATAGATGGATTTTTGTAAATTATAGATAATATATATTTAAAATGAATTCTCAAGATAATTTGCCTATAGAATAGCTGGAGACATTGTGTCTAAAATTAACAAAAAACAAAGAATCAAAATAAGTTAATTCATTGCAATGGCCATGTACTGTGTGATTAAGAATAGAAGCTCTGTCATCAGACTTCTTGGGCTTCCCAGGTGGTGCAGTGGTCAAGAATCATCCTGCTAATACAGGAGGCTTGGCTTCAATCCCTGGGTCTGGAAGATCCCCTGGAGAAATAAATGTATTCTTGCCTGAGAAATCCCATGGACAGAAATCTGATGGACTACAGTCCATGGGGTCATAAACGGTTGGACACAGCTGCACGCACACACACATATCAGACTTCTTGGGCACAGTTTTATTTACAGCACTTGGTAGCTGTGTGACCTGGATTAAGTTAATTCTTTTAATTTCATCTTAATTGTATTGCTTATAATGTAAAGGAAATTCTAGGCTTTACTGAATTCAGTTTTTGTAGAAATAAATGTTAAAATACATCGTAACTACTTTAAACAGCTACTATTATAAATACACTTCTTTTGATATCCAGGGTCCTCCATAATCAGGCTAAGAACATTTTTTCAACTGCATTCTCAGATGAGGTATTTGATTTCATATTGGTTTATGTCAGCACATGTTATCTGTTGATATTTTCTCATTTCTTGATTGATAATGTCCATTTCATGGTCTGCTATTCTTAGCCCACTACCCATCCATTTAAGATATTGCTCTATGGAATAATAAAAATAACCATTGAATGTGCTGCTCTATGAGACAATACAAAATATTATCGACAATAAACGATTCCTAGCAAGTAGTAAACACTCAGGACTTATGTTCTACATAGCCAAAATAGCTCATTTAAATACATGCAGTCTCCTAAAATCTCAGAGTACTTGGGTCATTGCCATTCAAACTAATCAAATACATTCCAGTCATTTACTCTTGTAAGATAGATGTAAAAAATCTGGCATTTTAAATTTCAGATTATCAGTAATATATGACTTGCATTTTCTCATATCTTTAAAACAAGAAATCATATTTTATTCCACTTTTTCTCCAGCTTTTTAGCTTTTAAAATAATGATATGGTGTTTTCTGGGCTTCCCTGGTAGCTCAGACAGTGAAGAATCTGCCTGTAATACAGGAAAACCAGGTTCAATCTCTGGATTGGAAAGATCTCCTGAAGAAGATAATGGCAACCCACTCCAGTATTCTTGCCTAGAGAATTCCATGGACAGAGCAACCAGATGGGCTACAATCCATGGAGTCAGAGTTGGATACAACTGAGTGGCTAACATATTTACATAGTTCTATCTACATAATATGATGAAATACATATTAAATAATTTTTCACATAACATTTCTCTCATAATATTTTGTTGTGATCACTTTTACATACTCAAAATTTCCATAAGTACTCATATAATCTTTTAAGGAACAATGCTAAAAGCTTGTTGTTTTTCTAAGCTTTTTAGTATAGATTACAGGATTACTTGATAATCCTGTATTTTTCAATATCTGACAACATCTCTTATGACCAAGCATGATCTTAGAAAGTGTAGAGTATATGTAATTTTCAGACCCAGAAATATGATCTTAAAATTGATGAAATACTTATTTCATTTATAATAATTCAATTCAATTTCTCAAGTCTCTTAAGGATACTTTGTATTTATCTGGCCTAAAGAATATCTAATAACAAACTTGTTGTAGTTGTAATTTTATATGAATATTATCATTACTTAATTGAAGTAATATCTGCAAGCCTGAATAGTTTTCTATTTAGGAAATTATCATCTTAGATAATTTTTACTTGTAAATGTTAAGCATTTGTTATTTGTATATACTTATAGAATTTAAATANCTGGCCTAAAGAATATCTAATAACAAACTTGTTGTAGTTGTAATTTTATATGAATATTATCATTACTTAATTGAAGTAATATCTGCAAGCCTGAATAGTTTTCTATTTAGGAAATTATCATCTTAGATAATTTTTACTTGTAAATGTTAAGCATTTGTTATTTGTATATACTTATAGAATTTAAATATTCTATATGGTTGAAAAATATAATAAAGTTTTACAAACTGTGCTTAAATAAATTTATGGCTATACTAATATATGGTAATAGCTTTTTAAAATTAAAGGATTACTTTATTGGAATATCAGACATGTTTATTTTCAATGGTGCAAAATGTGTATTTTTATTCCATTCACTAAGAAGTGAATAAGATATAAATAAATAATACATAGAAAAGGAATAATATTAAAATGTAAATATATGTTATTTTCAAATTGCCTCCTGTGAAAGATATTTGCCTAGGAGTTTGTTGAGTACACGATGGCACAATAAACTCTACTATCCCCTACAGCTTCTTTTGGGTTTCTACTTTTAAACTGATGGTTAAATGGTAGGATTATTACTTTCTCTTGTCTAAAGACAGTTCCTTCCTGAGAGGTAGCATTTACTTAAAGTCAAGTAAATTTCTATTCATTTGTAGGTCAGTGATTGATAGGAAATTTTCATTCTTGATTATATATAATTGCATGTGCTTCAAGTATATAATGAAAGGTTTCACATGCTTTTTTTTTTTTTGTCCTATAGAAAGAGTGCTTTCAGAATACTTTTATGTAACAAAAATTCAATCAAATGGACATGAGAACCTCCTGATGTTGCTATCTGATTAATGAATTATATCATTCACTTAAGCCTGTTAAATCATCTACGTGCTGCTGCTCCTGCTGCTGCTAAGTTGCTTCAGTCGTGTCCGACTCTGTGCCACCCCATAGACGGCAGCCCACCAGGCTTCGCCATCGCTGGGACTCTCCGGGCAAGAACACTGGAGTGGGTTGCCATTTCCTTCTCCAATGCATGAAAGTGAAAAGTGAAAGTGTAGTCGCTCAGTCGTGTCTGACTCTTTGCGACCCCATGGACTGCAGCCTACCAGGTTCCTCCATCCATGGGATTTTCCAGGCAAGAGTACTGGAGTGGGGTGCCATTACCTTCTCCAAAATCATCTACCTAGCTCTGCACTATTACTTATTATTTGGGGAGAAATTTTTACAATTAATTTATTTTGGAATAAAAAATATATAAAATAAAGTTTAAATTATTTTAAAGCCAAAGGAATAAAAACTGTAGCGATCATATATTTTTTATGGGCAAAATCTATTTTTGCCTACAATTTCCTGATAAAAACTAACTATTCTACATCACCTAGGAGAGGGAAGAAAAGGTTAAATAGCAAAACAGTGATCTTTATCTAGGGCTTATGCATTTTATTAACCATGACAGTTTTCCCTACTTGCTGTCATAACAAAAGAAAATTGTAAATTGGAACATTTTTTTCTGAGAAACTTGCTACTGAAACAAAGTTATTTTTCTAAACTCTTTCTAAATTGAGTGCATTTAATTTTAAAATAAAACTGTGTTAGTTTCTACAGTTTCTTTATCCCTGTAGAAGAATCCTTAATGAGTTTCTGTCATAGCTTATTTTCACTTTCATGTTAGTATAAATTAACACTTCATTAAAAAGTATTCATTTATTTAAAACAATGTTTCCCTTAATGGAAATTGAGGAATAAGCATTAGCAACTATAATTAAGAGCAAATAATGGAACAGTCTAGTGAATCTTTAGAATATATTACTTGGTACCTTGGTTTTATTTATTTTTCTATTTTTATCACATGCATGTGAACTAAGTTGCTTCATTTGGTCCAACTCTTTGCAATCCTAAGAACTGTAAGCCACCAGGCTCCCCTGTCCATGGAATTCTCCAGGCAAGAATACTGGAGTGAGCTTCTATACTCTCCTCCAGAGTATCATCTCCATCCAGGAAAAGAACCAGTGTTTCTTCTGTCTCCTGCATTGACAGGTAGGTTATTTACCACTAGTGAGACCTGGATGATGACAATAGAGCCTAAACACACACACAATAAGTATTTTAGGTACTGAAAGAATAAGATTATTTTACATTTCATATACATATTTAATGGCCACAAAACTGAATTCCTGGCAAAAGAGTAAAAAATATAGTTTCACTATGTCACATGGTTATTACTAAAGTGTATAATAATGAATATTCACAGTAACTTTGGAAACAGGTTGCCTAGAGCCACATTTTACAGGGTAGTTTTCTTATTGACAGTTTAAAATTTTTTACTCGTGAGAATAACCTGATCATCTGCCTCCTGGATCATTCAAAATGCCTAGGAAGCAGTACCTGTTATTAAATGTGGCTCTTGAAAGATGTCTCATGAAAGAAGCTTTTTCCCTCTGGAATATAAAATCTCAGTCCAGTTCAGTTCATTTCATTCACTCAGTTGTGTCCAACTCTTTGCGACCCCATGAATCACAGCACACCAGGCCTCCCTGTCCAAGATGCCATGATCTTTGTTTTCTGAACGTTGAGTTTTAAGCCAACCTTTTCACTTTCATCAAGAGGCTTTTTAGTTCTTCTTCACTTTCTGCCATAAGGGTGGTGTCATCTGCATATCTGAGGTTATTGATATTTCTCCTGGCAATATTGATTCCAGCTTGTGCTTTTTCCAGCCCAGCGTTTTTCATGATGTACTCTGCATATAAGTTAAATTAGCAGGGTGACAATATACAGCCTTGATATACTCCTTTTCCTATTTAGAACCAGTGTGTTGTTCCATGTTCACTTCTAACTGTTGCTTCCTGACCTGCACATAGGTTTCTCAAGAGGCAGGTCAGGTGGTCTGGTATTCCCATCTCTTTAAGAATTTTCTACAATTTGTTGTGATCCACACAAAGGCTTTGACATATTCAATAAAGCAGAAATAGACATTTTTCTGGAACTCTCTTGCTTTTTCCATGATCCAGTGGATGTTGGCAATTTGATCTCTGGTTCCTCTGCCTTTTCTAAAACCAACTTGAACATCTGGAAGTTCACGGTTCACATCCTGCTAAAGCCTGGTTTGGAGACTTTTTTTTTCCTCTTTATTTATTTTACTTTACAACACTTTACTAGCTTGTGAAATGAGTGCAATTGTGCAGTAGTTTGAGCATTCTTTGGTATTGCCTTTCTTTGATATTGGAATGAAAATTGACCTTTTCCAGTTCTGTGACCACTGCTAAGTTTTCCAAATTTGCTGACATATTGAGTGCAGCACTTTCACAGCATCATTTTTTAGGATTTGAAATAGCTCAACTGGAATTCCGTCACCTCCACTAGCTTTGTTCTTAGTGATGCTTTCTAAGGCCCACTTGACTTCACATTCCAGGATGTCTGGCCACAAACCTACAAAATCAAGAGTTGCTGCAACATGAAGGAAGAATGCATTTCCCAAGTGAGTCACTGAATTGCTCAGCTTGAGATCAAGCCTTACTCTTGATAGCCAGTGATTCTCTCCACCCCAAAAGTGGAAACTCTAAAAGGATCTTTCCACTGGGCTAGCCAAACCTATTGCTAAATATGTTACAAAACTTAATTTTTTTCCTTCTGCCAAATCATGCTTCCTTACTGTTGCTTTCATCAATGTTGATCCCAAGAGCAGTCCCTAGGATGATGGTAAGTGTGATACTTCTGTTACCAGCTCTTGGATTTTGAATCACGTTCTCCTCCTACTGGGACATATCACCATATAAAGGTTTTTAATATGTTGTATGCTGGAAAATGGCATCTCACTGTCATAAAAAATTATCATTGAGCTGGTGCTTTGGCTGTGCATTTGGCTGGTTATTCCATTGCTCTGCAATCCTCTAGATTCTGTATAATATCATTTTGAAAGAATCTATGGTTACCATGGTCTTGGACTCATTCTTGCAACTTCCCTGTATAAGGTGTAGTCATCAGTCTGACATGTGACATAAAATCCTGTGCAGGCAATATAAACATTCTGCAACTCTTTAGAGACTGATGCTTCCTTTCTTTGAATGGAGGGAAGTAACTTACATTTTGGAATATACATCCATCTTTATCAAAAATGAACTTCTACTCCTGTCTAGGTTAGGAGAGATCCCAAATAGTCATTTATCTGTCAAGTCTCCAAACGCTCTTCTCAAAGGTTGGAGGTTCACTGCTAGTTTTTGTTGCTCACAGTGAAAGTGAAAATCACTCAGTCATATCCGACTCTTTGCTATCCAGCCCAGAATACTGGAGTGGGTAGCATTTTCCTTCTCCAGGGCATCTTCCCAACCCAGGAACTGAACCCAGGTCTCTTGTATTGCGGGCAGATTCTTTACCAACTGAGCTATCAGTAAAGCCCCTGTTGCCTACAGACTGAATATCAAAAGAGGTGATAGCTTTACAAAGTTTGGTAAATGGAAATTTATGCTTTTATGCCTACACATATATGTGACATTGCATAGCTACCTTTCCTGCACCCCCCAAAAATTATTTATATCTACCTTTCTTGCACCCCCCCAAATTATTTAATTCTCATGCTTTCTGTGCTCCAATATCCAATAACAGGAGTTAGTCATCATCAGCTGAACACTTTATTATGTCTGGTTGTCTAGTTCTCTTTCACAGTGGATGCCCTCTTGTGGTATTAACAGCATAGGATTTTTTTTTTTTAAGATTTATTAATTTTTATTTTTTGGCTGTTGTCTTTGTTGCTGCACATGGGCTTTCTCTAGTTGTGAGAAGTGGGAGCCGCTCTCTAGGTACAATTGTGGGCTTCTCATAGAGTGGGCTTCTCATTGCAGTGTCCAGTGTCTTCCTGGGGGAGCCTGTACTCTAGCTGCATGGCTTCAGTAATTGTAGCACATGGGCTCAGTAGTTGCAGCTCATGGGCTCTAGAACACAGGGTTAGTAGTTGTGGGACACAGGTTTAGTTTCTCCATGGCATGTGGGATCTTCCCAGACCAGGGATCAAACTGGTGTTTCTTACATTGGCAAGGTAGATTCTTAACCACTGGACCACTGGGGAAGCCTGTAGCAGGATTTTTAATTGTTTTTATCACTCCCTAAGTCTGTAAGAAATGGTACGGAGAGAAGAAAATGGAAGCATATTTTTTTCTTTTGTAAAAATGGAAGCATACTATTTACTTCCAAATATTAAAGAACATATTTTCATATATAAAACAGACTATATGTTAGACAGTTTTATCATACCTTATGGAACTTTATTAATAATAAATTGAGGCATACTGATTACAATTATAAAAAAGTGATTTAGAAGTGATAATGATGCAAATATTAAGAAACTCTATATATATACTTCATCAAATACACAAAAATAAATATGAAAGATTTACTTATTACCAGTGCTCAAAGGTAAATATCATGAAGGAGGCATCACTTCAGAAAAACACAAGGAGGAAATTTTTTTAAAAAAATTAAAGACATTTAAATAAGTGTAAAGAGATATCACAGTCATCAAAATGAAAAGAGAGGTATCAGCAAGCAATCTGCATATTACTACAAAAATTTAATGTCTCAAAGATCTGTTAGCAATCCCTTTATGGGTATTTCATATTTCATTCTCTGCTCAAAGTTAAAGACTAATTATCACTTTGCTCCAAAAGGATTTGATTAGTGCATTGTCTGAAATAAAATTATACAACCCAGCACTAATTATTTTAGTTTTTTTTTTTTTTTTACCATTAACTATTTAAAACCAGGATATGAAAAATCTTCTCATAATGGGAAAAAAAAATCCTTCTTCAAAATATCAGTACCAGAAATTATGCCAAGAAAACTGTGTAAGCAATTAATTGATCAAAATTCTAAAGTCTAAACAGCCACATAGCCAGTATAGCAAAATAAAATGATCAAGATGTGTGTGTTTATGTATGAGTGTGTATGTATAAATACACGTGTTCATGTGCATACATATAAGTTTGTAGACACATATGTATACACATATATTTAGATATATTTAATAATCTAAGATGTCTGAGTTAAGGCATCATAATTCCTTCATGGTTTTGGTTATGGCTTAGTTTTGTTTTATATCAAAAATAGAAAGAATGTATTTCAATACTGCGATTCCATTTTATAAAATATAATCTACTGTCTATGTTTTACAAAAAGTTTTATGTCATTTACGTTCCTTTATTTCCCATAATTTTCAGTAGCCTTAACAAGTATTATTTGTTATTTCTTAAGAAGCAGTCTGGGAGAAAGAAATGGCAACCCATTCTAGTGTTCTTGCCTGGAGGATTCTGTGGACAGAGGAGACTGGAGAGCTCCTGTCCATAGGGTTGCACAGAGTCGGACACAACTGCAGTGACTTAGTATGCAGGCATGCATTGGAGAAGGTAATGGCAACCCACTCCAATATTCTTGCCTGGATAAACCCAGGGACAGAGGAGCCCGGTGGGCTACCGTTTCAGTTCAGTTCAGTTCAGTTCACTCAGTTGTGTCCGACTCTTTGCAACCCCATGAATTGCAGCACCCTAGGCCTCCCTGTCCATCACCAAAGCCTGGAGTTCACTCAGACACACGTCTGTTGAATTGGTGATGCCATCCAGCCATCTCATCCTCTGTTGTCCCCTTCTCCTCCTGCCCCCAATCCCTCCCAACATCAGAGTCTTTTCCAATGAGTCAACTCTTCACGTGAGATGGCCAAAGTACTGGAGTTTCAGCTCTAGCATGATTCCTTCCAAAGAACACACAGGACTGATCTCCTTTAGAATGGACTGTTTGAATCTCTTTGCAGTCCAATGGACTCTCAAGAGTCTTCTCCAACACCACAGTTCAAAAGCATATATTCTTCGGTGCTCAGCTTTCTTCACAGTCCAACTCTCACATCCATACATGACTACTGGAAAAACCATAGCCTTGACTAGATGGACCTTTGTTGGCAAAGTAATGTCTCTGCTTTTGAACATGCTGTCTAGGTTGGTCATAACTTTCCTTCCAAGGAGTAAGCGGCTACCGTCTATGGGGTTGCAAAGAGTCAGCCAGGACTGAAGCAACTTAGCAGCAGCAGCAAGGAGTACTTTATTCCAATAATATGTAACATGTTATATAACAGCATTGTTTCAAATTGCTTTCCACTGTTGTTACCAGTTGGCCTTCATTTTTGTATGAAAACACTTAGTGGCTGTCACAAGAGCTATCTAGATAAAGTCTCTTGTCCCTCTCTCAGTTGCCATTTATCTGATAAAAAAAAAAAAATCCAACAGTTATACCACTGATTTAAGCTCTCAGTTTAAAAAAAAAGAAAAAAGAAAAATATTTCAATTAATGTAAATAAAGTCAGTTAGAAAAACAGATATTTCATCGTCAAAAACCACTTCTCAAATTACTACCATGTTATAACAGAAAAATCTGTGTCACATTAGTTTCTAAAGAAATATTTTCCATAAGGTTTTAGGAAAATTCTGTTCAGATTTTCTAAAACAACACCAAAATATCTTTGTAGGAGTATATGATTTTTTAAAATTGTTTGTTAAGGAAAGAAAATTATATTTCTTTGCTTTGTTACATTAGAAGTAATAAGTTGGGCATTTATCACAGAAAGAACTAAATGTCCTGCATAGAAGGAAATATTTTCCTTGCTTTGTCTTCAAGAATTGCTGCCAGGGCCATTTTCCTCAGAAAGACTGAAATGTTACTACCTTTGTGTAAGGCAGAATTATTTTCCTTAATGATATGCCTTCAGTGAAACTGAGAAATCCATTCTTTGAGGGCTGTATTACAAATTACTGTGAATAACTAAAGTGGAAAAGATTTATATGGCAGGATATTAGTAAATGTGACTAGAATATAGTGAAACCCAAAGATGAAAGAATTATCTAGAGAAAGTCTTCTTTGAAAGATATTTTGAGCAATCTGGCAGAGAGGGCCCATTTCAAAAGTCAGGATTGTGATGACTCAGAATCTGGATAACTAGATGTTTATTCCCTACCTGATTAAAAAAGAAAACAATCACTTCTACCCAAGTTTTGCATAGTACATTTCCCTGACATTATAGGAAAAAGAATCATGAGTAGTACATGATACAATTTATGGTTCATCACTAACTTGCATGTTATGTACAAACCCAGCTCTGAATTATCTCTCAAGGACAACAGAAAAACCAAAAGCAACCCTTCCCCAGAGTGACAGATACTTTTTCCATATGGAGATGAGCTGAGTAAAGCAAAGACATAAAGTGAGAGAACAGTAAAACTTAAAAAATGTTGTCTACATATAGAAGCACCGAGGAAACCAGAATAGAAAGAGACACATGTACCCCAATGTTCATTGCAGCACTGTTTATAATAGCCAGGACATGGAAACAACCTAGATGTCCATCAGCGGATGAATGGATAAGAAAGCTGTGGTATATATACACAATGGAGTATTACTCAGCCATTAAAAAGAATACATTTGAATCAGTTCTAATAAGATGGATGAAACTGGAACCAATTATACAGAGTGAAGTAAGCCAGAAAGAAAAACACCAATACAGTATACTAACACATATATATGGAATTTAGAAAGATGGTAATGANAAAAAAATTTAATTGTAGATACACTTTTTAAAAAATTGTATTTATTTTTAATGGATTGCTGATTGCTTTACAGTATTGGTTTGATTTCTGTCATGCATCAACATGAATTAGCCATATGTGTACATATTCCCCTCCCTCTTGAATTTCCCTCCCACGTTCTACGCTTCCCCACCCCTCTAGGTTATTTCAGAATTCCTTGAGTCATACAGCAGATTTCCATTGTCTGTCTGTTTCACATAGGTTAGTATATACGCCTCCATGCTACTCATTGTCTTTGACCAGGATTTTTTGCTCTTCTGTACTAATGGTTTTACCGTGGTGCTACTGGGCAAGGTAAATTCGCCCCCCCTTTTTTTGGAATCAGTAGAAATAAGGAGCTTAGTTTTGAATATGTTGTTTAGATAGCTCTAAAATATTCAATTGGGAATATAAAGTATATTTGTTAAAGGAATGGTGTGTACATCAATTGATTGTTGTGGTTGTTCAGTCTCTCAGTCATGTCTGACTCTCTGAGACCCCATGGGCTACAGCATGCCAGATTTTCCCGTCCTTCACTATCTCCTAGAATTTGCTGAAACTCATGTCCATTGAATAGGAGATGCCATACAACCATCTCATCCTCTGTTGCTGCCTTCTCCTCCTGCCAACAATCTTTACCATCATGAAGGTCTTTTCCAGTGAATCAGCTCTTTGCATCAGGTGGCTAAAGTATTGGAGCTTCAGCTTCAGCATCAATCTGTCCAATGAATATTCAGGGTTGATTTCCTTTAGGTTTGACTGGTGTGATCTTGCTGTCCAAATGGACCCTCAGGAGTCTTTTCCAACACCATAGTCCAAAAACATCAGTTCTTCGGCACTCAGACTTCTTTATGGTCCAACTCTCATATCTGTACATGACTACAAAGTAATGTCTCTGCATTTTAATACACTTCCTGGGTTTGTTATAGCTTTTCTTTCAAGGAGCAAGCGTCATTTAATTTCATGGCTACAGTCACCATCAGCAGTGATTTTGGAGCCCAAGAAAATAAGTCTGTCACTGTTTTCCATTTTTTCCCATCTATTTGCCTTGAAGAGGTAGGACCAGATGCCATGATCTTAGTTTTTTGAATGTTGAGATTTAAGCCAACTTTTTCATTCTCTTCTTTCACCTTCATCAAGAGGCTCTTTAGTTCCTCTTTGCTTTCTGCCGTTAATTGTAGCCGCTCAGTCATGTCTGACTCTTTGTGACCCCGTGGACTGTAGCCTACCACACTCCTCCATCCATGGGATTTTCCAGCTAAGAATACTGGGGTGGGTTGCCGTTTCCTTCTCCCGGAGATCTTCCCAACCCAGGGATTGAATCCAGGTCTCGCACATTGTATATAGGCAGACACTTTACCGTCTGAGCCACCAGGGAAGTCCATTCTGCCATTAGGGTAGCATCATATACATATCTGAAGTTATTCATATTTTTCCTGGTAATCTTAATTTCAGCTTGTGATTTATCTAGTTTAGCATTTTGATGTACTCTGCATATAAGTTAAATAAGCAGGGTGGGCGGCAATATACAGCCTTGACGTACTCCTTTCCCAGTTTTCAACTAGTCCATTGTTCCGTGTCTAGTTCTGACTGTTTTGTTTTTTTTTTTTGACCTGCATATAAGTTTCTCAGGAGGCAGGTTAGGTGGTCTGATATTCCCATCTCTTTAAGAGTTTTCCACAGTGTGTTGTGATCCCCATTAATTGTTTAAAAAGTGAAAGTCACTCAGACGTGTCCCAACTCTTTGCGACCCCATGGACTATACAGTCCATGGAATTCTCCAGGCCAGAATACTGGAGTGGGTAGGCTTTCTCTTTTTGAGGAGATCTTCCCAACCCAGGGATCAAACTCAGGTCTCTTGCATTGCAGGTAGATTCTTACCAGCAGAGCCACAAGGGAAGCCCAAGAATACTGGAGTGGGTAGCCTATCCCTTCTCCAGCGGAATGCAGTTATTTAATCCGTATATTCTAGAAATCAGCTGTTATGTCTTAATCAAAGAGATTTTCAAGGTGCATTCACATAATTATTTGTACGCAGCTAAATAGTTGTGTCAGATAAAAGCTTGTGAGTTCTAGTTCCTCAACATTGGTTTAGAGAATCCAAATTTTGACTCTTCCTACAAGTTTCCTGTTCAAGAATGTCTTCATTTAGGCCAAATGTGAAACATAGTACCTCATATTTCCATCCCTGTGGTTTTTCGACATCTGGCCTGTTCAGAGGATATCACTTGCCTTTTATTATTCAGCAGTTATGTTCTTTCAAGCATGTTTAAATCACACCCCTTTAAACGTCTGTCAGTGGCTCAACTACCATTTTTAAGACTGGGTACATAGCTCTTCTCAGCTATTTCAGGTTTTCTTTCCATAGTAAAGAAACGTATAATGACTATAAAATCTATTGAATTCCACTACAGAATAAGATGGAGTTTTATTTAGGTTTCTGGCCCCTTTGTTTTAAAATCTTCTCCATTATTTAAAGATAATGCCATGTTTATTAATTTTGCTAAATAAAATGTGGATCTTTTGCAGAAGAAAACCTTACCTGATTATGGTTCTAATGGTAGCCATTGCTTTGTAATCTGAAAATGTCATTATCAAAACCATTTACATACAGATAATGCTGAACAGGCTGCTGTTTGAATAGATATACAACTGTGAGAAACATTTTTTGATTTATGACTGCATTTGTTCCTTATAGAATCTGTTCTTTTTTTATTTCTGCAATATTCTTGTTGGCTTCATAATCAATGCCAAGCTTCTCCTCATAAACACCATTCCGAAACTTCTGATTTCATATCAGTCTGATCTATCTAGCAATGATTTTTCATCAGCTTATAGCTATGCAGAATAGTTTAATTATATTTATACTTAACATCTTTTAAATGGTTTTTTTCTCCCTCTCCTTCTATAGATCATTCTAAATAAATCATTTGATTATCCCATGTCGATGATTCTTCTAAGATGTAGATAGCCCGGTTTATTTGATTTATTATGTGCCTATTTTAGTAATCTTACAGTGTTTTTATAATCTTATAATGTCTTGTAGTGTTTTTAAGACATCATTAACTCATGTATGTGTTTGAATTACACAAGAAAATAAATACCCATTTAAATAATTAGCCTTTCTAATTTGGAAATAGGAAACCTTTGTTTCATATTAGATTTGTGAATTTTATTAACAGAGAACAGCTTCATTCTATCAAAAATAAATTTTGTCTGTCATATTCGCTACTGATAATTTGTCTCTGTACATCCATACTGAATTGAATCTCGGAGACAGAGTTTGTGTGAAATGGAAGAGAATAACTTTATTGCTTGCCAGGCAAAGGGGGCAATAGCCAGCTAATGCCCTCAAAACTGTGTCTTAACCTGGGAGAGATGGTGTGTGAGGAGAGTCTCACAGTCAAGGAGTGGGATTGCCTATAATGACCTGGGTTCCTGCAAGGCCTGCATTCCTTCAGTTTAGGATTCATCTGGTGGTCTCCTGATGGGATTCTGGGATTCTGTGGTAACTGTGCCCTTCTCTCTGGAATGAGGAATGCTTCATCAACTAGTTAACATGTTCCAATTGGTGGAGGTTTTAGTACTGTAGAAGAACTCAAGGATGTTGATATGTATATTCCTTGAGGAGGAACAAGGACCCTGCTCCAAAACTACACTATTGTTTCTTGACTGCTCCTCCGTTTCTCTGCAGCCACTCATTTTATTGATTAGCAACTGTTTGAATCTATCCTTTGAAACTCAGAAGAATTCTTAAAGGCTGAGTGAAACCTATTTCCTTCAAACAAGAAACAGGGGATATGGGGTTTTGTGCCCAGAAACCCCACAAGGTCCTTCTTGGTTTCACATTGGTGCTAAAATTCCAGGCAGGTACTTCTTTTTAAATGTTACATGAAATTGGATTTAATTTCGTATGTCCTTTTATTATTTCATTATAAATTGTAGTTATTTCTTAAGTTTTTACCTTGGGAAACTACAAGTAGAGGAGCAAATTAAATCCAAAGTAAGTGAAGAAAAAGAGTAAAAGTTAGATGAGGGATCAGTTGAGTTGAAAACAGGAACTTAATAGAGAAAAAGCAACAAAACCAAAAGCTGTTTCTTTAAAAAGATCAGTAAAGTTGATAAACTTCTAGCAAGGCCTCCAAGATATAATTTAAAAAATAAATAATAATCAGAAAAGAAAGAAATGTCATACCTACAGATCCCATGGATAGTAAAGGAAAATTATGAACAACTTTTTGTTAACAAATTCAATAGCTTCAATGTACTGTACCAGTTCCTTGAAAGGTACAATCTACCACAACTCACATGGGGAGAAATATATAATCTGAATAGGTATTTATCTATTAAAGAAATTTGATAAATAATTAATACTTCTTTAAACCAAAAGTACTAAGCTGAGATGGTTTCACTGTTGAATTCTAGTAACTGTTTAAAGAAGAAATGATGCCAGTTATCTACTACTTCTCCTAGAAAATAGAAGCACAACTACCAGGCATTTACGTCTTCTGGATCTATATAAAATAATTTGTATGATTAAATATATGTGCAATTTTCAATTATTACAAATTTGTTATTAATTTTTCTTTTCCTTTGATGCAAAAACATTGCTGATTTGACTGTGTATTGATATAGCCTGTCTGTAAGTAGTTAGCAAAATACCGGAAAGAAAGGATGACTGTATTTAAAATTTTTACTTTCTTTTAGGTCCACCTCATTCATTTAACCGAGATGAGACAATAATCATTGCATTGGCATCAGTCTCTGTATTAGCTGTTTTGATAGTTGCCTTATGCTTTGGATATAGGATGCTGACAGGTAAAAATGCAGGTTTTTGTTCTGTTTATTATTTATTTTGTAATGTTTATTAAGCATTGTGTTTAATCAGAATTTATTTTCTTTAAAAAACAATTTTTCATTGTAAAAAGCATCTGTTTGCTGCAGTAGCCCTGGAGCCATCCTTCTGTCTTAAACTTTTTCGCCTAGGTTTTGTGAAAGGTTTCAAATGTATACAGAATACTCATAACCCAGCTTCAATGATTGTCACATCTGTATATCATCTGTAGGGCCACTCACCCTACTCTTCCATGCTGTTGGATTATTTAAAGTATCCCTTATGTATAAATGTTTTAGTATTATGTCTGAAGTATAAAGACTTAAAGTATATATGACCACAATACCATTTTCACATCTAAAAATAACAATAATTAATAATTCCTAATCATTGGCTACTGCTACTGCTGGTGCTGCTAAGTCATATCAGTCGTGTCCAACTCTGTGCATCCCCATAGACGGCAGCCCACCAGGCCCCTCCGTCCCTGGGATTCTCCAGGCAAGAGCACTGGAGTGGGTTGCCATTTCCTTCTCCAATGCATGAAAGTGAAAAGTGAAAGTGAAGTTGCACAGTCGTGTCCGACTCTTAACAACCCCTTGGACTGCAGCCTACCAGGTTCCTCCTTCCATGGGAGTTTCCAGGCAAGAGTACTAGAGTGGGTCGCCAGTGCCTTCTTGTGTCAACTGTCTAGTTGGTTGTAATAAACGTTTGATTTGATAAGCTTTTTAGGAAATGAGCACCCATTCATTGATTTGAATAATTTTAATAAAACCTTCCTTGATAATTCTGTCCATTAGGGTTTTACACTGGGTGTACTGGAACCGTCTCCCAGAGTTCAGCTTTCATGTTACTCGTTATTTATCTTCATTCATAGATGATTCTTAGTTTAGTAGATAGTTTTAGTCCCATTGATATTAGGTATAAGTTATGCTGTCTGTCCTTCTGCAGATCTTCTATTTAACTGTAATATATAAAAATATATAATAAATACTTTCACTTTTAAGAGCACCACTAATTAGCAAGTTCTTTTTCTGATTTCTGTAGGAGACCGCAAACAAGGTCTTCACAGTATGAATATGATGGAGGCAGGAGCATCAGAGCCCTCTCTTGACCTAGATAATCTGAAACTGCTGGAGGTAAGATTGCTTTCAGATTATAGACTGCTTTTTTTCTTTCTGTCCACATAGTACATCTGAGACAGTGATTAATTCATTTATTCAATGACCCTTTATTATAAATTTTGTGTCAAGACCTTTTCAAGGCACTGAGAATGTTGGTGACCAATATAGATACATGGGCTTATATTCTAGTGAGAAGTAGTCTACAAGAGGGTAAATAAATAAAGGTACAGTTGACCCTTGAACAACATGAGTGTGAACCGTATGGGTCTACTTGTACACAGATATTTTTTCAATGCTGCTACTGCTACTGCTAACTTGCTTCAGTTGTGTCTGACTCCGTGCAACCCCATAGACGGCAGCCCATTGGGCTCAGCCATCCCTGGGATTCTCCAGGCAAGAACACTGGAGTGGGTTGCCGTTTCCATCTCCAGTGCATGAAAATGAAAAGTGAAAGTGAAGTCTCTCAGTCGCTTCTGACTCAGCAACTCCATGGACTGCAGCCTACGAGGCTCCTCCATCCATGGGAGTTTCTAGGCAAGAGTACTGGAGTAGGATGCCATTGATAGTAGATATTATTCCACCATCCATATTTGATTAAATCTGTGGCTGTAGAACCATGGACCAGAAGAAACATGTTTGTATGAAGGGTCACCTGTAAGCTTTTATGTGGATTTTTGGACTATGTGGAGGTTAGGTGTCCCTAACCCCACATTGTGGAAAGGTCACTATATATTTCAAGTAGCAGTAAGTGCTGTGGAGAAAAAAATGCAAACGAGATGAGAAAGTTATAGAAAGGGGTTAGTAAGGAAAGTATATTAAGAAAGGAGATAATCTTTGAGTAGAGACTTGAACAGAGTATGGTAATAAAGACATACAAATTCTCAGAGAAAATGTACAGGCAAGGAATCCATGCTGCTGCTGAGTCGTTTCAGTCGTATTCGACTCTGTGCGACCCCATAGACGGCAGCCCACCAGGCTCCCCCATCCCTGGGATTCTCCAGGCAAGAACACTGGAGTGGGTTGCCATTTCCTTCTCCAATGCAGGAAAGTGAAAAGTGAAAGGGAAGTCGCTCAGTCATGTCCAACTCTTAGCGACCCCACGGACTGGAGCCTACCAGGCTCCTCCATCCATGGGATTTTCCAGGCAAGAGTACTGAAGTGGGGTGCTATTGCCTTCCACATTACTTGTTTGTATGTGTATTATGTATTATATAGGTACATACAAATATTATGTTTTGCATAAAGTTAAATTTTCATTTGGTAATATCTCAGAACCTGTGTTAAAAGTCTCACTATGATGAATGTTTTTATGCTGTTTATTAGGATAACAACTATAATGTCTAAACCAGAGACTGTTAAATGATAGATCTGGTATATAAAACATTTTAAGGACTTTCTTTTTGGGAGAAAAATAAAAGTGAAAAGCAAAAATCAAAAAAGGTGTTTCAGTGCATAAATAATTGATAAAGAGCTGGTAGAAATCAACATGAAATAAACAATCCATTAAAAATAGACAAAAGAGACGAATTGTCAATTCACAGAAGTAAGTATGCCTAGTAGTAGTGGTAGTCATTCAGTTGTGTCCGACTCTTTGCGACCCCATGGACTGTAACCTGCCAGGCTCCTCTGTCCATTGAATTCTCCATGCAAGAATACTGGAGTGGATTGTCATTCCCTTCTCCAGGGAATCTTCCTGATCCAGGAATTGAACCTGGGTCTCCTGCATTGCAGGCAGATTCTTTACCATCTGGCTTCCCTGGTGGCTCAGACAGTAAAGCATCTGCCTACAGTGTGGAAGACCTGGGTTCGATCCCTGGGTTGGGAAGATCCCTGGGAGAGGAAATGGCAACCCACTCCAGTATTCTTGCCTGGAAAATCCCATGGAGAGAGGAGTCTAGTAGGCTACAGTCCGTGGGGTCACAAAGAGTCAGACACGACTGAGTGACTTCACTTTCTTTACCATCTGAGCTACAGGGAAGTATGCCTAATAAATGTATAATAAGATGTCCATTTTAGTAAATTGGAAAAAATATGAATTAAAACCATTAGGATATTGTTCTGGATTGAATAAAAGAAACACTTCAACCATTGCTGATTTAACTTTGCTTTGATACAGCGTTTCTAAAGGGCAATCTTATCTGTTTGTAAATATTTAAATTAGGGATAGTGAATGACATATAGCAAATAATCATTAAATAAATGGTGGTAAATTCCTAAGCTTTTTTCAGTAAAAAAGCAGAGAAGTTGCAGAAGCCAGAAATGAAGAGAACAGTTGCAAATTGCTGGGGGTTTTGTTTTGAGTAATTTTTTATTTATTCTAGTACGAATCTGTGAATGTTATGTTTTGAAGACTCTGTATTCTGTTCGGTTCTTATAAAGTGTGTTTTGAAATTTGTTGGTTTTGGTAGGCAGTTATCTCAGTTAGGCATATTACAAACTTATCTCTTGTTATTGATCCTTTACCTGGACTTTGTTCGATGCATTAGTTGGATTTCCCACTCTCTGACTCTCCTTTTTGGGATTCTGCCTTCATTCTCCATCAGCAATGGTTGCCCTAAATTCTGTTCCCTGGTTTCTGAGGTCAGAAAGATTTTCTACTGCAATTTTTGATCCAATACACAGTACAGATTTCAGCCTGCTCACAGACTGAACGCGATAAGATGAGTATCTCAGCCTATGCCATGTCTTTCTTTTAAATGTTAAGTCCTCTCAGGATCTACCTACTTTTGTTCATTCCGCCGCTGTTTTAGACTTTTTTTTTTTTAATTTGTTCAGAGTTTATAATTGTCATCTGTGGAGGGGCTGGATATGGTACTTTGAGCTGTGTAGGATGCCTAATTTGTTTGTTTATTGATAATGGAGTAATTCAGACTAAGCATTAGAGACCTGTTAAATACATACAGATTTATACTTTATTATTTAGTAAATTTGATTGTTCAGTTGTGAAGAAATAACATCTTTTTTTTTTTTTTTTTCCAAAACAAACTTACAGCTGATTGGCCGGGGTCGATATGGAGCTGTATATAAAGGTTCCTTAGATGAACGTCCAGTTGCTGTAAAAGTGTTTTCCTTTGCAAACCGTCAGAATTTTATCAATGAGAAGAACATTTACAGAGTGCCTTTGATGGAACATGACAACATTGCTCGCTTTATAGTTGGAGATGAGAGAGTCACTGCAGATGGACGCATGGAGTATTTGCTTGTGATGGAGTATTATCCCAGTGTAAGTTCTTCTTAAAAAGTTTACTGACATTTATGTTAATCAGATCTGTAAGAGGATCCCCATTACGTAGAGAGTTGCTGGTTTGCAAACTGAGGATTAATGGTCTACGGTGAGATAAGGATTTTATCCCAGAATGTGAATGAAACTGTTTAGTGCCCTGAACCACTCTGTCACTCCGTCTCTGTCTCTCTCTTACCAAGACTTCTTGATGAAGGAGGGAGTGCTTTGATTGACATTTACTCTGATGCATGCTCTTTATCTCAACCTGGTAATAAAGAATTTATGGATGAGGACCTTGAGTAACAATGACACATATATTTACAAAAGCCTTCTGATTGTAAAAAAGTTTTCGACTTGTAAAACATAATAGGATAATTTGGTTGTGTCCTTGTGAAAGATACTGTGTAAAGAAACAGTTTTTTTGTCTTAAGTTGATAAATCAAAGAAGCCTTTAAAATGAAATTAAATAACCTTTCATAATTTTTAATAACAGGCATAAAAATTGATAGTGTCTAAATTCTACTTTCCATTCTCTCTTCGTTTCTCTACCCACAGAAATTCTTTTCTTACTTCAGTGTTCTGAAATGTCATGATTCATTAGACCTCCTTTGAATCCTGACATATGCAAATCCCTTTATACAGTTGCTCACTTACCTCCTCATGTTCAAATAAAGTAATTCCACTTTTTCTCCCCTTCCCCTTTTCCTTTTTCCCCTCTGTATAGGGATCTCTATGCAAGTATTTAAGTCTCCATACAAGTGACTGGGTAAGCTCTTGCCGTCTGGCTCATTCTGTGACTAGAGGATTGGCTTATCTTCATACTGAATTACCACGGGGAGGTAAGACAGTGACAAGAAGACGCTGCACACCATGCGGGCACACAGTTCGCAAAGGGAAGCTTTAATCATACCTTCAGAATAAAAGTGTGTGTTGTATTACAGCAGATAAACACTATTAGCCAGTTGTCAAAAAGATATAGTGTGAGGAAACGTATTTGAAATTTAACAAGAAGAATAAGAAAAAGAACTTCGTTACTCTAGCCAAGTCATGGATTCCACTGAGATTTTAATTAAAGCTATGAACACTCTCCCTGTAAAGATACACGTATGGGCATACTTTAAAAAGTATTCTTGTGATTGTAGGGGTTCTCAATCTTTTAAAGTTCCTCTCTGGCCCTAGGTTAAGAACCTCTTAGCTGTACTGCATTGTATTTTCCTTGTATTTATTTTGCTTATTTAAATGAACTACAAATGCATTGTTCCTTGGTCTTTAGTATAAAACCCAATTGTATCTTTTTATGAATCAGTGCTTCTCTTAGCTAGCATTGCTGCTGCTGCTAAGTCGCTTCAGTCGTGTCCAACTCTGTGCGACCCCATAGACGGCAGCCCACCAAAAGATTCTGATGCTGGGAGGGATTGGGGGCAGGAGGAGAAGGGGACGACAGAGGATGAGATGACTGGATAGTATCACTGACTCAATGGATCTGAGTTTGAGTGAACTCCGGGAGTTGGTGATGGACAGGGAAGCCTGGCATGCTGCATTTCATGGGGTTGCAGAGTCAGACACGACTGAGTGACTGAACTGAACTGAACTGAAACCAATCTTTAAGGAAGGATTTTAAAGTTTTGTGGATATTTTTTCTACTGTATTTTGATCTACTATATTTCTCCCTTTATTTAAGCTTCTTTTTTTTTTTATTATTTCTCAATTGTTACCAATGTTTATTAGTTCAAATCTATGAAGTTTACATTGATAGCCATTAGGCATAACTTTTCTATTTTATTTTCTTGATATGCACCTTTCTAAATTTGTAAAAATAAAATTATAATTTATTTTCCAAGACAAATATAGAGTATTTAAGTTATATTTTGAGTGCTTTTTCTGTTTACCTTGCAGTCTAACTCTTACTAGTTATGCTTATAGCTTGTCTTCTAACTTTACTTGTCCCATCCTTACTATGAATGTTAAAGTAAATCTTTGACAAGATGAGTTGCCTCTTCTTGCTTTGGGTTCTTATAAAATTTGGTAGTTTTTCAGTTTACTCATTAAAATGGATCAGAACAGTTTACCATATATGGTACATCTTATTTCCAAAGTAAAAAAAGAAAAATGATCCAATAATCCCAGAATATTGTGTCTCTCTTTTAGCAGAAGTGGATGACTGGAGCTATAATCTGTATTTCCTTTTGGAAGGACTATCCTGTCATCATGACCCACTCATGCCATGAGTCCTAGAAACATCAGGAGACAGACTCCTGAATTTTCATGAGGCTTATCTCTAAGCTCCAAGAGACATGTATCTCATCAAGTCATTCAGGGTTTCTGCATCTTTCTTTCCGCCAGACTCAGTGTTATAAATATCATAGACCAACATGTCGTGGTGTGGGGTAGTGAAATGATCAGGGTACCTGTGAGTTAATTAGAACGTTTAACAAGAGAGATGACAGAAATAGCAGGAAAATGAATGTATATTTCTGTTTTCTGATAGATTGAGTCAAATTGCATCTGGTGTTTCTTAGAGCATTAAAAAGAACTTTAGCAGATGGATGGTTTCTTGCTTTATCCACTATCATTATGCAAGACACATCTGTCCCCTGTACAGGCCAGTCAGATAAGTTAAATGTGAATATGTTATCTATACCTTTTAAGAATTTAATAGGAATGCTTTTTTATGCATGTCATCTGTGATGTGGTATTCCTGTCATTTTGCTATTTTTTTAAGGAAATTTGGTTACAGAAGTTACACTTCTCCCATTGTATAATAATTACTCTTGCTTTTAAGGTCAAGGAGCCAAGGTGGTGTTTGCTTCCCTGATGGTTCAGCAGATAAAGAATCTTCCAGTAGTGCAGGAGATATAGGAGACATGAATTTGATCCCTGTGTTGGGGACATCTCCTGGAGAAGGAAATGACAACTACCCTAGTATTCTTGCCTGAAAAATCCCAAGGACAGAGGAGCATGACAGACTACAATACAGTGGATTGCAAAGAGTCAGACATGACTGAAAGACTAAGCACAAGCCAAAGTGATATTTCTGTTAACTGCTAAGTATATCTATTTTTATATATTCAGAATCTAGAAATATACTCATTGGCTGAGTTGATGTATATGGAAAATCCATGATGAGATTGATTCATTTCCAAAATCCTCATTGACTAATAGTTTACTTCTGGACCATGTGGGATGACTAATAACTCAGGAACAGTCTCTAGCAATCAGTGAAATAACTGGAAATGTTTATCCCCTAAATGAATATTTACACAGGTAAAGGGCTAAGACTGTTTTGGGTAAAAGGCTAAGAGAAAGGTTTTCAGTATGTAATTAAGACATTAACACAAAATTTTTCCTTTAAGTTTAAATCCCTGCTGGCTTGCCTTTCCTTCAAGCAAGTGACACTGCTTTTCTGAACTTAACTGGGTCTGGGAATTGGATGAAAATTTATAACTCTCCATTGTGATGATTCATGTCTGTTCCACTTTAATATAGACTTAGATTCATATTTTCACTATGATAAAATGTATGGTCTTAGATAGCTGGTCATTTATTTCTGCCTTTGAAACAGCAATTAGTCACCACCAGTGAGACTATTACTGAACCAAACTTGGGTCCCCTCACCACTCTGCTGTAAAGCTAATCTACTGACATCATGTTGTGGTGAAGGAAAATGTAACATTTATTGTAGAGCACCAAGCAAGGAGACCAGGTAGTTAGTGCTTGAAAGGTATCCCCAAAGACTTTCAGGGAAAAAGATTTTAAAGACAGAGTGAAGTTCATATGTTGTGGCATATGTGATCAGCTCACAGTATTCTTGAAATTGGTTGGTGATAGGGTAATTGGGAATCAACTTAATCCAGCTTGTGATTCCCACTGGTCTGGGGTCTACATGATTGTGGGTGCAAACAGTTAACTATCCCCCCCTGGTAAGGATTTAGCCACTGCAAAACAACTCAAAAGGCAAAGCTCAGATTATTATCTATAGTTCTTGAGGAGGAACTCCTTGATTTTAATAGTTAAGCCATTATTATTTTGTTTTAGTTGACTCTTCTCCTTTCTTTCTGTATTTTCTCACTTCTATGATTGAATGTAGTCTTTAGAACTGAGGTAAGCCTAAGAGGCCAAAGTTTTCTTTTATGGACAAGAGGCAAGTGGAGGACATGAGGTGAGGGAAAGGCCTCATAGTGTCCTGCTCAGTTACACGACAACCATCCTAGTTATAATCTTGTCTATTAGGATAAGCATGTCTGCCTTTCCTATAGCTGTTAGGCCAGGTTGCCTTGCTGCTTACATTTTAGTATTACATCTCCATGGAAACTAATTTCAGTCATTTCTCATATTTATTCCTGTCATGAAAAACAACTATTGTGGTATTTAAAAATGATACTGATTTTATACATATATATATTCACAAAATTAATTTTTGTAACATTTATATCTTCTTAAGTTTTGGAGTTCCTTTTACTTTTTCACAATAAGGATTTGCCAACATCAAAATATCAGTAATCAAACTCATTTCTGTAAGGAACCTCTAACATCAAATGTTTTTCTTTGTTGTTGTTGTTGTTTTTTAAATTTCACATCACTACCATTCATTTATTTTATTTTATTTTTTTTTTAGATTTTGTCTTTATTTATTTTTTTACACGAACTCCCAAACATGAACCCCCCTCCCACCTCCCACCCCACATAATTTCAATGCTATTCTCCCAAATCATCCCTCCCTCTCCCTCTCCCTCTCCTTCTCCCTCAGAGTCCATAAGTCCGCTCTACACATCTGTATCTCTTTTGCTGTCTTGCATACAGGGTCCTCATTACCATCTTTCTAAATTCCATATATATGTGTTAGTATACTGTATTGGTGTTTTTCTTTCTGGCTTACTTCACTCTGTATAATTGGTTCCAGTTTCATCCATCTTATTAGAACTGATTCAAATGTATTCTTTTTAATGGCTGAGTAATACTCCATTGTGTATATATACCACAATCTTGCATTATTCACTATGTTAAACTTTTATTTATTTTTTTTTACTAATACTTTATTTACTTATTTTTAATTTAAATTTATTTATTTTAATTGGAGGCTAATTACTTTACAATACTGTATTAGTTTTGCCATACATCAACATGAATCTGCCATGGGTGTACACGTGTTCCCAATTCTGAATCCCCCTCCGACCACCCTCCCCATACTATCCCTCTGGGTCATCCCAGTGCACCATTCTCAAGCATCTTGTATCCTGCATCAAACCTAGACTACTGATTCATTTCTTATATGGTATTATACATGTTTCAATGTCATTCTCCCAAATCATCCCACTCTCTCACTCTCCCACAGAGTCCAAAAGACTGTTCTATACATCTATGTCTCTTTTGCTGTCTTTCATAATAGCCAGGACATGGAAGCAACCTAGATATTCATCAGCAGATGAATGGATAAGAAAGCTGTGGTATATATACACAATGGAGTATTACTCAGCCATTAAAAAGAATACATTTGAATCAGTTCTAATAAGGTGGATGAAACTGGAGCCAATTATACAGAGTGAAGTAAGCCAGAAAGAAAAACACTAATACAATATACTAACGCATATATATGGAATTTAGAAAGATGGTAACAATAACCCTGTATGTTAAACTTTTCTCTTCAAATATTTTCCTGCTCACCAAGTTGAAGTTTGGCAGCAGTAGGAAATGATGGAACTGGGAAATAAAGACAGTTGGTATCCCTTGGAGTATATTGGAAGCTTTGTCCTTAAGTGCGGTTATTGAGAAAATCAAGGACAGCCTTTAAAACCAAAGACAGAGAGGAATTTTACACTGACAAGGCAGTCCCAAAGCCTTTGAGAGGATTGTGATAGTTAGTGTTATTTGATTCCTCCAAATGTACTGTTGCACATCATGAGGTAATCCAACATTTACCAATTAACTTTCAAATGAGTGCCTAAGTGAAACTGAACAAGAAAAATAATTCAACAACCTGTGGGATAAGCTTTATTTTCACCCTAAGGTTTTGTCACAGTAGTTTCCATATCTGCCAAAGCCCTTGCCTTCAATAGGAATTTCATTCTCACTGCTAAAGTTAATGACTTAATTGTTTTATCACTGTATAATAGGAATAGCCAATATCCTATATTCCAGTGAATGTAAGCTTGAATCTCTTTAACCCAGCAGTTTAAATTATGAGACCTAGATTTCCCTCATGCTGAATGCTGTTAAAGATATCTCTGAAACAATTTTCTATTGCTCAGAATACAGGTGAGAACAAAATCCACTTCAATTAGCAAAGAAAGGAAATTTTTTTTTTGTATTTATTTATTTATTTACACGAACTCCCAACCATGAACCCCCCTCCCACCTCCCACCCCACATCATCCCTCCAGATCATGATGTTAAATAATTTAGTGAATCATTTGAGTTCTTGGAGAAACTTTCTCTAGACTGAACTTGTAATTTCTAAAGNTATACACATCTCCCCCTCCCACCTCCCACCCCACATCATCCCTCCAGATCATGATGTTAAATAATTTAGTGAATCATTTGAGTTCTTGGAGAAACTTTCTCTAGACTGAACTTGTAATTTCTAAAGTCGCCATACTGAAATGGGCTTTCTTTAGAAACTCCCTTGTCATATTCAGAAACTGTGAAATTAAGAGCCAGCCTACCAAATAAGGAGAGTCTTACTGTAAATACCAGTTTCAGATCTTTGACCATTCTGCTAAAATGAAAGAGTTTCGGCTGATTTGTAAAGCTCTAAGAAACCTACCACTTCCGGCACAATTTTCTACCTCCAGTACTGCCTCTTTTTCCCCATTTATCTCAATTCCAAATTGAAATTCATCATGAGCACATCTTATTGATATAATCTTACAGATTCTCTAATGGAATCAGAAATATACAGTTTTTAGTGTTTCATAGTCTGTGTGTTAGAAGATGATATTGAATATTTGGTATATGAAAATGACCTCAATGTTGGCCATATTTAAAAATCTCTCAATTATAATGTCTTTTGGATTTTCATTATTATTATATGTTCATTCTTCTTTCTTTTAAATTATTAGCCACATTTTTTGTGTATTTTCTGGATAAAAGTGTAAGAGTAAAGCATGTGCTCAATTCCTTATACACCTGCAAGACCATTCCAAGATTTACAGACTTTACCTAAATGGGTAAACCTTAAATTTCTTGAAGAGTTCCTGAGTACAATTTATTTGTGATATGTGCCTTAGTTATCATACTGAATGCCCTCGAACTTGCTGCTCTATAAGCACATTTGGGAAAGAATTATGTCAAATTTCAATATGTCAAGCTGTGATTAATCAACTTTGTTCCCCCAAAGATTAAATTACTACTGCAAAAGGTCAATAAATGCTAATGACTGTTTTCTGGCTTTAGAGCTATGAACGGACTTCTTTAAAATGATTTCATATAAAACAAGAAAGTTATATTGAAAGAAGTGATTAGAAAAGTAAAATGAATGTATTACTTTTGTTGTCAAAATTTTTATTTATGGCTTAACTGATAGTTAGTGTCTGTTTGTCATAGGACATTGTGCTGAAAAGAACACTGACAGTCATATGGAATAAATATTGATATCCATTCTCAAGAAAATAAAATATAAAGAAATGTAGCTACATTCTTTTGTTCAACAGTACTTATTAAGAACCTATCATGTGGCTAATATTTGTAAGGATTCTGAAGAATATGTGTAAAGGAGCCTAGAGATGTTCGTGAAATTTAAATATAGTGGACAATAGAACTCTGTTATTAATTATTTTCTATATTATGTCATTTAAATTAAGGGAAAAACTATTCCTTTAAAAATAAAGAAACAAAAGGCTCAAAAAAATTTTTTTTTAATTTCAAGTCACACAAAGAGAGTGTGTGTGATATTCCAAAATCCAAGTACTTTCATAGCACCAAATTGCTTACAGTCTAAAAGGATAGACAGAAATGTGAACAGCTAGTTTTCCTACAATGAGTAGAATGATGAGCACACCAGTCGAAATTTCTTCTTAGTAGAAAGACAAAGTAATTTGGATGGCTTAAAAAGAAAGTGTTTATTTTGGATGGAAAAATAAAAGAGAATTCATGATAGGAAGTAATGATTTTGAAATTCTTAGATAATTTTCAGTAAGTAGAGATTTAGAGAAAAGTGTGCAAAATTCAGCAGGTAACAGTGGGGAATGCACTTGACATGACATCACTAGAATGATTTATTCACAAAAACATAAAGCAGAAAATCTAGCTAAAAGTCTGTTAACAGTCATGAAAGAATATTTAGAGGAAGTAGGGCAGCAATAAGATTGCACTAGAAATAAACATTTCAAGGGACACTAAAGTTAAAACCAGCAAAATTTGAGTCCAGTTCAATATTATTTATAATCAAAGAGAGAAACTAAAACTATTTCTACTATTTTTAGCTTAAGAGGCAAAGCATTTTGATGATTAATGATAGAGACAGTAGAAGGGAAAATCTGGAGAAGAATTAGAAAACAACACAATTTGGGACTTTGCAGTTTGCTTATAGAGATGGGAGATATTAGATAAATAGGCTAAAATTCATGAAAGTCAAAAGAGCAAGAGATTGGAAAAAAAAAACTGTAGACTTAGAGGCAAGACATATAGAGAAAATAAGTGTGCTGGTGAGAAGGAAAAGTGTATTATGTACAGCCTTTTAAAAGGTGTTGGAAACTAAATTTTACAAAAATGTCTATATTTCAGTTTCAACAAAACAGAAGACTAACTGGTGAGGCTTTAAATGAGGAAAAACAGAAGTAGAAGACTCAGGAGCAAAGAGTAAGGATCTTAAGAAGCAAACTATTTTTTCTCAAAAGGACAAATAGTATGAAAACGTGACTATTTCAAATTTTTAAGTTGGCATTTACAGCATATTTGTTGGTTATGAAAATAGTATTTTCAAAGTGTATCTTTAGAAAGACCCATAAAATATTACACATCTGTTAAAAAGGAAAAAAAAATTACCAGGTGATTCCTTATATGCATCAAAACATACAAGGACACATACAAGGCTTTGAGAAACTCTGAGATACAGAAGTCTTATGAAATTTGCCTTTCAGTACAGTGCTTTAAAATCGATCTGATAACAGGTTACTTTTTTTCTTTTACATATAACCTAATAATCTTTCACAAACTGCTGATTTAGTGAGCAAATAACCAGTGAGAAAATAAGATTCTAAGAAAAATACTCTTTTTTATAATATCTGAGAGTGAAATGCAGATGATAATAGAAAATTAGTATTTGAGAGAGAATTTTTGTCACTAAAAAGAGAAATTATGTAATGTAGACTTCACAAGAAGTACTTTTTCTGTAAGTATCATAAATGGCAAAGCTTGGTTAAAGGATATTTACAGGAGATTTTCTGGTTCCACTAAGAGGTTTGCTTGGCTGATTTTCTACATATGTCCAATTTACTGAATGATTACTTTTAGGTTTAAAAGAAGTGCTATTTTTATTAGTGAACTGTTTATTATGAAGAGTTGAAATTAAAAAGTTAACATGAAGAAAATTATGTAAAGGGAGATTACTTTCATTTTGTTAAAAAATACTGACATATATTATTTTCATAGTATAGAAGAGTGGAGATGTGAGTTTCAAGTGAACAAAAAAGTTAAAAAGGGATATTTATTGTAATTTCAAATGATTTAACATATCTGCAATATCTTAAAATTGCAGGAGATCCTAACCTTAGATATATATGGTGCTGATTAAAGTTTATGAAAAAATAATTTAATTATTAAAATGCCACAGTGGTTCTTTTTATTTTATTCTTTGCTCATCATCAGTCAATCAATCAGTTCAGTCACTCAGTCATGTCTGACTCTGCAACCCCATGGACTGCAGCACGCCAGGCTTCTGTGTCCATCAGCAACTCCTGCAGCTTGCTCAAATTCATGCTCATTAAGTTGGTGATGCCATTGAACCATATCATCCTCTGTAATCCCCTTTTCCTTCTGCTTTCGGTCTTCCCCAGAATAAGGGTCTTTTCTAATCGGTCAGTTTTTTGCATCAGGTGGCCAAAATATTGTAGCTGCAGCTTTAGCATTAGTCCTCCCAATGAATATTCAGGACTGATTTCCTTTACGATTGACTGGTTTGACCTCCTTGAAGACCAAGGAACTCTCAGGAGTCTTCTCCAACACCATAGTTCAAAAGCATCAGTTCTTTGGCGCTCAGTTTTCTTTATAATCCAACTCTCATATCCATACATGAAAACTGGAAAAACCATAGTTTTGACTAGATGAACCTTTGTCAGAAAAGTAATGTCGCTGCTTTTTAATATGCTGTCTTGGTTTGTTACAGCTTTTTTCCCCAAGGAGTGACCGTCTTTTAATTTCAAAGCTGCAGTCACCATCTGCAGTGATTTTGGAGCCCGAGAAAATGAAGTCTGTCACTGTTTCCATTGTTTCCCCATCTATTTGCTATGAACTGATGGGACTGGATGGTGTCATATTTGATGTTATTTCTACCTTTTGCCCATCATAGTTGATGTTATTTCTACCCTTCCAGTTAATAGGTCAAAAATATTGGCATCAGTCTTGACTTCTTAATTTATTTATCTATAACCCACATCTAAACTACCAGGAAACCTTGTTAGCTCCATCCGTCTTCACCACTCCACTGCTTAGAACTTTCATACCCTGCCTGGAAGGAGCATTGCACTAACCTCCTAATTGGTATCCTCATTTTTTTCTTACTGTCCTATAACTTACTTTCAACCTATATTCTGCTGGCACTTGTGGGTAGAGACCAGGAATATTCTAAATACCTTAGAATATACAGGACAACCTCCTTGCAATGAGGGATTATCCAGTCCAACAGTGTAGAGAAGGAGAAACCCTACACAAATGATATCAACCCCACTGTATTTCAGATTTCATTTCTCATTCACCTTTTATTTTCCCCACTATATTATTGAGAAGTTTTCCCCAGCTTTCTTAAGATATAATAGGCATTTATGTGTATGTGTACTCAGTCATGTCTGGCTCTGTGTAACACCTTGGACAGAGGGGCCTGGACTGTAGCCCACCAGGCTCCTCTGTCAGTGGGGTTATCCAGGCAAGAATACTGGAGTGGGTTGTTATTTCATACTCCAAGGGATCTTCCTGACCCATGGATCGAATCTGCATCTCTTGCATCTACCTGCATTGGTTCTTTACCACTAGCATTACCTGGGAAGCCCATAAGTAGCATAATGTCATTTAAGTCTAATAAGCACATATTGGTTTCATATATATATAAATTGCAAAATAATTGCCATTTTAAGATTAATACCTTCATCACATCATATAATTACTATTTCTTTTTTTGTGATGAGAACACTTAAGATTGAATTTAGGTCTTTAAAAGAGTTTTTGTCTCCCTGGAACCCTTACCTCTCACATATTCTTGTATCCAACTCCTTTATCTTGTCACATATGTGGATAAATGCCATCTTCTTAGTAAAGCATTGCCAACATGTCTTCCCTGTTCTATTTGATTATTTTGTCATAGCCCTTACCATCTTTTAACATATCATAAATCTAACATATAGTAATTTTGGTATTGTTAAATTGTCTTCTATCAAAATGTGAACTCCCCAGTCTACATTTTGCCTGTTTTGAACACTCTTTTATCCCAAATATATGGCACAAACTAGGTACTCAATATATCCTTGTCAAGTTAAATAATTTAATCTTCACATCAATTATTTACTTCCATGAAAATTTGGAGTACATTTTTATATAAAAATATGCTAATTTTTATCTTCCATCAGAGTCTCTTCATGAGGGTGAAAGAAGAGAGTGAAAAAGCTGAGATAAAACTCAAAATTCAAAAACCTAAGATCATGGAATCTGGTCCCATCACTTCATGCCAACTAGACGGGGAAAAAGTACAGACAATGACAGATTTTATTTCCTTGGTCTCCAAAATTACTGTGGATGGGTGACTAGTCACAAAAGTAAAGATGCTTGTCCCTTGTAAGAAAAGCTATGNCGAACTTGCTGCTCTATAAGCACATTTGGGAAAGAATTATGTCAAATTTCAATATGTCAAGCTGTGATTAATCAACTTTGTTCCCCCAAAGATTAAATTACTACTGCAAAAGGTCAATAAATGCTAATGACTGTTTTCTGGCTTTAGAGCTATGAACGGACTTCTTTAAAATGATTTCATATAAAACAAGAAAGTTATATTGAAAGAAGTGATTAGAAAAGTAAAATGAATGTATTACTTTTGTTGTCAAAATTTTTATTTATGGCTTAACTGATAGTTAGTGTCTGTTTGTCATAGGACATTGTGCTGAAAAGAACACTGACAGTCATATGGAATAAATATTGATATCCATTCTCAAGAAAATAAAATATAAAGAAATGTAGCTACATTCTTTTGTTCAACAGTACTTATTAAGAACCTATCATGTGGCTAATATTTGTAAGGATTCTGAAGAATATGTGTAAAGGAGCCTAGAGATGTTCGTGAAATTTAAATATAGTGGACAATAGAACTCTGTTATTAATTATTTTCTATATTATGTCATTTAAATTAAGGGAAAAACTATTCCTTTAAAAATAAAGAAACAAAAGGCTCAAAAAAATTTTTTTTTAATTTCAAGTCACACAAAGAGAGTGTGTGTGATATTCCAAAATCCAAGTACTTTCATAGCACCAAATTGCTTACAGTCTAAAAGGATAGACAGAAATGTGAACAGCTAGTTTTCCTACAATGAGTAGAATGATGAGCACACCAGTCGAAATTTCTTCTTAGTAGAAAGACAAAGTAATTTGGATGGCTTAAAAAGAAAGTGTTTATTTTGGATGGAAAAATAAAAGAGAATTCATGATAGGAAGTAATGATTTTGAAATTCTTAGATAATTTTCAGTAAGTAGAGATTTAGAGAAAAGTGTGCAAAATTCAGCAGGTAACAGTGGGGAATGCACTTGACATGACATCACTAGAATGATTTATTCACAAAAACATAAAGCAGAAAATCTAGCTAAAAGTCTGTTAACAGTCATGAAAGGATATTTAGAGGAAGTAGGGCAGCAATAAGATTGCACTAGAAATAAACATTTCAAGGGACACTAAAGTTAAAACCAGCAAAATTTGAGTCCAGTTCAATATTATTTATAATCAAAGAGAGAAACTAAAACTATTTCTACTATTTTTAGCTTAAGAGGCAAAGCATTTTGATGATTAATGATAGAGACAGTAGAAGGGAAAATCTGGAGAAGAATTAGAAAACAACACAATTTGGGACTTTGCAGTTTGCTTATAGAGATGGGAGATATTAGATAAATAGGCTAAAATTCATGAAAGTCAAAAGAGCAAGAGATTGGAAAAAAAAAACTGTAGACTTAGAGGCAAGACATATAGAGAAAATAAGTGTGCTGGTGAGAAGGAAAAGTGTATTATGTACAGCCTTTTAAAAGGTGTTGGAAACTAAATTTTACAAAAATGTCTATATTTCAGTTTCAACAAAACAGAAGACTAACTGGTGAGGCTTTAAATGAGGAAAAACAGAAGTAGAAGACTCAGGAGCAAAGAGTAAGGATCTTAAGAAGCAAACTATTTTTTCTCAAAAGGACAAATAGTATGAAAACGTGACTATTTCAAATTTTTAAGTTGGCATTTACAGCATATTTGTTGGTTATGAAAATAGTATTTTCAAAGTGTATCTTTAGAAAGACCCATAAAATATTACACATCTGTTAAAAAGGAAAAAAAAATTACCAGGTGATTCCTTATATGCATCAAAACATACAAGGACACATACAAGGCTTTGAGAAACTCTGAGATACAGAAGTCTTATGAAATTTGCCTTTCAGTACAGTGCTTTAAAATCGATCTGATAACAGGTTACTTTTTTTCTTTTACATATAACCTAATAATCTTTCACAAACTGCTGATTTAGTGAGCAAATAACCAGTGAGAAAATAAGATTCTAAGAAAAATACTCTTTTTTATAATATCTGAGAGTGAAATGCAGATGATAATAGAAAATTAGTATTTGAGAGAGAATTTTTGTCACTAAAAAGAGAAATTATGTAATGTAGACTTCACAAGAAGTACTTTTTCTGTAACATAAATGGCAAAGCTTGGTTAAAGGATATTTACAGGAGATTTTCTGGTTCCACTAAGAGGTTTGCTTGGCTGATTTTCTACATATATCCAATTTACTGAATGATTACTTTTAGGTTTAAAAGAAGTGCTATTTTTATTAGTGAACTGTTTATTATGAAGAGTTGAAATTAAAAAGTTAACATGAAGAAAATTATGTAAAGGGAGATTACTTTCATTTTGTTAAAAAATACTGACATATATTATTTTCATAGTATAGAAGAGTGGAGATGTGAGTTTCAAGTGAACAAAAAAGTTAAAAAGGGATATTTATTGTAATTTCAAATGATTTAACAT
Organism: Oreotragus oreotragus; assembly: GCA_006410675.1. Taxonomy (NCBI): domain Eukaryota; kingdom Metazoa; phylum Chordata; class Mammalia; order Artiodactyla; family Bovidae; genus Oreotragus; species Oreotragus oreotragus. Next base: position 336,592 of record SJYX01000696.1, on the reverse strand, counting down.
ATCTGCAATATCTTAAAATTGCAGGAGATCCTAACCTTAGATATATATGGTGCTGATTAAAGTTTATGAAAAAATAATTTAATTATTAAAATGCCACAGTGGTTCTTTTTATTTTATTCTTTGCTCATCATCAGTCAATCAATCAGTTCAGTCACTCAGTCATGTCTGACTCTGCAACCCCATGGACTGCAGCACGCCAGGCTTCTGTGTCCATCAGCAACTCCTGCAGCTTGCTCAAATTCATGCTCATTAAGTTGGTGATGCCATTGAACCATATCATCCTCTGTAATCCCCTTTTCCTTCTGCTTTCGGTCTTCCCCAGAATAAGGGTCTTTTCTAATCGGTCAGTTTTTTGCATCAGGTGGCCAAAATATTGTAGCTGCAGCTTTAGCATTAGTCCTCCCAATGAATATTCAGGACTGATTTCCTTTACGATTGACTGGTTTGACCTCCTTGAAGACCAAGGAACTCTCAGGAGTCTTCTCCAACACCATAGTTCAAAAGCATCAGTTCTTTGGCGCTCAGTTTTCTTTATAATCCAACTCTCATATCCATACATGAAAACTGGAAAAACCATAGTTTTGACTAGATGAACCTTTGTCAGAAAAGTAATGTCGCTGCTTTTTAATATGCTGTCTTGGTTTGTTACAGCTTTTTTCCCCAAGGAGTGACCGTCTTTTAATTTCAAAGCTGCAGTCACCATCTGCAGTGATTTTGGAGCCCGAGAAAATGAAGTCTGTCACTGTTTCCATTGTTTCCCCATCTATTTGCTATGAACTGATGGGACTGGATGGTGTCATATTTGATGTTATTTCTACCTTTTGCCCATCATAGTTGATGTTATTTCTACCCTTCCAGTTAATAGGTCAAAAATATTGGCATCAGTCTTGACTTCTTAATTTATTTATCTATAACCCACATCTAAACTACCAGGAAACCTTGTTAGCTCCATCCGTCTTCACCACTCCACTGCTTAGAACTTTCATACCCTGCCTGGAAGGAGCATTGCACTAACCTCCTAATTGGTATCCTCATTTTTTTCTTACTGTCCTATAACTTACTTTCAACCTATATTCTGCTGGCACTTGTGGGTAGAGACCAGGAATATTCTAAATACCTTAGAATATACAGGACAACCTCCTTGCAATGAGGGATTATCCAGTCCAACAGTGTAGAGAAGGAGAAACCCTACACAAATGATATCAACCCCACTGTATTTCAGATTTCATTTCTCATTCACCTTTTATTTTCCCCACTATATTATTGAGAAGTTTTCCCCAGCTTTCTTAAGATATAATAGGCATTTATGTGTATGTGTACTCAGTCATGTCTGGCTCTGTGTAACACCTTGGACAGAGGGGCCTGGACTGTAGCCCACCAGGCTCCTCTGTCAGTGGGGTTATCCAGGCAAGAATACTGGAGTGGGTTGTTATTTCATACTCCAAGGGATCTTCCTGACCCATGGATCGAATCTGCATCTCTTGCATCTACCTGCATTGGTTCTTTACCACTAGCATTACCTGGGAAGCCCATAAGTAGCATAATGTCATTTAAGTCTAATAAGCACATATTGGTTTCATATATATATAAATTGCAAAATAATTGCCATTTTAAGATTAATACCTTCATCACATCATATAATTACTATTTCTTTTTTTGTGATGAGAACACTTAAGATTGAATTTAGGTCTTTAAAAGAGTTTTTGTCTCCCTGGAACCCTTACCTCTCACATATTCTTGTATCCAACTCCTTTATCTTGTCACATATGTGGATAAATGCCATCTTCTTAGTAAAGCATTGCCAACATGTCTTCCCTGTTCTATTTGATTATTTTGTCATAGCCCTTACCATCTTTTAACATATCATAAATCTAACATATAGTAATTTTGGTATTGTTAAATTGTCTTCTATCAAAATGTGAACTCCCCAGTTCACATTTTGCCTGTTTTGAACACTCTTTTATCCCAAATATATGGCACAAACTAGGTACTCAATATATCCTTGTCAAGTTAAATAATTTAATCTTCACATCAATTATTTACTTCCATGAAAATTTGGAGTACATTTTTATATAAAAATATGCTAATTTTTATCTTCCATCAGAGTCTCTTCATGAGGGTGAAAGAAGAGAGTGAAAAAGCTGAGATAAAACTCAAAATTCAAAAACCTAAGATCATGGAATCTGGTCCCATCACTTCATGCCAACTAGACGGGGAAAAAGTACAGACAATGACAGATTTTATTTCCTTGGTCTCCAAAATTACTGTGGATGGGTGACTAGTCACAAAAGTAAAGATGCTTGTCCCTTGTAAGAAAAGCTATGAAAAAATGTAAATAACACTTAAAATGCAGAGATGTCACTTTTCCAACAAAGGTCCTTATAGTCAAAGCTAAGACTTTTCCAGTAGTCCTGGATGGATGTGAGAGCTGGAGAATAAAGAAAGCTGACTAACAACGAATAGATGCTTTTTGAACTGTGGTTCTGGAGAAGATTCTTGAGGTTCTCTTGAACTGCTAGGAGACCCAACCTGTCAACCCTAAAGGAAATCAACCCAGAATATTCATTAGAAGTACTGATGCTAAAGCTGACGCTCCAATACCTGGCCACCTGATGCAAAAACACGACTCACTGGAAAATACTCTGATGTTGGGAAAGACTGAAAGCAGAAGGAGAAGGGGCAAAAGAGGATGAGATAGTTGGATGGCATCATTAATTCAATGGATGTGAGTTTGAGCAATCTCCAGGAGACAGTGAAAGACAGGGAAGCCTGGCATGATGCATCCATGGGTTAACAGATTTGGCCACAATTTAGCAACTGAACATCAACAATTTTTATCTTCCATCTGAGTTGACATGATTTGTGACTAAATAGATTTTTGTTTGTTTGCTTTTACTTCTGTTGACCTTAAACAAGTAGGATGTTAGTTATTTATCCAGCAAAGAATGGCTTTATTCAAGATCAGCAAAGAACTGCAATCTGGGATCAGCAGTCACAGCATGCCACAAGTTAAGTCCTTGCACAGCAAGAGAAAAAGAGCTCTTTTATAGAAGGAAAGAAAGTTGGGACAGCTAGAGAGAATAAAGGGTCTCCTGGAAGAATTCAGAGATTGAATTATAATGGCTGAGTTGTGATAATCTCTCCTTGGCTAAGCTCTTGCCTGGCAAAAAGAGGATGTTTTCCTTCTTCCTATGAGCTCTGCTTTCATTGTTGAGTATGTGAGCTTCCCACTCTGGTCTCTAAACTATTTTAACTGAGGTTTTTGTTTATTAATTTTTACACTTCTCCATGTGGATAGGTAAATCTCCTAGAGAAAATATTATTCTTTTTTCTCATTTATGTGGGAGAAAGAAATGCAGAAGGTTAGAAAGGAAAATTGTTAGATTCTCAGGGCAAACAGAAACAATTGGAAACTAAACCTCTTGTTAGCCATTATTTAGTGTTCTTATATCTTAAAAAAAAAAAAAAAAGCTTACTGAAACAATTGCCCAAAATATTTCTATTTACATTTGTATATCTCAGTAAAACATTGTGATGTAGGTCATTTCTACTACATACAGTAGGAGACAAGGTATTGGGATATTAGAGACTGATTAGTTGCTAGGCTGAGCTTGTTAACATGCAGACTCCTGAGTGAAGATTAAATTTGCATATTTCTTTTCTTGTCCAGGATGACACACATTTCTCTTTGCCTGCCTAATACTATTATCATGTTTGAACATTCTAGTCCTGGGAATTAATTTTCCACAGGTTTCTCTCTTTGCTCTACTTCTTCACTTGATTTTTTATTCTTTTCACATTTATGTTTATACAGTTCTGTCATTAGCTAGTAAATTGTTCAAGAAAGCATTTTCTTTGATTTTTTTTTTTTTTCCTCTGGGTTTGACTCCTCAGAGAGGATATCATTAGGATTTGACATAGGATCCAGTGCTCTTTTTAATATTTATTATTTGCACTGTTCTTTGTGTTCTTCTTCATACAGCATGTTTATTACTCTTAACATTTAAAACTTGTATATTTTTTCTCATACATTTCTACTCTAAGCAAGAAGAACTATGCATCATCAGGCATATCATTAAATGTAATGCATATTAATCATAACAATTACATGTAAAGAGTTTTGTTACATAAATATATAGAAAATGTATCAGCATGGGAAATATGCATAAATGTAAGCTTAAAATATGTCAGTGAAGGTTTACATTTTAATGAGAGGCTTTTAAAGAAAAGAAAAATGGAAAATAAAAGTAGGAAATGCAAAAAAAAATAAGAAACATGTTTCAAAAGGAAGAAACTAATAAATGCAGGATTATAAGATGATTTAATGGACCTATGGCTCAGATGGCAGCATAAGATAACTCTCTGGTACATTCTCTCTGTTCCCAACATATAACAACTTAAAAAAATAGTGGAAAGAAGTTGTAGAATATCTGAAAAACAAGGTAATTGTCTCCTTTGACTAGAAAATTAAAAATAAACTCAAATAACACTAAAAACAAGGTGACCAAGGCTGCTGTACTTTGGGTTTTGAAGCTGATGATGATGGTCAGGGTTTGGTTCTTACATTTATTTTAAAAGACATTTAAAATATTCTAGTTCAACAGACTAGTCCCCAGGACAAAAAAAAAAAAAAAAAAAAAAAAAAAAATAAGAAACATGTTTCAAAAGGAAGAAACTAATAAATGCAGGATTATAAGATGATTTAATGGACCTATGGCTCAGATGGCAGCATAAGATAACTCTCTGGTACATTCTCTCTGTTCCCAACATATAACAACTTAAAAAAATAGTGGAAAGAAGTTGTAGAATATCTGAAAAACAAGGTAATTGTCTCCTTTGACTAGAAAATTAAAAATAAACTCAAATAACACTGAAAACAAGGTGACCAAGGCTGCTGTACTTTGGGTTTTGAAGCTGATGATGATGGTCAGGGTTTGGTTCTTACATTTATTTTAAAAGACATTTAAAATATTCTAGTTCAACAGACTAGTCCCCAGGACAAAAAAAAAAAAAAAAAAAAAGCATCTTTGTTTACAAATATTTAAACTATATTGACAGATCACAACATAAGTTAATAATTTTGAAAAAATTTTAAAAATCATTGGTGGAGTCAAATAAGTCATTACTTAGATTTCCCAAGGATTCCTCAGGACAAAAAAGCACACGTCAAATACCAAGAACAATAAATTGTAAAATACATCTATGTCAAATATACCATAAAAATTATGAAACATAGAGGGTAAAGAAAAAATCTTAAGGACTACAGGAAGAGGAAAAACAGATTATCAACAAAGGCAAATTTTTGATAGAGAGCAGTCTTTTTAACACTAGCAACACTTGCCAGAAATAATGGAGCTGTTTCATTTATTTGTTGGAAAAAATGCCAATCCTGGATCCTTCAACCCTGTGACTTCCTTCCTCCTTTAACTTCTTTGGCACTTTGGACGTAGATTTTGTGAAAGGAAAATCAAATTGCAGTCAGTATTGCTAAGAGAGCCCTCTAAGATGGAGCCAAGAGGCCATTGAGGAAGTATAACTTACACCTGTCTCAACCTGGATGGAATCTAACCTTTTGATCTGATGAAGTCAATCAGAACATCTGACAGAAACTCCTGATACCATATCTACTTATTGAACCCATAACCTAAAACAGCTCCTTATTTCTTAAGGACAAATATTTTCTGACTGTACCAAAGTCAATCAAAACTCTTGTCAGGCAACTTTTTAACAACCTCTTGACTCTGTCTTTATAAGCCCCTGACTTCCCTTTCCCTGCAACACTCTTGACTTTACCAGAGTCTATGTCTATGGAACTGTAACGCTTATGGCCCCAAGTGAATTCTTTCCATGTTTGCAAACTATTTTTGGTTGACAATTTCTTTATGCAAAATTCACTTTCAATGATTTGAAAACGACTATGACATTAAATTTAAAATTCTTGTAAGACATAAATTTGACTGTTGAAAGGAGACTAGTATGTAGAAGTGAAATTTTAAGATATCAAGTAACATGTACCTGGAAATGTAGGATAACAGATCTTACTTTGCCCTTGCTTATACTCTAATGGCCAGGGAGGCAATGGCACCCCACCCCAATACTCTTGCCTGGAAAATCCAATGGACGGAGTAGCCATGTAGGCTGCAGTCCATGGGGTCGCTAACAGTCGGACAGACTGAGCGACTTCACTTTCACTTTTCTCTTTCATGCATTGGAGAAGGAAATGGCAACCCACTCCAGTATTCTTGCCTGGAGAATCCCAGGGATGGGGGAGCCTGGTGGGCTGCTGTCTATGGGGTCACACAGAGTCGGACACGACTGAAGTGACTTAGCAGCAGCAGCAGCATACTCTAATGGCAGAAGACAACTTGCATGGTGATTTACACCCCCAGTCATTAGGAATATAAAAGAAATGCCAAGATTGTGCTATACTTTCTACATGTCAGAGTGAGAATGAGAGAAATTCACTCAGTCGTGTTCGATTGTTCGCGACTCTATGGACTATACAGTCAATCGAACTTTCTAGGCCAGAATACTGGAGTACGTAGCTTATCCCTTCTCCAGGGGATCTTTCCAACCCAGGAATCGAACCAGGGTCTTCTGCATTGCAGGTGAATTATTTACCAACTGAGCTATCAGGGAAGCCCTCTACATGTCAAGGGACGTACAAATGAACAGTACACTTTCAAAAAATTATTTATTCAATTTGTTTTTGGCCACATTGGGTCTTGTTGTAGGACATGGGCTTTCTCTACAGTTGCAGTGAGCAGAGGCTACTCTCTAGCTGTGATATTTGGGCTTCACATTATGGTGGCTTCTCTTTTTTGGAGACCGTGAGCTTTAGAGTACGCAGAATCTCAGTAGGTGTGGATAACAGCCCCTAGAGGGCAGGCTCAGTAGTTTTGGGACACAGGTTTAGTGGCCCACAGCATGCTGCATCTTCCCAGACCAGAATCAAACCTGTGTCCACTGCTTTGGCAGGTGGATTCTTAACCACTGAACCAGGGAAGTCCTGAACAATATACTTTATCTGAATCAGGCAACCCTTTATGTGAAAATGACATTTGAGATGAAAATAAAATAAAATAAAACACGACATATTGTTCTTCTCATTTTCATAATTTACTGGGATCTCTCAGAATGTAGTGCACACCCTGAGTTTACAAGCCTGACTTACTAGATACAGTGGAAAAAAGTTGTAAATCAGGTACTCTCAAACTGTAGACTTTAATTTTACTTGCACTTGAAATATTTGCAGATTTGAAGTCTGAGTCATTCTATCAGGCAAAAAACAATAAGTATCTGAGAATTTTTTTTTTTATTTGCCAAAAAGAATATGAAATGGGTAGTGAAAGAAAATAGTCATAAATACCAGCTATGACCACACTAGTTACAGAGTCAAGGACTAAAATTGTTAATTGTAATATATTTCTTATTTTGATATGAGTTTATTTCTAAATGTATTTTGTGTTGTTTTTTTTTTTTTTTTCCCATTTCTCAATCCCATGTCATCTGGCATAAATGCATCTTAACAGCAGTTAATTGTGTATTTCTGTAAAATCTCTACTGAGACTATTAAAAGGGGAATGTGAGTCAGCAAGACTGATTTCTATAAAAATAAATAAATACTTTTTGAAGACATAATATGTTTTCAATTGTGCTAGAAAGGCTGCATTAAGTTATGGCTTTAATGTGAATTTAAGCATGGTTAAATGATGTATCAGTTCAGTTCAGTCGTTCAGCCGTGTCTGACTCTTTGTGACCCCATGAATCACAGCATGCCAGGTCTCCCTGTTCATCACCAACTCCCAGAGTTCACTCAGACTCACGCCCATCAAGTCAGAGATGCCATCCCAGCCATCTCATCCTCTGTTACTCCCTTCTTCTGCCGCTATTCCCGCACAGCATCAAATTCTTTTCCAATGAATCAACTCTTGGCATGAGGTGGCCAAAATACTGGAGTTTCAGCTTTAGCATCATTCCTTCCAAAGAAATCCCAGGGCTGATCTCCTTCAGAATGTACTGGTTGGATCTCCTTGCAGTTCAAGAGACTCTCAAGAGTCTTCTCCAACAACACAGTTCAAAAGCATCAATTCTTTCATGCTCAGCTTTTTTCACAGTCCAACTCTCACATTCATAGATGACCACTGGAAAAACCATAGCCTTGACTAGATGGGCCTTTGTTGGCAAAGTAATGTCTCTGCTTTTCAATATGCTATCTGGTTTGGTCATAATTTTTCTTCCAAGGAGTAAGCATCTTTTAATTTCATGGCTGCAGTCACCATCTGCAGTGATTTTGGAGACAAAACAAACAAAAAAAAGTCTGACACTGTTTCCACTGTTTCCCCATCTATTTCCCATGAAGTGATGGGACCAGATGCCATGATCTTCATTTTCTGAATGTTGAGCTTTAAGCCAACTTTTTCACTCTCCACTTTCACTTTCATCAAGAGGCTTTTTAGTTTCTCTTCACTTTCTGCCATAAGGGTGGTGTCATCTGCATATCTGAGGTTATTGATATTTCTCCTGGCAATTTTGATTCCAGCTTGTGCTTCTTCCAGCCCAGCATTTCTCATGATGTACTCTGCATATAAGTTAAATAAGCAGGGGGACAATATACAGCCTTGACATACTCCTTTTCCTATTTGGAACCAGTCTATTGTTCCATGTCCAGTTCTAACTGTTGCTTCCTGACCTGCATATAGGTTTCTCAAGAGGCAGGTCAGGTGGTCTGGTATTCCCATCTCTTTCAGGATTTTCCACAGTTTATTGTGATCCACACAATCTTATGGATATCAAATTAATAATAGATAAACTTCAGTGGATTGTGGTATATCAATTTAACTAAGGTACAACTATATTTCCTAAAAGAGCAAATAGTTGTAGGTGAGTTTCAGCCACTGGAAACATTTTGTATACAATTTGCAGGAAAGGAGTCAAGTAGCTAAGAAGTATAGACATACCCTTTCTATGCTTAGAAACTGGGCACAGAGAATCAACTCTTTCAGTGCACCTATGTTGTCACCAATCTACCATTGTCTCACTAGGTCTCAGCAAATTCAGCTCCAGGTTTCTGAATCCTGGGCCTGCATTTTCCAATTGCATGGTAGATGTTAGTCCATAATCCCTTTCTCCAACTCCTGGGTTAGGTAAAAAAGGGCACCAACTTCCATGATACATTGTTATTTTGAAGATCCATAGAGAATCAGAGAATAATACAAGTCCCAGTTTTACCTCAGGTTTTCACTGTGACTCAGTTGATAAAGAATCTGTCTGCAGTGAGGAAGACCTGGGTTTGATCCCTGGGTGGAAGATTCCCTGGAGAAGGGAAGAGATAACCACTCCAGTATGCTGGCCTGGATATTTTCATGAACTATATAGTCCATAGTGTTACAAAGAGTCAGACAGTGAGTGGCTTTCACTTTCAGCTTTCCCTCAGATCTCAGTTCTTTATGTTCCATCATATTTTACACTTCACATGCAAATAACTGTGCTTCCCTTCCTCTCCCACAAGTCAGATATTACTGATATTAACTTTGAAATAAACCATAAAAGAAAAAAATCTTGTCTCCTCTATGAATAGATATACTTGCAAGAAAATTTATTGAATTGAACAACAAAAAATGTGTGTTGATGGTGAAATAGAATTTGACATAAACTTATAGCCTTTAAGATAATTATTTTTTAAAAAAGGAAGGTTTAAAGAAAATGAGTAAAACTTTTAGTTGTGATATAGGAATAAATGGATAAAAAGAAATATGAATATTTCATATAAGTACTGGAGAAATAAAACCTGTGTTTCTTACATGAAGAGTAACTAAAAATGATATATCAGTTTAACTTTTGAATCCCATTTCTAAGAATCACATAACAAACAGAATCCCCAAATGTAAAGATGATTCCTGATATTTACCATCTTTTGCAACTGCTTCCCACATTGTAGGGTTGGTATAGACCAATGTGGACCAATAACATATGGCAGCTGTATTGAAATGTGAGTTCAGGATTAGGTTATGACTAAGGTTCTTCACTTGACCAAATTTTAGTGAGGCTTCTGAAACTTCTCTTAGGCTACTATGTGTACTCCCTTATAAAATCTAGTTCTAGCAAGAGCTCTACTTTGTCAATTTAGCAGGAATCCTACCCTCCATACCTGATCTTACACAACATCCAATCAGAATCTTCATCTTCCACCATCTCCCAAGTGTTATTTGATTACCTTGGCATATCTTTACCAAGAATCCTGTTAGGTCCATTTGAACTGAACACCTATACACCTGATATTTTCTTTTAACAGTTTTTCATTCAATGACTCTATTCTCTTTATTGGTTATAAATTCCTACTTGTCAGATGTGTATAAGAGACAGGAGCACACCAGTCGAAATTTCTTCTTAGTAGAAAGACAAAGTAATTTGGATGGCTTAAAAAGAAAGTGTTTATTTTGGATGGAAAAATAAAAGAGAATTCATGATAGGAAGTAATGATTTTGAAATTCTTAGATAATTTTCAGTAAGTAGAGATTTAGAGAAAAGTGTGCAAAATTCAGCAGGTAACAGTGGGGAATGCACTTGACATGACATCACTAGAATGATTTATTCACAAAAACATAAAGCAGAAAATCTAGCTAAAAGTCTGTTAACAGTCATGAAAGAATATTTAGAGGAAGTAGGGCAGCAATAAGATTGCACTAGAAATAAACATTTCAAGGGACACTAAAGTTAAAACCAGCAAAATTTGAGTCCAGTTCAATATTATTTATAATCAANAAATCTGTAATTATAAAAAAAAAACACAACTTCTTCAGCACACACACTCTCTCTTGTGTCTCTCAGGAAAAAGGAAGCCATATCATAAAAAGCTGTATAGAGATGATTACAGATTATAGAAAGACAAGAAATTAAAACTTCTCACCAAGAGCCAAGTGGGTTATCTTGGGAGAGAAATCTCCAGCTTGAACAAATTCATAGTAAGAGCAAGCACTTACAATGTAACTGATACTTCATGAGAGACCCTAAACCACCAAGGTAAGCTCTTCCTAGATTCTTGAAATTTAGAAACTATGTATTATAATAAATGTTTGTTTGGGGTAATTTATGATCCAGCAACAGATAATATAGTTATGTTTTTACAACATAGCTGGCTGGGGTGAAGAGTGCAGATTGAAATAATAGAATAGAGCTTTCTCTGTAGGAAAGAGAAGGCCCACATGTAAAATTACAACTGTGATAGGATTCTCAGCACTCAGTGCTTTAAATAGCCAAACATTTTTTTTTTTCGCTTATCTATTCATAGCTGTTACTCACATGCTCATAGCAGTAATATTAACAATAGCCAAGGTATAGAAGCAAAGTGTCCATCGACTGAAAAATGGATAAAGAAAATGTGATACATATATAGATTTCAGTTCAGTTCAGTTCAGTTCAGTCACTCAGTCATGTCTGACTCTTTGAGACCCCATGAATCACAGCACACCAGGCCTCCCTGTCCATCACCAACTCCTGGAGTTCACTCAAATTCATGTCCATCGATTCAGTGATGCCATGCAGCCATCTCATTCTCCGTCGTCCCCTTCTCCTCCTGGCCCCAATCCCTCCCAGCATCAGAGTCTTTTCCAATGAGTCAACTCTTCGCATGGGGTGGCCAAAGTACTGGACTTTCAGCTCTAGCATCATTCCTTCCAAAGAACACCCAGGACTGATCTCCTTTAGAATGTACTGTTTGGATCTCTTTGCAGTCCAAGGGACTCTCAAGAGTCTTCTCCAACACCACAGTTCAAAAGCATCAATTCTTTGGCTCTCAGCTGTCTTCACAGTCCAACTCTCACATCCATACATGACTACTGGAAAAACTATAGCCTTGACTAGATGGGTTAGCATATGGTATTTAGCTTNAGGATGGACTGGTTTGATCTCTTTGCAGTCCAAGGGACTCTCAAGAGTCTTCTCCAACACCACAGTTCAAAAGCATCAATTCTTTGGCTCTCAGCTGTCTTCACAGTCCAACTCTCACATCCATACATGACTACTGGAAAAACTATAGCCTTGACTAGATGGGTTAGCATATGGTATTTAGCTTTCTCTTCCTGACTCACTTCAGTCTGTATAATAGATTCTAGGCTTATCCACCTCATCAGAACTGATTCAAATGCATTCCTCTTTATGGCTGAGTAATATTCCATTGTGTATACGTACCACATATTCTTTATCCATCCATCTGTCAATAGACATCTAGGTTGCTTCCATGTTCTAGCTATTGCAAATAGTGCTGCAATGAACAATGGGATACACATGTCTTTTACAGTTTTGGTTTCCTTAGGGTATATGCCAAGGAGTGGGATTGCTGGGTCATATGGTGACCTACTTTTTTATTCCTACTTTTTTAAGGAATCTCCAAACCGTCTTCCATAGTGGCTGGATCAATTTATATTTCCACCAACAGTGCAAGAGTGTTCCCTTTTCTCCACACCCTCTTCAGCATTTATTTTTTGTAGACTTTTTGATGATAATCATTCTGACCCATGTTAGGTGATATCTCATTGTAGTTTTTGATTTGCATATCTCTGTTAATGAGCAATGTTGAGCATCATTTCATGTGTTTGTTATCCATCTATATGTCTTCCTTGCAGAAATGTCTGTTTAGGCCTTTTTCCCACTTTTTGATTGGGTTGTTTGTTTTTCTGGCATTGAGTTGTATGAGCTGCTTGTATATTTTGGAAATTAATCCTTTGTCAGTTGTTTCATTGTTATTATGTTCTCCCATTCTGAGGGTTGTCTTTTCACCTTGCTTATACTTTCCCTTGCTGTGCAAAAGTTTTAAAGTTTAATCAGGTCCCACTTGTTTAATTTTGTTTTTATTTCCATTACTCTAGGAAGTGGTCATAGAGGATCTTGTTTTGATTTATATCATAGAGTGTTCTGCCTAAGTTTTTCTCTAAGAGTTTTATAGTTTCTGGTCTTACATTTAGGTCTTTAATCCATGTTTAGTTTATCTTTGTGTATGGTGTCAGGAAGTGTTCTAATTTCATTCTTTTACATATAGCTATTCAGTTTTCCCAGCACCACTTATTGAAGAAACTGTCTTTGCCCCTTTGCATATTCTTGCCTCGTTTGTCAAAAACATGGTACCCATACATTCATGGGTTTATTTCTGGGCTGTCTATCTTGTTCTGTTGATCTATATTCTGTTTTTATGCCAGTACTATACTGACTTAATGACTGTAGTTTTGTAGTATAATCTGAAGTTAGGAGGGTTGATTCCTCCAGCTCCATTCTTCTTTCTCAAGACTGCTTTGCCTATCTGGGTTCTTTTGTGTTTCCATATTACCAATGGCATTTTTCAAAGAACTAGAATAAAAAATTTCACAGTTCATATGTAAACACAAAAGACCCTGAACATGGAAAATTTTGTTTACACTATTTTCAGACAATACATTTTTTTAAATTCTAATTTATTTATTGACAATTGTATCAGTCATATCAATCAGGAATGCAGAAACTACTTTCATATAGAGAGGAACTTAGTGAGAGAATCAGTTGCAATGTTTTTAGTTGGGAGCCAAGAACAAACTGGAGGGATTTATCAGCACTTAGGAGGCTGCTACAAACGCTGGATGGAAGGGATTCCAAGTCCTCCCACTGCAACTTCTTCCTGCCTCGCCCTAGCTGCTGTCAGGATTAGCCAAGAAGAGCCTGTGCTCTTGAGCCACAGACTTCTTCCACTTGCACCCAGTCCTCAGCTCACACCCAGACTTACAGGGGAAATCTCTAGATGCTAAGGAAGTTGGAGAATTCTGGGAGTCCAGACACAGACCAGGTACATCAAGAGATAACCTTTCACAATGTTTAAATAAAAGTATTTTATACCTCATGAATACAATATATGTACATTTATTCTAATAGAAAATTTTTTCACTGTTTCACATGGAAGTGTCTAACTGTAAGACAGTTTGACCTTCACTTACTTCTAAGCACTATGGCATTCCTATTGTCTTATAATATATCTGGCTTTCCCCCTTAATCCCAACAGATATCCTCATCCACTATACCAAAGAAAAGCAAGTAAGCAAGCAAACAAACAAAATCATTCAGGAAGTAAAGCACTCACCTTTTTAGGTATTTTCTGTGAAAAACATGTCCCTCTCCTTGGCTAAGATTAACGCACCACACCTGTTCTGCATCTCACACTCTCACTCTCCTCAAGGACTTCATCAATTATCCACTGCCCATGGAATCACATTAATCTTTCACTCCTTTTCAGATTCTTATCTACACATAGCACCTTAAAAATTAATTTTTGACCCAAGATACCATTTAGTTCCTGTCTTCTCTATTTCCATTCAAATATATTTGTTGAACATCCTTCTAAGCTCACATTCATTATCTCATTTTTTACTCCCATTCCCCCAATCTGATTTAATATGCACACCCACTGTTACACTGAAATTACGTTAGGAAAGAGGTCATCAGTGACTTCACTTTGTTTGTTCTGCTCATTACAATGAGTATATTATTACAGCTTTTTAGACTGTGGCTCAATCTCTTGCTTTTGTGAATTTCCGTTGCCTCAAACAAAATACTCTGTTGGTAATTCTGCATCTGTAGATTCTCATATTTTCCTATGTGTTTTGCCTGAGCTATATTTATTTCCAACTCTGAATGCCCTTCAGAGAAATCTTTTCCCATCTCAAGATTGTAACTATTCTATGCAAGGGATGCCTGAAGCTATATCACTGAACAGTGAGTTTCAAATTCATGTATCAAGTTGTTTTCAACATATAATTTACCTCCATGTCACAGACCTATTGTTCAAAACAATAATAAAAATGGAATCTGTTATTAAATCTCTGCAAATCTTCCATTCTGATGTTGTTTTGCTGGTCCCTGGATATCGATGTGCTCTAAGTGCCTTGAAAACAGAGATTGCATATTCTTAATATTTGAACCAACTTCATGACCTAGGAGGAAGATAATATAATAGATGAACAAGTAAGTGAAAGAATATATATTGAATTAGTTCAACGTATGTATCAAATACCTATAAAGTGCAAAATCTTGTTCAGAAGCTGGGATCCCAGCAGTGTTTAATTCGGGCTCATTGCTAGTTTTCTTATCAGTCTTATGCATGAAACTTTATACTCTTTGAAAGCAGGGCAAGGATTATCAATGCAATACTTATTGCCACTTAATAGATATTTATTGAAATAATGAATAAGTGAGATAAGTTTTGAAATTGTACATCCAATTTGTAAAGAGTATTGATTTTTTATACATCATGCTTTGAATTTCTTTCATATTTTCCTTTTATTATAAGAGGAGAAATCTATTACCAATCCTACAGAATCAGAGAACTGGAGATTTTTTCAGGTAACTTGTAACCATGTATTAGTTGTTGTTTAGTCACTAAGTCATGTCTGACTCTTTTGTGACCCCATGGACTGTTGCCCACCAGGTTCCTCTGTCCATGCAATTTCCCAGACAAGAATACTGGAGTAGGTTGCCATTTCCTTCTGCAGGGGATCTTCCTGACCTAGGCATTAAAATTGTGTTTCCTGCAGTTCCAGGAGGATTCTTTACCACGGAGCCACCTAGGACCTTCCATATATATGGAGGTGGCCTGAATTCTATTTGGTCTTCTAAGATCGATAACCTTTAAACCCACAAAAGGAGCTTTAGAGTTATCTAAGCATGAAAGGGTGTAGGTTAAAGACGATCTTTTCATATGGAAGTTAAGGGTGTGAAAAATATTAGACTAAAGGTTTGTGGCTGCTTAGTTACTCAGTCACCTCCAACTCCTTTTGTAACAACAGAGGCTGTAGCCCACCAGGTTCTTTGTCAATCGGATTTCTCAGACAAGAATACAGGAGTGAGTTGCCATTCCTTCTCCACGGTATCTTTCTGACCCAGGGATCAAACCCATGTTCTGCATTTTCAGGCAGATTCTTTCACACTAAGTTACAAGGGAAGCCCAGGCTACAAGTTTACCATGATTCTATAATGAATCATCTATATTAATTGGTGTATATTGGTTAGACAGATTGCTATAACATCAATAGGAGAGTGGTGCCTACTATAAATATAGTGAACTGAATATAATCAGTTTCCCATATTTTTCACATTTTAAAAAATTCTTTAGAGTTCAAACTTATCAGCACATTTTATTGTAGAAATAATACAATAGAAAATATAAGAAGGAAATCAAATTAGCAAAAAGAGTTCCATAAGGTAAATTGTCTTTCTTTACTTTAGGAAATAGTTTAAATCTGTCAATGCAGCATACTTGGTGAAGAGATATTATAAGAACTGAATTTTAAGCTTTCTCTATTTAAAGGAATTTTAAGTAAGTTTGACATCCACGCTTAATTTTTTTTTTGTTTGATAATTTGCTTTAACTTCACTTAAATCAACATTTCTCAGATGCCCAAAGATTGAAAAGTGAAGGCACAATTATTCATATAATAAATAATATGTTTAATTATAAATTTTAGTTGCTGACCTCAAAACAACTATGGTACTCAGTTGAATGCAATTTTATTTCTAATTATCTGAATAAATTATTGTGTTCACTCTGCTCTGCTTTTTTATTTCACTTTGCCTATTTTTTGGACTCAAACCTGACAGCATTCTGAAGATGCCTTTCACTGGAGGCATTTCATTTTCTTTGATAGAAATGAATCATTTGAAGTGATTTTATTCTGTTCTCTGACAAGTGATACAATACAAAATGACCAATACATTCTGAAAACCATTCTTTTTTTTTCTTTTTTAAATTCAGAAATTCTAAGTACTTTGGCCACCTCATGTGAAGAGTTGATTCACTGGAAAAGACTCTGATGCTGGGAGGGATTGGGGGCGGTAGGAGAAGGGGACGACCGAGGATGAGATGGCTGGATGGCATCACGGACTCGATGGACGTGAGTCTGAGTGAACTCCGGGAGATGGTGATGGATAGGGAGGCCTGGCGTGCTGTGATTCATGGGGTCGCAAAGAGTCGGACACGACTGAGCGACTGAACTGAACTGA
>SJYX01000696.1:290814-319010 GCA_006410675.1 Oreotragus oreotragus | reverse complement strand
TGTTGAACGGATATATCCTATAAAGCCTTTGTCATGTTTTTCTTATATAGTAAAATAATTTAAATTCATGGTAAATATGCTGAAGTTTAGATAGTTAACATATAATGTAAAGTTATGTCAAAATGATTTTACTGATCAGAATAGCTTGCCCATAACTACATATATATATATAGTTAAACTATATATATAGTTGAACTATATATAAATATAGTTAAATATATATATATAGTTGAACTATATATATATATAAACATTAAATATATATATATATTTAAAATCTGGAAAATACTAAGTATTTTCACCCTGAGGTAGGATGTTAAGTGATGGTGTTCATCACTCAGTTGTGTTCCACTCTTTGTGACCCTATGGACTGTAGCCTGCTAGGCTACTCTGTCCGTGGAATTATCCAGGCAAGAATACTGGAGCAGGTAGCCATTCCCGTCTCCAGGGAATTTTCCTGACCCAGGGATTGAACCCCGGTCTCCTGCATTGCAAGCAGATTCTTTACCATCTGAGCTACCAGGGAAGCCCAAGTAGGATGACACATGTGTAAATATTTCCCCCACATATTTAAAAGGGAGTTTTAGCAGAAAATAAGACAGCTCAGTTCACTCAGTCACGTTCAACTCTGCGACCCCATTGACTGCATTATACCAGGCTACTCTGTCCATCACCAACTCCCAGAGCTTACTCAAACTCATGTCCATTGAGTCAGCAATGCTATCGAACCATCTCATCCTCTGTCGTCCCCTCATCCTCCTGCCTTCAATATTTAATGTTATCGCACTCTCAAGGATAATGAATAAATAAGCCACAGGCCACTTCTGTGGAGCATCAGGGAAGTCTAAGTGCTGATTAAAGAATGAAATAAATCTCACAAATAGATAATGATATCCTGAGACTCAGCCTGTTTCCCTTGTGTGAACATTCAAGTGGAGTCAGTGTCACCAAACTCTGCCTAGTAATAACTACATGGTGGAAAATTCTGGACTGAGAGGAGCTATCCAGAAGGATAGGGAAAGGGTGAGAGGAAAAAAAGGATAAGTAGCTGGCTCTTCCCTGTAAATGAATCAACGCTTTAGCAAATTTCTGGTATTAAAAAAGTGCTCAATTTGAGTGAATCATGTGGGTTAAGGTAAAAAATCTAATTGGGGCTATTTTTAGTTTAAGCTATCTTAAGCTTCAATTATGGGCTTTCCTGGTGGCAAAGATGATAAAGGATCTGCCTGCAATGTGGGAGACCTGGGTTCAATCCCTGGGTTGGAAAGATCTCTTGGAAGAGGGCATGGCAACCCACTCTAGTATTATTGCCTGGAGAACAGAGGATATCCCCCATGGATAGAGGGGCCTGATGGGCTACAGTCCGTAGGGTAGCAAAAAACTGGATATGACTGAAGCCACTTAGTACACACACACAAGCTTCAGTTATATCATTCTTAGAAATTATAATTCAATATTACAAAAATATAAAATTTCAAAAATCAACTATAATATGTAAATCAAAAACATAATTCAGACCTACTGAATTAAAAAAAGAAAGAGACAAACATTAAAATCAAAATCCAAACACAAGACCCAGAGTCAGAACAATTCATGTATAAAATGTTCACCAGATGGTACGGGAAGGGAGGAGGGAGGGGGGTTCAGGATGGGTAACATGTATATACCTGTGGCAGATTCATGTTGATGCATGGCAAAACCAATACAATATTGTAAAGTAATTAACCTCCAATTAAAATAAATTAAAAAGAAATTTGCTGACATTTATGTCAGTGTTTTGCATTTGTTTTCCACTATGAATTATATAGTATCTGGTCTTGCATTTAGATGTTTAACACATTTTGAGTTTATTTTTGTGTGTGATGTTAGAGAATGTTGTAATTTCATTCTATTTCATGTAACTATCCATTTATCCCAGCATCACTTATTAAAGAGACTTCTTCATTCTGTAGTCTTTCCTCCTTTTTTATAGAATAATTGACTCCAAGTAAATTGGTTTATTTCTGGGTTTTCTGTCTTGTTCTACTGATCTGTGTTTCTGTTTTGTGCCATCATCATACCACTTCCCTGGTGGCTCAGACAGTAAAGTCATCTGCTTACAATGCAGGAGACACAGGTTCAGTCCCTGGGTCAGGAAGATCTGTTGGAGAAGGAAATGGCAACCCACTCCAGTATTCTTGCCTGGAGAATCCCAGAGACAGAGGAGCCTAGTGGGCTGCCATCTATGGGGTCGCACAGAGTCGGACATGACTGAAGCGACTTAGCAGCAGCAGTAGTAAAATAAATAAATTTATATTAAATAAAAAGAAAACTATAGAAGCAATCAGAATGGCAAACAGTATAAATCAGTAAATAGATAACATATGATACAGCTGTAACATGGAAACAAATGCAGATGTGAAAATGTTATGTTTGCTGTAATCATATTTGAACATAATCAGCATATGATGGTAAGTAAAAATTGAAAAATGTTAGACAATGAGTAAAATTGAACTGGAAGAAAACACAGCTGAAGACTTTTAAAATAAACTTTAAAATATTAAAATAGATTTAGCTTTGCAGAAAAGTTGTAAAGATAGTAAAGAATGTTCCCAAACACTCCACACCCAGTTTTCCTAAAATTAATTGCTTACATTAGTATGGTCTATCCATCAACGATTTTGATGCCTTATTATTAAATGAAGTCTATATTACATTCCATTTTCCTTGCTTTTGATTAAAAATTAACTGCTGCATGATTCCATCTGAGATATCACATGGCATTTAGTTCTCAGAGCTCTTCAGGTTCCTCTAAGCTGTACCCATTTCTTCAATGTTCCTTTTTTTTGTTTTCATAACCTTGACAGTTTAAGTATTGCCCAGGGTTTCTGTAGACCATGCCTTATGTGGAATTTGCCTGTTGTTTATGTTCCAAAAACACAAGAGATGACTCTATACATGGACATCACCAGATGGTCTATACCAAAATCAGATTGATTATACTCTTTGCAGCCAAAGATGGAGAAGCTCTATACAGTCAACAAAAACAAGACCAGGAGCTGACTGTGGCTCAGATCATGAACTCCTTATTTCCAAATTCAGACTTAAATTGAAGAAAGTAGGGAAAACCACTAGACCATTCAGGTAGGACCAAAATCAAATCCCTTATGACTATACAGTGGAAGTGAGAAATAGATTTAAGGGACTGGGTCTGATAGATCCAGATAGAGTACCTGATGAACCATGGAATGAGGTTTGTGACATTGTACAGGAGACAGGAATCAAGACCATCCCCCCAAAAAAGAAATGCAAAAAAGCAAAATGGCTGTTTGGGGAGGCCTTACAAATAGCTGTGAAGAAGAGACGTGAAAAGCAAAGGAGAAAAGGAAAGATATAACCGTCTGAATGCAGAGTCCCAAAGAATAGCAAGGAGAGATAAGAAAACCTTCCTCAGCAATCAATGCAAAGAAATAGAAGAAAACAAAAGAATGGGAAAGACTTCAAGAAAATTAAAGATACCAAGGGAACATTTCATGCAAAGATGTGCTAAATCAAAGACAGAAATGGTATGGACCTAACAGAAGCAGAAGATATTAAGAAGAGGTGGCAAGAATACACAGAAAAACTGTACAAAAAAGATCTTCATGACCAAGATAATCACAATGGTGTGATCAAACACTTAAAGACAGACATCCTTGAATGTGAAGTCAAGTGGGCCTTAGAAAACATCACTACAAACAAAACTAGTGGAGGTGATGGCATTCTAGTTGAGCTATTTCAAGTCCTGAAAGATGATGCTGTGAAAGTGCTGCACTCAATATGCCAGCAAATTTGGAAAACTCAGCAGTGGCCACAGGACTGGAAAAGGTCAGTTTTCATTCCAATCACAATGAAAGGCAATGCCAAACAATCCTTAAACTACCGCACGATTGCACTCATCTCACGCGCAAGTCAAATAAGGCTCAAAGTTCTCCAAGTCAGGCTTCAGCAGTACGTGAATTGTAAACTTCCAGATGTTCAAGTCGGTTTTAGAACAGGCAGAGGAACCAGAGATCAAATTGCCAACATCTGCTGGATCATGGAAAAAGTAAGAGAGAGACAGAAAAATATTTATTTCTGCTTTATTGACTATGCCAAAGCTTTTGACTGTATGGATCACAAGAAATTGGAAAAGTCTGAATGAGATGGGAATACCAGACCACCTGACCTGCCTCTTGGAAAACCTATCTGCAGGTCAAGAAGCAAGAGTTAGAACTGGACATGGAACAACACACTGGTTCCAAATAGGAAAAGAAGTATGTCAAGGCTGTATATTGTCATTCTGCTTATTTAACTTATATGCAGAGTACATCATGAGAAAGGCTGGGCTGGAAGAAGCACAAGCTGGAATCAAGACTACTGGGAGAAATATCAATAACCTCAGATATGCAGATGACACCACCCTTCTGGGAGAAAGTGAAGAGGAACTAAAAAGCCTCTTGATGAAAGTGAAAGTGGAAAGTTAAAAGAGAGTTGGCTTAAAGCTCAACGTTCAGAAAACTAAGATCATGGCATCTGGTCCCATCACTTCATGGGAAATAGATGGGGAAACAGTGGAAACAGTGTCAGACTTTATTTTTTGATGCTCCAAAGTCACTGCAGATGGTGTCTGCAGCCATGAAATTAAAAGACACTTACTCATTGGAAGAAAAATTGTGACCAACCTACATAGCATGTTGAAAAGAAGAGACATTACTTTGCCAACAAAGGTCTGTCCAGTCAAGGCTATGGTTTTTCCAGTGGTCATATATGGATATGAGTGTTGGACTGTGAAGAAAGCTGAGTGCTGAAGAATTGATTCTTTTGAACTGTGTTGTTGAGGAAGATTTGAGAGTCCCTTGGACTGCAAGAAGATCCAACCAGTCCACTCTGAAGGAGATCAGTCCTGGGATTTCTTTGGAAGGAATGATGCTAAAGCTAAAACTCCAGTAATTTGGCCACCTCATGTGAAGAGTTGACTCATTGGAAAAGACTCTGATGCTGGGAGGGATTGGGGGCAGGAGGAGAAGGGAATGACGGAGGATGAGATGGCTGAATGGCATCACTGACTCGATGGACGTGAGTCTGGATGAACTCTGGGAGTTGGTGATAGACAGGGAAGCCTGGTGTGATGTGATTCATGGGGTTGCAAAGAGTTGGACAAGACTGAGCAACTGAACTGAACTGAACTGAACTATGTTGTAATACACAAGATGCAATCAAGACTGATGGGAGAAATATCAATAACCTCAGATATGCAGATGGCACCACCCTTATGGCAGAAAGTGAAGAGGAACTAAAAAGTCGCTTGATGAAAGTGAAAGAGGATAGTGAACAGGTTGGCTTAAAGCTCAATATTCAGAAAACAAAGATCATGGCATCCATCACTTCATGGGAAATTGATGGTGAAACAGTGGAAACAGTGTCAGACTTTTTTTCGGTTGGGGGGGTGGGACTCTAGAATCACAGCAGATGGTGACTGCAGCCATGAAATTAAAAGACACTTACTCCTTGGAAGGATAGTTATGACCAACCTAGACAGCATATTCAAAAGCAGAGACATTAGTTTGCCAACAAAGGTCCATCTAGTCATGGCTATGGTTTTTCCAGTGGTCATGTATGGGTGTGAGAGTTGGACTGTGAAGAAAGCTGAGCACCAAAGAATAGATGCTTTTGAACCGTGGTGTTGGAGAAGACTCTTGAGAGTCCCTTGGACTGCAAGGAGATCCAACCAGTCCATTCTGAAGGAGATCAGCCCTGTGTATTCTTTGAAAGGAATGATGCTACAGCTGAAACTCCAGTACTTTGGCCACCTCATGCACTTTTGACTCATTAGAAAAGACTCAGATGCTGTGAGGGTTTGTTGGCTGGAGGAAAAGGGGATGATAGAGGATGAGATGGCTGGATGGCATTACCAACTGGATGGACATGAATCTGGGTGAACTCTGGGAGTTGGTGATAGACAAGGTGGCCTGGCGTGTTGCGATTCATGGAGTTGCAAAGAGTCGGACATGACTGAGCCACTGAACTGAACTGAACTGAACTTAGCTGAACTATGTTGTAACTAAATTGAGGGTTTTATTGTTGTTTTTTGAGTACTACACCAGAGACGTAAAGCACCAATCTTCATCTTATATCAAGAATACTTACTGTTTTCATGGAATCACCATTGTTGATCTTGTTAGGTGAGTTGAGTTTTGAAAAGATTCACAGAAGTAATTAACAAAGAGTTCTTATTCACTTCTTTGACTCAGACAGTAAAGAATTCAAGTGCAACACAGGAGAACTGGGTTCAATCCCTGGATTAAGAAGACCCACTAGAGAAGGAAATAATAACCCACTCCAGCACTCTTGCCTGGAGAATTTCATAGGAAAAAGAGCCTGATGGAATACAGTCCATGAAGTCGCAAAGAGTTGGACATGACTGAGTGACTAACACAAACACAGGCACATTCACTTTCCAAGGGAGGAAACGGGTGGAGACACAGAGAATGGCAATGATTCTGAAGGGTGAAGGTTTGAGACTTACTGAGATTAAAGGACGAGGATCAGGAATAAGGAAGGCAGGTTCATGTCTATTCTGATCCACAGTTGTATCTGAATTGGCTGTGCTTCTAAAGGATGTGGTTTTCCTGAGAATCTGTATATTCTTGTCTTCAGTAGTTTTCCAGCTTTTGGGTGTCTGAAAGAAGGTTGATAGTGGCCCTTGACAGGTGCTACTTTATTTTGAACAGTGTTAGATGATTTATAGACCTTGATCACCTGGCTGGGAGAGTAGTTGTCTGGTATTTCCACTGTAAAGTTACTCTTTTTCCTCCCTCTCCATACTAATCACTTTGGATGGAAGACATTCTGCAAGGCCCACACTTCATCATTTTGGAGTTATGTTCCTTTTCCATGAGAGGAAAATATTTACATAAATTATCTGGAATATACATGTATTCAAATTTTGTGTTTTCTTCACCATTCATTTGTTCAATCACATCACCATTTTACAAATGATTATCCCCTGAGTATCTGAATTAAATTCATCCATTCCAATCCATTTTAGTTCACTGATTCCTAAAATGAGATTCCTAAAATTCCTAAAAGATGTTCACTCTTTCCATCTCCTGTTTGACCACTTCCTATTTACCTTGATTCAGGGACCTAACTTTCCAGGTTCCTATGCAATATTGCTCTTTACACCATCAGACTTTATTTCCATCACAGGTCACATCCACAACTAGGCATTGTTTTGCTTTGGCTTTGTTTCTTCATTCTTCTGGAGTTACTTCTCCACTGATCTCCAGTAGCATACTGGGCACCTGTCAACCTGGGGAGTTCATCTTTCAGTGTCCTTTCTTTTTGCCTTTTCGTACTGTTCATGGGATTCTCAAGGCAAGGATATTGAAGTGGTTTGCCATTCCCTTCTCCAGTGGACCATGTTTTGTCAGAACTCTCCACCATGACCCATTCATCTTGGGTGGCCCTACACAGCATGGCTCATAGCTTCATTAACTAGACAAGGCTGTGGTCCATGTGATCAGTTTGGTTAGTTTACTGTGATTGTGGTTTTCATTCTTTCTGCTCTCTGATGGATAATGATAAGAGGCTTATGGAAGCTTCCTGGTAGGAGAGACTGATTTGGAGGAAACTGGGTGTAGTTCTGATGGGCAGGGCTATGCTAAATCTATAATCCAATTTTCTGATGATGGGTGGGGCTGTGTTCCCTCCCTGTTGTTTGACCCTAGAACAAACTATGGTGGAGGTAATGAAGATAGTGGTGATCTCCTTAAAAAGTCCTGGCACACTCGATACCCCTGAACCTGTAGGAGGCTGCTGCCAACCTATGTCTCTCCTAGAGACTCCTGGATACTCACAGGGAAATCTGGATCAGTCTCTTGTGGGGTCACTGCTCCTTTCTCCTGGTGTGCACAGGGTTTTGTTTGTTCTCTCCAAGAGTCTTCCCCCAGTCTGATGTGAGTTCTCTAATCAAATCCCACTGGCCTCTAAAGTAAAATTCTCTGGAAGTTCTCAGTCCCTCAGTCAGATCCCAAGGTTGGAAAATCTGTTGTAAGTCCTAGAACTTTCTTAATAGTACAATAATTTCTTTGGTATAATTGTTCTGCAGTTTGTGAGTCATCTGTTCACCAGTTCTTTCATTGGATTAATGCCGACCTCCTTTAAGAGGGCTTATGCCACAGGCTCTGTGATGCAGGTAGCTGTACCCAGAGCCCCTGTCTGTGGAAGGCCACTGCTGACCTGTACCTCCACAGGAGACTCAAACACATGTCTGGCTCAGTCTCTGTGGGGTCTATTGGTCCCGGTGGTGAGATGGGTTTGTTTGAGCTCTCCAAGTGTCTCTGATGGGTATGGGGTTTGATTCTAAATGTGATTTTGCACCCCCTACCATCTTTCAGGGGGCTCTCCTTTGCCCTTGGGCATGGGGTATCTTTTTCTGGTGGGATCAACAATGATCCTGGCAATGGTTGTTCAGCAGTGATTTGTAATTTTGGTGTTCTCACAGGAAAAGGTGAGCACATGTTCAGCTACTCTTCAGTTGAGAGCATTTGGACTACTGTGGGCAAGAATCCCTTAGAAAAAATGAAGTAGCCATCATAGCCAACAATAGAGTGTGAAATGCAGTACTTGGATGCAATCTCAAAAATAACATAATGATCTCTGTTCATTTCCAAGGCAAACAATTCAATATCACAATAATCCAGGTCCATGCCACAACCAGTAATGCTGAAGAAGCTGAAGTTGAAGGGTTCTATGAAGACCTACAAGATTTTCTAGAACTAACACCCGAAAAAAAGATGTCCTTTTCATCAAAGGGTACTGGAATGCAAAAGTTCAGTTCAGTTCAGTTCACTTCAGCTGCACAGTCGTGTCTGACTCTTTGTGACCCCATGAACCACAGCATGCCAGACCACCCTGTCCATCATAAACTCCGGAGTCCACCAAAACCCATGTCCATTGAGTCAGTCATGCCATCCAACCATCTCATACTCTGTCATCTTCTTCTCCTTCCGCCCTCAATCTTTCCCAGCATCAGGTCTTTTCAAATGAGTTGGCTCTTCGCCTCAGGTGGCCAAAGTACTGAATTTCAGCTTCAACATCAGTCCTTCCAATGAACACCCAGGACTAATCTCTTTTAGGATGGAGTGATTAGATCTCCTCGCAGTCCAAGGGACTCTCAAGGGTCTTCTCCAACACCACAGTTCAAAACCATCAATTCTTTTGTGCTCAGCTTGCTTTATAGGCCAACCATCACATCCACACATAACCACTAGAGAAACCATAGCCTGACTAGACAGACTTTTGTTAGCAACTGATGTCTCTGCCTTTTTTTTTTAATATGAATTTATTTATTTTAATTGGAGGTTAATTACTTTACAATTTTGTATTGTTTTTGCCATATATCAACATGAATCTGCTATGGGTGTACACGTGTTCCCCATCCTGAACCCCCCTCCCACCTCTCTCCCCATACCATCCCTCTGGGTCATCCCAGTGCACCAGCCCCAAGCATCCTGTATCCTCATCAAACCTGGACTGGCAATTCATTTCATATATGATATTATACATGTTTCAATCCCATTCTCCCAAATCATCCCACCCACTCCCTCTCCCTCTCCCACAGAGTCCAACAGACTGTTCTATATATCTCTGTCTCTTTTGCTGTCTCGCATACAGGGTTATCATCTTTCTAAATTCCATATATATGCCTTAGCATACTGTATTGGTGTTTTTTCCTTTCTGGCTTACTTCACTCTGTATAATAGGCTCTAGTTTCATCCACCTCATTAGAACTGATTCAAATGTATTCTTTTTAATGGCTGAATAATACTCCATTGTGTATATGTCTCTGCTTCTTAATATGCTATCTAGGTTGGACATAACTTTCCTCCCAAGGAGCAAGTGTCTTTTAATTTCATGGCTGCAATCACCATCTGCAGTAATTTTGGAGCACCCAAAAATAAAGTCAGACACTGTTTCCACTGTTTCCCCATCTATTTGCCATGAAGTGATGGGACCAGATGCCATGATCATATCTGGGTCATGAAGATCTTTTTTGTATAGTTCTTCTGTGTATGCTTGCCACCTCTTCTTAATATCTTCTGCTTCTGTTAGGTCCATACCATTTCTGTCTTTTATTGAGTCCATCTTTGCATGAAATATTCTCTTAGTATCTCTAATCTTCTTGAAGAAATCTCTAGTCTTTCCCATTCTTTTGTTTTCTTCTATTTCTTTGCATTGATCCCTGAGCAAGGCTTTCTTATCTCTCCTTGCTATTCTTTGGAACTTTGCATTCAAATGGCTATATCTCTCCTTTTCCCATTGCCTTTCATTTCTCATCTTTTCACAGCTATTTCTAAGGCCTCCCCAGACAGCCATTTTGCTTTTTTGCATTTCTTTTTTGAGGTGACTGTCTTGATTCTTGTCTCCTGTACAATGTCATGAACCTCTGTCCATAGTTCATCAAGCCCTCTCTTTATCAGATCCAGTCCCTTAAATCTGTTTCTCACTTCCACTGTATACTCATAAGGGATTTGAAAAATAGATTCAAGGGATTAGATTTGACAGATGGAGTGCCTGAAGAACTATGAATGGTAGTTTGTGACATTGTACAAGAGACAGTGATCAAAACCTTCCCCAAGAAAATGAAATGTATAAAGACAATGGTTATCTGAGGAGGCCTTACAGAGAGCTTAGAAAAGAAGAGAAGTGAAAGGCAAAGGAGAAAAGGAAAGATATAACCATTGAATGCAGAGTTCCAAAAAATAGCAAGGGGAGTTACGAAGGCCTTCCTCAGTGATCAGTGCAAAGAAATAGAGGAAAACAATTTTATGGGAAAGACTAGAGATCTCTTCAAAAAAAATTAGAGATATTAAGAGAACATTTCACATAAAGATGGGCACAATAAAGGACAGAAATGCATGCACTTAACAGAAGCAGAAAATAATAAGAAAAGGTGGTAAGAATAAACAAGAAAAATACAAAAAATATGTTAATGACCCAGATAACTATGATGGTGTGATCACTCACCTAGAGCCAGACATCCTGTGGTGTAAAATCAAGTGAACCTTAGGAAGCATCACTACGAACAAAGCTAAGGAGGAGATGGACTCTCAGTTGACATATTTCAAATCCTAAAAGATGATTCTGTGAAAGTGCTGCACTCAATATGCCAGCAAATTTGGAAAACTCAGCAGTGGTCACAGGATTCAAAAATGTTAATTTTCATTCCAATCCCAAAGAAAGGCAATGCCAAAGAATGTTCATACTCCTGCATGATTGCACTCATCCTACACACTAGCAAAATAATGCTCAAAATTTTCCAAGTGAGTCTTCAATCGTATATGAATCATGAACTCTCAGCTGTTTTAGGTGGATTTAGAAAAGGCAGAGAAATCACAGATAAAATTGCCTACATCCATTGGATGATAGAAAATGCAGGAGAGTTCCAGAAAAACATCTACTTCTGCTTTACTATGTCAAAGCCTTTGACTGTGTGAATCATGACAAATATGAAAAATTCTTAAAGAGATGGGGATATCAGACCACTGTACCTGCCTCCTGAGAAATCTGTATGCAAGTCAGGAAGCAAAATTTAGAATCAGACATGGAACAATGGACTGGTTCCAAATAGGCAGTACGTCCTGCCTATATATTGTCACTCAGTTTATTGAGGTTATATGCAGAGTACATCGTGTGAAATGCCAGGCTGGGAGAGGTACAAGCTGGAATCAAGATTGCCGGGAGAAATATCAATGATCTTAGATATGCAGATGACACCACCTTATGGCAGAATTTGAAGAGGAACTAAAGAGCCTCTTGTTGAAAATGAAAGAGGAGAGTGAAACTGCTGGCTTAAAACTAAAAAAAAAGAAAAAAAACAACAACAACAACAACAAACTGATATCATGGATTCTGGTCCCATCCCTTCATGCCAAATATATGGGGATACAATGGAAACAGTGACAGACTTTATTTTCTTGGGCTCTAAAATCACTTCAAATTGTGACTGCAGCCATGAAATTGAAAGATGCTTGCTCCTTGGAAGAAAATTTATGACCAATATAGACAGCATATTAAAAAGCAGAGACATTACTTTGCTGGCAAATGTCCCTTTAGTCAAAGCTATAGTTTTTCCAGTAGCTATGTATGGATTTGATATTTGGAGTATGAAGAAAGTTGAGCACTGAAAAATTGATGCTTTGGCATTGTGGTGTTGGAGAAGACTATTGAGCGTCCCTTGGACTGCAAGATCAAACCAGTCAATTCTAAAGTAAATCAGTCTTGGATTTTTATTGGAAGGACTGATGCTGAAACTGAAACTCCAATACTTTGGACACCACATTTGAAAAACTGACACATTGGAAAAAGTTCTGATGCTGGGAAAGATTGAAGGCAGCAGGAGAAGGGGACAACAGAAGATGAGATGGTTGGCATCACCAACTCAATGGACATGAGTTTGGGTGGACTCCGGGAGTTGGTGATGGACAGGGAGACCTGGTATGCTGTGGTTCATGGGATCACAATGAGTCGGACATGACTGAGCAACTGAACTGAACTGAATAGTGCACTGTTTTTTTGTTTGTTTTAATGCATGAATGTTATTTTAAAAGAGAGAACCGCCCAGAATATATTGTCTAAACATATTCCTAATTCTGGGCTAGGTGGTCCTACTGGTAAAGAACCCTCCTGCCAATGCAGGAGACATAAGAGATGTGGATTTGATCCCTGGGTCACAAAGATCCGCTGTAGGGGGCCATGGCAACCCACTCCAGTGTTCTTGCCTGGAGAATCCCCATGGACAGAGGAAGATCGTGGTCTACAGTCTGTAGCATCAAAAAGAGTATGCACGACTGAAGTGACTGAGCATGCACACGCATTCCTAAACCTCTGTGAAAAAATGCATTACCACACAGTGCCATGTCACTGTTGGTCTTTTAAAATCATGACACTCTGCATGCCTTTATTCTGAACGAGTTTCTATTTTTTATTCATATTGTAAAGGTTCTCTTTGGTTACATGTAATGTGTGTGGAATGTGCTAACCTAAGTTGAGGAGAGTACATGCATAATAAGCTTTATTTACTCTTTGTCTCCACTACCTTAAATAAGGGCTTCCCTGGTGGCTCAGAGGTTAAAGTGTCTGCCTCCAATGCGGGAGACCCTGGTTCAATCCCTGGGTTGGGAAGATCACCTGGAGAAGGAAATGGTATCCCACTCCAGTATGCTTGCCTTTTCCCCTTCTTAAAATTTAGAACATTGATTTTAAAATAAATCTTGTGATTATAATATATAGCTAATTACCTTGCAAATATTATTTTCTGATTTATATTTGCACATCCTATTTTTTTCTCCTAGACTTAAATATTTCTTATAAAATTATAGAATGAAACTTAAGTTTGAGAAAGGCCAATAAAAAAATATGGTTTAGGTGTTTTATTTTCTGAGTTTTCCATTTTATACTTTGGGATATTCTGTTTATACCATTTAATATTATCATAATTGATAGCCCACCAATGTGTCCCTGTAGTAAAATTCAACAATAGTGGGTCTTATTACTAAATTACTAATTACTAAAGCAGTAATTGTGAGTCTAATTCTGTTTAATAATTTCACCAACTAAGTATTTATGGTGCACTTAATATGTACTATTACTTGTTCTGAATCCTGAGAATGCAAAGATACATAAGATGTTGTTTCTAACATAGAATGGGTCATAGCATAGAGGGGAATGAGATAGGTGTGTAATCTTCCTGAAATTTCCACTCATCTTTTTCTTCATTTCAGGAGTCCTTGATAG
The DNA here is from genome assembly GCA_006410675.1 of Oreotragus oreotragus. NCBI lineage: Eukaryota > Metazoa > Chordata > Mammalia > Artiodactyla > Bovidae > Oreotragus > Oreotragus oreotragus. The sequence continues at coordinate 305,210 of SJYX01000696.1, read as the reverse complement.
CTCCCCACAGAGTGTTAGTTCTTAGAAATAATCCAGAGGTGAAATAGAAAATAATTAAACAGCTAAGGACTTATATTTTTTTGTTCTTTGTGGTATTACTCTCCCAATTGTCAGACTAAAACCTAGTAGTCCAGTTTTAGTCTTTGTAGAAAGTCTATTTTTCTTACTATTCTTTGTATTCTCAGAATTTAGCAAAGGTCCTAGCAAAAAGTACATGTTTTATATTTATTAAATTGTTGAATTAATTTGTGCAACAGTTTGTGTTCAGTCATTCAGTCATGTATAACTCTTTGTGACCTCATGGACGCGGTCCACCTGGCTCCTCTGTCTGTGGGGATTCTCCAGGCAAGAATACTGGAGTGGGTTGTCATGCCCTCCTCCAGGAGACCTTTCCACACCAGGGATTGAATTCAGATCTCCCTCATCGCAGGTGGATTCTTTACTATCTGTGTCACAGAAATCCTGTAAAATGTTGAATTTTGAATTGTTGAATTATTACATTGATTGAAATTTGCAAATATAGCTTTCCTCGTATGTCCTCAACCTATTAGAAAATCATATCACTTTATTTTGTCTGTTCCCAGTAATGTTTGTCTGGAAATCAGTTGCAAAGTTATTGTATTTAGACAACATACTAGCCTGTCAAATATTTGTTTCCCATTTGTTTTAATTTTTTCTGATGGTCACCACCTCAGGAATATATGCAGTTTCAGTTCTTTGTACCTTCCAACTTTTCTTCTCTTGGTAAAATCAACTGAATATCCTCTATTAACATTATGCCATGGTCAGGAAATTGCACAAGCACATTATGATGATGCTAATAATGACAGCACAATTTAAGTAGAGCAGAATGTATGATAATTATGCCCTAAGAGGTAAGAGAAGATTTCATAAAAGAAATGGTCTTTGAGGGCTAGAAAGGAAATTTGCTTGTTGGATAAGGAAGTAGTAATTAACTTTGCTGTATGGAAAAACTCTGATCACCGACAGAAATGTATGAAAAAGAAGAGCATGATCAAATAACGACAATTTGTTTTGTATGGTTACACTATGGAAAGAATTCAGAAGGTTGTGAAGAGATGGGAACTGGGTATGTTCCAGAAAGATGGAACTAAGACTGTGAAGAACTTGATGCAAAATGAAAACAACTTTGAACTTTATCCTCTGGAAAGTGCTTTTATTATGTGAAATTAAAAGTATAAGGTGTATATTTTAGAGAGATGGCCCTACTATAACTTTGATGCTGAAAATAAGGAAAAATAGCAGAGTCAATCTCAGCACATAGAGAAGGTCACTGCCTGAGAATAAACCATCTTTGCCATAAGCATGAAATAGGGTACTGTTGGAAAATAACACAACAAATAACAGTTCTTGGTAAGGAAATATGTGAAAAAGAGTCATATATTATTTCACTAATTTATTCAACACTAAGTTTCGTGTTCCAAGCAAATTGCTATATTCTGTGTTTAGAGCTACAGATAAAACTGAAAAATCCTTGATTATGTATATGCTGTTTAACTTTTATTAGGAGAGATAAGAATTTAGCAAATATGTAAAATAAATGTAGAATGAAAATTGGTGAGAATTTTGAAGGAAATTGGTCTTCCCACATGGTGCTAGTAATAAAGAACCTACCTGTCAATGCTGGAGACACAAGAGATGTGTGTTGAATCCCTGATCAGGAAGATTCCCTGGAGAAGGCATGGCATGCCGTTATTCTTGTCTGGAAAATCCCACAGACAGAGGAGACTGGCAGGCTACAATCATGGGGTCTCACAGAGTCAGACATAATTGAAGTGACTTAATATGTACTGATGAAGGAAATTAGGCGAGAAAGGAGATTGAGTAAAAGTGATAGCAATTTTCCATGGAAAGCCTTAGTGAGATGTGGATTTGAGGGAAGAAGTCATGAAACTCTCTGAGAAAGAACTCTCCAGGCATAGGTTATAATTTGGATGGAGTAGAGTAAATGAACAGAAGAGAGAGAAAGATGTCTGTATAGTCAATCAGTCAGTTCAGTCAGTTGAGTCTGACTCTTTGTGACTTCATGGACTGCAGCACACCAGGCTTCCCTGTCCATCAACAACTCCTGGAGCTTACACAAACTCATGTCCATCGAGTCGATGATGCCATCCAACCATCTCATCCTCTGTCATCCCTTTCTCCTCTCACCTTCAATTTTTCCCAGAATTAGGGTCTTTTCAAATGAGTCACTTCCTGGCATCAAGTGCCCAGAGTATTAGAGTTTCAGCTTCAGCATCAGTCCTTCAGATAAATATTCAGGACTGATTTCCTTTAGGATTGACTGGATCTCCTTGCAGTCCAAGAGACTCTCAAGAGTTTTGTCCAACACCACATTTCCAAAGCATCAATTATTAGGTGCTCAGCTTTCTTTATAGTTCAACTCTCACATCCATATATGATTCATGGAAACACCATAACTTTAACTAGATGGACATTTGTTGACAATGTAATGTCTCTGCTTTTTAATATGCTGTCTAGCCATAACTTTTCTTCCAAAGAGCAAGCGTCTTTTGATTTCATGGCTGCAGTCACCATCTGCAGTGATTTTGGAGCCCAAGAACAGAGAGATGCATAAAAGGTAAACACATTTTAAGAAGTGTGTATTATTTTTAATTGAGTTGCAGAATCAGAAGTTGATATTTTCAGGCAGATTTTGAGTTGAATTTTGTACAGATTTGTGTTTCCTGTAAAGCATCCAGAAGAAATATCCACTAAGTAAATGAAAGCTTGACTTGGCAGTGAAAAAGCCTGATTGGGGACACAGAATGAGAATAATAATAAAACAAATTTTAAAAAGATCTATTCTAAAATTGGAGGAAAGGAGGGGCTGAATCAAAAACAAAGAACAAAAAAAAGTTAAAAAAAGTAGAGCAACATTGAAAATGCTCTAGAGAAGTTATATAGGTAAAAACTGAGAGTAGATAATTGTATTGAGCAATTAAAAGGGCAGAAGAGCCTATAGTCTACACAGTCCATAGGGTCACAAAAGAGTTGGACATGACTTAATGTCTAAACAACAATAACAACAAAATGATCAAAACAAGAATACTTTTACTGGATTAATAGAGGGAAAAGCCGGAGAAGGCAATGGCACCCCACTCCAGTTCTCTTGCATGGAGAATCCCATGGACGGAGGAGCCTGGAAGGCTGCAGTCCATAGGGTCGCTGAGAGATTTCACTTTCAATTTTCACTTTCATGCATTGGAGAAGGAAATGGCAACCCACTCCAGTGTTCTTGCCTGGAGAATCCCAGGGACCGGAGAGCCTGGCGGGCTGCCGTCTATGGGGGTCGCACAGAGTCGGACATAGCTGAAGCGACTTAGTAGCAGCAGCAGAGGGAAAAGCAGATCACATTGGTCTGTGAAATGTATGCAGGTGAGGAAAACGAAGGAAGTTTAAGAGTTGAAGACATAATCTTGTGAATGTGTGGAGAAAGCTATCTTTTATTCTCATTACTTATAGGTACATTTAATTACTAAGAGTTTTGTGTAATTTGAAAAATTTTAAGTCCAATGATGATATTCATACCAAATGTAATACAAGAAATTTAAAGGAACCAACAACTTGCTTTATTGTGTCAGAATTAACAGAACAATTTGTTTATTGAATAGAGTCCAGGAATCTGGCAAAGTAGATGTAACACATGATCTCAAGTTAAAATATCTAGATTTCAAAAATTAAACTTCTTTGAGATATAGTTTCCTTTCTCATAAAGTGAGGATAATAATATCATGTAAAAAGAAATCTAAACTATTAATGTTAAATATATATATATATAGTGCTGTGTTACATTGCTTCAGTCGTGTTCAACTCTTTGTGACCCTATGGACTGTAGCCCATGAGACTCCTTCATCCATGAGATTCTCCAGGCAAGAATGCTGGACTGGATGGCCATGCCCTCCTCCAGGGGATATTCCTGACCCAGGGATTGAACCCATGTCATCTCCTGCATTAAAGGTGGATTCTTTACCAATAGTGCCACCTGGGAAGCCTATATATATATATACACACACATACATACACACACATAATAGGATTTAACTTACAAATGTTGGTTCTTTTGTGATTAACAACAGTTATAGAGGTTGAACTGGAGATTCAGGATTCAATGAATGACAACTTACTTATATCACTATGATTTTAAGTAAATTATTTTTTTCGGAATTTCAGACATAGTATCAGTAAGGAGGTATTAACAGCAAATATCAACCAACCTAAGAGGTATACACCTTTTTCTCCCATCTTTGACTGATTTTATTGTTTATAAAGTGCTTAAAAGTGATTTTATTTTCTGCATTAGTGCTTACAATTGACATTTTCTCCATATAGGAACTTTTCTTTAAAGACTGTGAAGCCACTATATATCTATATTTTAAATCTTTTACAGTCTTTGTTGCAAAGATATTTTATGTAATTAGATTTTACCTATAATTGGTAAATATATGTGTATATATGTATATATATATATATATATATATATATATATATATATATGTTTCATTATACAAGTATACCTTCTTCTAGCTCTGAAGAAACATTTTAGGAGTTCTGAAATAGTCTCTGTTGCAAAAAGAGCACCTTTGATTTTCTTCATAAGATCATTTTTCATAACATTGAACACCTTACATTACTTTCATGTACTTCTTTGAAACTCTATTTCTTATCTCTTTAACATCAATGCAAAAGCAAACATACTAAAACATCACCACTATGCAACTCTTAAGGATTCCAGGATAAGTCTCATGGTTAACCTATTACTTACTGGGATGCTGAAATTTATTTGCCCTATGTTTAAAATTTAAAAAAAAAAAAGTTCAAATTCACATTGCTGATATTCCTAAGCATATGGGTATCTAGCATTCTTCTTTAAGGCAAGAAATATAGCTCAAATACACTTACCTTTTCAATAAGGCATCACACATAGTGTCTATGTACTTGGTATTCAGAAGACATAAGCTTTTATTTAGCCAATATCAGGAAGATATTTCTTTTGCAGATTTTTGTGAAGTATTTCAAATTAATCATAAAACTGTAAAAGCTGCTCCTATTAAAAACTTGTTAAGAATTTGAATATTCAAAAGGAAGATGCTTTTGTCAAAAGTAATAGCTATGTAACCAATTCTGTTAGATCCTAGTTTACCAGTTTCAGATTCACAGATGCTGAGACTTAAATGCTGCACTTTTTAATTAATGAGCACCTCTCCTTAACTTTTTATTATTTGCTTTTTACCTTTATTCTTTGGATATGCTGTGATGCAGTTATAAAAGTATGGGATTTCACATTACAGAACTATGCATTTGTATGCAAACAGCCTTTGAGACTTCATGACTGAGCAATTTTCTTACCAAGTATGACTCTGTTTCTTTTATGTAAAATGGAATGATTTGCTTTCCTTTTTATTACTGTTTTGGTAATTAAATAAAATGATATGTATACAACGTATGGAAAATAGAACCTCAGTAAATATCAACTGTCTTTTAAAAAATATCTTTGGTTTTGTTATATCTGTTTTTAACATAATTTGTCTGAAATTATTTTATGGGAGTAGGTACATAAATATGTTAATAAATGTATGATTGATACCAAAATTGACTCAATAATAAAATGAAGGAAAGGAAAAAGGGGGAAACTGGCCATCAAAACAAAGACACACTCCCATAAGTAAACTACTATAAAGGCATTACTATTTAATTAGCCTTGCTTTTCTCATTAAATTTGATATATACCAATTTTTATTTTTTAAAAATTATTTATTTGGGTGAATTTCTAAAGACAAGAATGTGGTTGTAAAAAGTTGTGTACTTTAAAATAATATCAAGAGATACTGTGAACTGCTTTGAGAATGTATAGTTACATTATTATATATGAACGTTATATTGCCTTTTATGAATGTATATCATTCACTGAGAATGATGCTCAATTAAACCCAGGTTTTAGTGGAATGTGTCTGTTGATTATACATTATCTGGTATTATAGACTAGTGTTCAAAGACTTTAATTCAGTGTGGTTTTTATTTTATATATCCAATACCAAAATGGTGTTTCTCAGAATAAGAGTTTGAAAGATCATATTACCTCAGAATTTAGGAGATGGATGGATATTGATGAAAGGACACTTGACTCTAAAATTCAGCTTCTAAATGTTCAACCTTAATTCAAGTCCATAGNTTTTTATTTTATATATCCAATACCAAAATGGTGTTTCTCAGAATAAGAGTTTGAAAGATCATATTACCTCAGAATTTAGGAGATGGATGGATATTGATGAAAGGACACTTGACTCTAAAATTCAGCTTCTAAATGTTCAACCTTAATTCAAGTCCATAGACAGTCAGGAAAGACCAAATTTCTATCAGAGTAAGTGTTTTCAAATTCAAAGTGTAGAAAGGTTAAAATTTTAAATAAAATGTGTTCTCTGTAAAGTAAAATATTGATATATTTCAAATATATCATTGAAATCAGTAAATTATATCAGATTTTTTATTTTAAATAAATGAGAAGCATCTAATATTAAAGTCCTTAACTGAGTCTAATGATTGATGAGAATGGAGTCATTTGTTGCTTCCTTTAGTAAATAAGAGTGTTGTCCAGTATGTGACAGATGGCTTTGAAATTCTGAATACAGAGAAGAGATAGTAGCCCCACAGATTTAAACCATTAACCAAAATCCTGTTTAACACTAAAAGAAATGAGATTAGAAAATGTGTGTTTTCAGATGAAATTTTACTGACATAACCTCAACTATTTTTCAAATGTGATACTTTGTGATTTTATAGCTTTGTTAACAATATTAATCAGTAATCAAAATATTTACACATTTTGTATTGACCAAATATCCTCTTATGTTAATGATTTTTGTTTCAGCAATACTTAGTTGCATATAGTACAAATTGCTATGAGAAGGATTTTCAAATGCTCATCACTTCTTTTACAGTATGTGAACACTTCTTGGCAATTCTATTATATCTGTGACTCAGAAGTATAAACTCAATCTCACACTTAAACAAGAATTTTACATATGATTTTAGATTTTAACATAGTAAAATTTTTGTTTTATTAAAAAACTTTATATATGCCAGCATATACACACAATATGTAAACTAAACCATTTACAAAGGATTGTAACTAACACATTGCCTGTTCCTATTTCTCAAATGTAGCATACACTGGAGTTCTATTAGGTAGTTGTTGTGTTAGTCACTCAGTCATGTCCAGCTCCTTGTGACCCCATGGACTGGGGCCCACCAGGATCCACCGTCCATGGAAATATATGCCAACATATACACACAATATGTAAACTAAACCATTTACAAAGGATTGTAACTAACACATTGCCTGTTCCTATTTCTCAAATGTAGCATACACTGGAGTTCTATTAGGTAGTTGTTGTGTTAGTCACTCAGTCATGTCCAGCTCCTTGTGACCCCATGGACTGGGGCCCACCAGGATCCACCGTCCATGGAGTTCTTCAGGTAAGAAGGATCTTCCCAAACCAGGGATTGAACTCAGGTTGCCTGCATTACAGGCAGATTCTTTACTGTCTGAGCCACCAGGGAAGGTTCTATTGGGGAAACTTTATTACATATGGAGAATCCTATCTATATATAGGAGAATTGTATGTATATTTAGGAGAATCCTATATATTCTTCTATATATATAGATAGGATTCCCTGCTGCCTCAGTGGAAAAGAATCTTTCTGCCAATACAGGAAATGTGAGTTCAATCCCTGAGTTGGAAAGATCCCCTGGCAAAGGAAATGGCAACCCACCCTAGTATTTTTGCCAGGGTAATCCCATGGACAGAAGAGCCCAGTAGCTTACAGTCCATGGAGCTGTGTAAGAGTTGGAAACAATTAAACTAAATAGTAACAACACACACACACACATATAATAAAAACAAAACAGGAATATATATATATATATATTTTAATTCAGATATTTTATTTTTCAGATATTTTTATTTGAAAAATTTTATTTTTAACTTCATTCAGTTTTATTCTTTATTTATCTATTTTATTCGGATATTTATAAGCCTATTTGGAGCTTTGTCTAAATTGGTAAACANATACACATCTAGATGTGTATAAGAGACAGCACACACACATATAAAAAAAATAAAACAGGAATATATATATATATTTTGATTCAGATATTTTATTTTTCAGATATTTTTATTTGAAAAATTTTATTTTTAACTTCATTCAGTTTTATTCTTTATTTATCTATTTTATTCGGATATTTATAAGCCTATTTGGAGCTTTGTCTAAATTGGTAAACATATATTTTCTAAGTAGCTAAGACAAATATATATTATTCTAATATTTTTTCTCCTGCTGATATTTCATACTTTCTTCTAGTTCTAGCTTTGTCATCAGCGGGGGAGCCTGGTGACTGCCCCACTAGGGTTGCACAGAGCAGGACATGATAGAAGTGACTTAGCAGTAGCTACAATAACAGTAAGTTTAGACTGTGATTTTCTTTAGAGAAAAAAAAAATTTTGGAGTTGCATTTTTAGTTTAACTAAATTCTTAATTAATTTAGGATGTATTCAGCAAATTTGGAAAACTCAGCAGTGGCCAAAGCACTGGAAAATGTCAGTTTTCATTCCAGTCCCAAAGAAAGGCAATGCCAAACAATGCTCAAACTACTGCACAGTTGCACTCATCTCACACGTTAGTAAAGTAATGCTCAAAAATCTCCAAGCCAGGCTTCAGCAATATGTGAACCGTGAACTTCCAGATGTTTAAGCTGGTTTTAGAAAAGGCAGAGGAACCAGAGATCAAATTGCCAACATCCGATGGATCATGGAAAAAGCAAGAGAGTTCCAGAAAAACATTTATTTCTGCTTTATTGACTCTGTCAAAGCCTTTGACTGTGTGGATCACAATAAACTGTGGAGAATTCTTATAGAGATGGGAATACCAGACCATCTGACCTGCCTCTTGAGAAACCTATGTTCAGGTCAGGAAGCAACAGTTAGAACTGGACATGGAATAACAGACTGGTTCCAAATGGGAAAAGGAGTACGTCAAGGCTGTATATTGTAACCCTGCTTAAACTTCTGTGCAGAGTACATCATGAGAAACACTGAGCTGGGAAAAGCACAGGCTGGAATCAAGATTGCTGGGAGAAATATTAATAACCTCAGATATGCAGATGACACCACCCTACATCACCGACTCGATGGACATGAATCTGGGTGAACTCCGGGAGTTGGTGATGGACAGGGAGGCCTGGCATGCTGCAATTCATGAGTTCACAAAGAGTCAGACACGACTGAGTGATTGAACTGAACTGAACTGAAATAGATCAGGAAGTACAAGTATTAAACACATATAAAGTCTCGCTTAGACTGAAGCCAATAAAAATGCCCCTGTGAGGTCACTACATGGTATTATAAATTGTCAGATTGGGCCTTGGCAGCTCTCTCGACTGTAAAAGAAACTTTCAGTTTTTTGAAAAAGAAATGTGAGTCTGTGTATATATAAGGAGGTAATTAAAGTGTTATATTTACTTTCATAAAGATAAATCATCTTCAGTCATCAACATTTCCAATTATTTTCCCATTAGTTCTCCTATTTTGATCATCTTAAAGTCATTGGTATACTTATAAGGAGAATTATTTATGGATTTATTTTCACACATCTTTGTCTACAGTGTATTTTTCAGTTATACGCTGGTTTTAATTTTTGCCAATCTATCTTTTAATGTGTAACTACTTCTTAAAAATTAACTTTTAGGATTTTGTTTTGACTTCGCAAAGTTTCTCTGCAGACATTCAGACCTTCTGTTGTTGAGAATACAAGTGTACTCTAATGTCCTAAATGACTTTCATGATGTAATTTGGCTTTTCATTTGGAATGTCATTTTTTTACAGCCTTGCATTGACATCTTTTGAGTAATTTTGTAATGGCNTTAACTTTTAGGATTTTGTTTTGACTTCGCAAAGTTTCTCTGCAGACATTCAGACCTTCTGTTGTTGAGAATACAAGTGTACTCTAATGTCCTAAATGACTTTCATGATGTAATTTGGCTTTTCATTTGGAATGTCATTTTTTTACAGCCTTGCATTGACATCTTTTGAGTAATTTTGTAATGGCAGAAAGCCCCAGAGACGTTAATAATAAAGATGCATACTTATATTCTAATGCATATATTGTCTCTTAGTTTACTTTAAAACATCATTTAACATGTTTGTGAGGTATAAATAATATATAGTTTTCCTTAGGTTAAGAATAACATGAACTTTTATTGACCCGTGTTGAGTGAGAAACAACTTTTGTGGATAAATTGGATTTTGGGATCTCATCATAAGCATAATTTTTCAAAAGAAAATTAGAATAAATAAAGATGCATACTTATATTCTAATGCATATATTGTCTCTTAGTTTACTTTAAAACATCATTTAACATGTTTGTGAGGTATAAATAATATATAGTTTTCCTTAGGTTAAGAATAACATGAACTTTTATTGACCCGTGTTGAGTGAGGAACAACTTTTGTGGATAAATTGGATTTTGGGATCTCATCATAAGCATAATTTTTCAAAAGAAAATTAGAATTTTATTATCATTATTTAACTTTAAAATTAAGTCTTCCAAATAATTTTAACAGTACTACTCTAACTCTGTGTGTACTTTTGTTTTTAAAAGTCATTTATGTATTAAAATGGAAATGTTTAGCACTTCTGAATTTGTAATGCATGAAACACAAAAATTAAGACGGACAAATTTAGAATCCACTCAGTACATTTTACTATCACTACATATTTGTTTAAGAACTATCTATTTGAAAATATAATTTGAAGACAAGATAATGCATTTGGTGATACAGTATTGACTTTCTATGAGCAAACACATATTTTAAGTTTTCTGTCTGTGAAATAAGACATAAATGGTTGCACTTGTAGCATATAAAATACATTTAAGATAACTGTACATATTAAAATGAAAACTTTAATTTTATCCTACTATAAATGAATTCTACCTAAAATAGCTATTTTTATGATAATACTAAAATCAACATCTTTTTGAAAGAATTACATGTATTTCCATAAAGTGTTTTTTTATTTCTTTAAATTATTAAGTATGGTGAAATAAAAAAAAATCACTTCAGTGTTCAATTCTAAACAATAGAAACTATATAACAATGTATAAAGATTTAAGAAAATTGAATTTAATGATTGCATGCACTGCTTATACCTTTATTTCAACTCTCCTTATCTATCATAAAAATATGATGCTATGAGATACTGTGACAAAGAGAAATATGCAATTTTCTCAGGAAGGCATAAGATTACTTCTTATGACAAAATTCTTTTTTAAATTTTTTTAAGTTAACAATTGTGCTTCTCACAGTCAAAGTGTAAGTTAACTGGTTTTATGTATATATATCTTCTGACAGTAGGAGGTTCTGTGATAGCTTATTGGTCATAGTCTCTAGTATTATTTCACCTGTCTGAGGTGTTAACTGGACTGTGTTTCACTCTGAATCAGTCATTTCTTTGCTTTAAAATTAAGTCGGAACTTATATCCAGAGTAACTTTATAAAGACAATTGGATACAATAACATCAGTCATTGTAAAACCACCACAGTGTATCATAAACATGTTAAATACATTATAAATGTTCTATGTAGCTACTCAATAAAATAACATTGGATTTTATGTAATAGCACATAGTGGAGAAGGAAATGGCAACCCACTCTAGATATCATGAGATTTTTCCAATATCTTTGTCTGGGAAATCCCATGGACAGAGAAACCTGATGGGCAACAGTCCATGGGGTCACAAAGATCCAGTCACAAATTAGTTACTAAAAAACAAATAAATGATAATATACACATATATATATTCTAGAAGTCAACAAAAAGGATTGACTGCATTATTACAAGATAAAATTACATTCAGCTCATAAAGTAGGTATTAAATAACTTTTCCATATTCTACTGAACTCTTTCCCTTGATATTAAAATTTATTGAAAAAAATGAAAAGCATGAGCATCCCTTGGTTACCATATCAGTTCAGTTCAGTCGCCTAGTTTTGTCTGACTCTCTGAGACGCCATAGACTGCTTCACGTTAGCCTTCCATGTCCATCACCAGTTCCTGGAGATGGTTCATACTCATGACCCTCAAGTCGGTGATGCAATCCAACCATCTCATCCTCTGTTGTCCCCTCCTCCTCCTGCCTTCAATCTTTCCCAGGGTCCGGGTCTTTTCCAATGAGTCAGTTCTTCACATCAGGTAGCCAAAGTATTGGAGTTTCAGCTTCAGTATCCACAACCCATGAATATTCTGGACTAATTTCCTTTAGGACTGACTGGTTTGATTTCCTTGAAGTTCAAGGGACTCAAAGAGTCTTCTCCAATGCCACATTTCAAAAGCATCAATTCTTCAGTGCTCAGCTTTCTTTATAGTTCAACTCTCACATCCATACATGACTACTGGACAAACCATAGCTTTGACTACCTGGACATTTGTAGGCGAAGTGATGTCTCTGCTTTTAATATGCTATCTAGTTTGGTCATAGCTTTTCTTCAAAAGAGGAAGTGTCTTTTATTTTCATGCCTGCGGTCACAATCTAAGTAATTTTGGAGCCCAAGAAAATGAGGTCTATCACTGTTTCCATTCTTTCCCCATCTATTTGCCATGAAGGATTCCATGATCTTAGTTTTCTGAATGTTGAGTTTTAAGACTGCTTTTTCACTCTCCTCTTTCACTTTCATCAAAAGGCTCTTCAGTTCTGCATCAATTTCTACCATAAGGGTGCATATTTGTGGTTATTGATATTTCTCCTGGCAATCTTGATTCCAGCTTGTTCCTCACCCAGCCTGGCATTTCACACGATGTACTTTGCATATAACCTAAATAAGCTGAGTGACAATATACAGCCAGGACATACTGCCTATTTGGAACCAGTCCATTTTTCCACGTCTGGTTCTAACTTTTGCTTCCTGATCAGCATACAGATTTCTCAGGAAGCAGGTACAATGGTCGGATATCCCCATCTCTATAAAAATTTTTCACAGTTTGTTGTGATTCACACAGTCAAAGGCTTTGACATAGTCAATAAAGCAGAAATAGATGTTTTCCTGGAACTCTCTGGCATTTTCTATGATCCAATGGATGTTGGTAATTTGATCTCAGATTTCTCTGCTGCTGGGGTCCAGCCCCAGTGGATCCAGGGAATTTGAAGCAGGGACAGAGTTCGCATCTAGGAAAGGACTATTTAATTAGAAAAGAGAGATTAGGAAAGAATAGTGTAGTAGGAAAATTAATGGAGAGTAGAGGCTGATATTCCTTGGTTTACACGGGAAGCTAATAAAGTCTCAAGACAAGAAACTTGCACCATCTACGTTAGGCCACAGGCACCTGCTTAAATAGCAGAGGGTTCCCCATGGTGGGGTCCCTCTCACATGGGTCTTAGAAGCCTGGGCAAATAAGTAGACACAGATAGCCTCCACATTCCAAGGGATCAGCCTGAAAAAGAGAGGGAGGGGGAGGGAGAAAGAGAGAGAGAGACTCAACATGGGGGAGGCCAAGCTTGCACAAACCCCATAACTTTATTTTTTAAAGGTGTTTATGTACCCTAAGTTTTACATAATGGAAGATACAGAGTCATGCAGGGGCAGCAGTCCTGACGCTTTCTGTATATCTTTTTGTATACAAAAGGTCTCAGGTGATTCACATTATCTTCTGGCCAGTTCAATTCAGTCACTCAGTCATGTCTGATTCTTTGCGACCCCATGAATTGTAACACGCCAGGCCTCCCTGTCCATCATCAACTCCCAGAGTTCACTCAGAATCACGTTCATCAAGTCCATGATGCCTTCCAGCCATCTAATCCTTTGACGTCCCTTTCTCCTCCTACCTCCAATCCTTCCCAGCATCAGAGTCTTTTCCAGTGAGTCAACTCTTCGCATGATGTGGCCAAAATACTGGGGTTTCAGCTTTAGCATCATTCCTTCCAAAGAAATTCCAGGGCTGATCTTCAGAATGGACTATTTGGATTTCCTTGCAGTCCAAGGAACTCTCAAGAGTCTTCTCCAACACCAAAGTTCAAAAGCATCAATTCTTTGGCGCTCAGCATTCTTCACAGTCCAACTCTCACATCCATACATGACCACAGGAAAAACCATAGCCTTGACTAGATGCACCTTTGTTGGTAAAGTAATGTCTCTGCTTTTGAATATACTATCTGTGTTGGTCATAACTTTTCTTCCAAAGAGTAAGCATCTTTTAATTTCATGGCTGCAATCACCATCTGCAGTGATTTTGGAGACCAAAAAAATTAAGTCTGACACTGTTTCCACTGTTTCCTCATCTATTTCCAATGAAGTGATGGGACCAGATGCCATGATCTTCGTTTT
>SJYX01000696.1:251113-270270 GCA_006410675.1 Oreotragus oreotragus | reverse complement strand
TTCCATGTCCAGTTCTAACTGTTGCTTCCTGACCTGCATACAGATTTCTCAAGAGACAGATCAGTTGGTCTGGTATTCCCATCTCTTCCAGAATTTTCCACCATTTATTGTGACCCACACAAAGGCTTTGGCATATTTCATAAAGCAGATTTTTTTTTTTTTCTTGAACTCTCTTGCTTTTTTGATGATCCAGCAGATTTCAGCAAATTGATCTCTGGTCCCGCTGCCTTTTCTAAAGCCAGCTTGAACATCTGGAAGTTCATGGTTCACTTTTTGCCGAAGCTTCGCTTGGAGAATTTTGAGCATTACTTTACTAGCATGTAAGATGAGTGCAATTGTGCTATAGTTTGAGCATTCTTTAGCATTGCCTTTCTTAGGGATTGGAATGACAACTGAGTTTTTCCAGTCCTTTGGCCACTGATGAGTTTTCCAAATTTGCTGGCATATTGAGTGCAACAGTTTTACAGAATCATCTTTCAGGATTTGAAATAGCTCAACTAGAATTCCATCACCTCCATTAGCTTTGTTCATAGTCATGCTTCCTAATGCCCACTTGACTTTACATTCCAGGATTTCTGGCTCTAAGTGAGTGTGAGTGATCAAACCATCATGATGATCTGGGTCATGAAGATCTTTTTTGTACAATTCTTCTGTGTATTCTTGCCACCTCTTCTTAGTATCTTCTGCTTCTGTTAGGTCCATGCTATTTCTGTCCTTTATTGAGCCCATCTTTGCCTGAAATGTTCCCTTGATATATCTAATTTTCTTGAAGTGATATCTCTAGTCTTTCCCATTCTATTGTTTTACTCTATTTCTTTGCACTAATCACTGAGGAAAACTTTTTTATTTCTCCTTGCTACTCTTTGGAACATTGCATTCAAAAAGTATATCTTTCCTTTTCTCCTTTGCCTTTTGCGTCTCTTCTTTTCAATGCTATTTGTAAGGCCTTCTCTTATAGCCAATTTGCTTTTTTGCATTTCTTTTTCTTGAGGATCATCTTAATCCTTGTGTGCTGTACAATGTCAGGAACCTCCATCCATTTTTCATCAGGCACTCTATCTATCAGATCTAGGCCTTTAAATCTATTTCTCATTTTCACTGTATAATAGTAAGAGATTTGATTTGGGTCATACTTGAATGGTCTAGTGATTTTCCCTACTTTCTTCAATTTAAGTCTGAATTTGTCAATCAGGAGTTCATGATCTGAGCCACAGTCAGCTCCTGATCTTGTTTTTGCTGACTGTATAAGGCTTCTCCATCTTTGGCTGCAAAGAATATAATCAATCTGATTTTATTGTTGACCATATAGTGATGTCTATGTGTAAAGTCTTCTCTTGTGTTGTTGGAGGAGGGTGTTTGCTATGACCAGTGCGTTCTCTTGGCAGAACTCTCTTCATTCTGTACTCCGAGGCCAAACTTGTCTGTTCCTCCAGGTGTTTCTTGACTTCCTATTTTTGCATTCCAGTCCCTTATAATGAATAGGACATCTTTTTTGGGTGTTAGTTCTAGAAGATCTTGTTGGTCTTCATAGAACCTTTCAACTTCAGCTTCTTCAGCATTACTGGTTGGGGCATAGGCTTGGATTATAGTGATATTGAATGGTTTGCCTTGGAAACAGAGATCATTCTGTCGTTTTTGAGACTGCACCCAAGTACTACATTTCAGACTCTTTTGTTGACCATGATGGGTGCTCCATTTCTTCTAAGGGATTCCTGCCCGCAGTAGTAGATATAATGGTCATCTGAGTTAAACTCACCCATTCCAGTCCATTTTAGTTCTCTTATTCCTAGAATGTCGACGTTCATTCTTGCCATCTTTTGTTTGACCACTTCCAATTTGCCTTGATTCATGGACCTGACATTCCAGGTTCCTAAGCAATATTGCTCTTTACAGCATCAAACCTTGCTTCTATCATCAGTCACATTCACAACTGGGTATTGTTTTTGTTTTGGCTCAATGCCTTCATTCTTTCTGGAGTTATTTCTCCACTGATCTCCAGTAGCATATTGTGCACCTACTGATCTGGGGAGTTCCTTTTTCAGTGTCCTGTCTTTTTTCCTTTTCATACTGTTTATGGGGTTCTCAAGGCAAGAATACTGAAGTGGTTTGCCATTCCCTTCTCTAGTGGACCACATTCTGTCAGAGGTCTCCACTGTGACCCAGCCATCTTGGGTGGCCCGATATGACATGACTTAGTTTCAGTGCATTAGACAAGGCTGTAGTCCATGTGATCAGGTTGGCTAATTGTATTTTGGTTTCAGTCTGTCTGCTCTCTGATGCCCTCTCTCAGTGCCTACTGTCTTACTTGGCTTTCTCTTACCCTGGACGTGGGGTAGCTTCTCTTGGCCACCACCCTTCACCTTGGATGTGGGGTAGCTCCTCTTGGTCGACACCCCTGACCTTGAATGTGGGGTAGATCCTCTCGGCCAAGGATATTGTAAATAATAAATACAAAGCAATTACTGTCAGAAAGAGATTTTTAAAATAAATATATTGTAAAATATGTTCTAAAGTTATTATTCTTGGTAAATATCCAAAGTTAATTATGTAAAATAAACTGTTGGGTGTAGCATGTAATTTGTTAGTATCTGTAGTTGTTTATCAGAGAATGCAATGGCAACCCACTCCAGTACTCTTGCCTGGAAAATCCCATGGATGGAGGAGCCTGTTAGGCTGCTGTCCATGGAGTCGCTAGGAGTCAGACATAACTGAGTGACTTCACTTTCACTTTTCACTGTCATTCATTGGAGGAGGAAATAGCAACCCATTACAGTACTCTTGCCTGGAGAATCCCAGGGACTGGGAAGCCTGTTGGGCTTTTGTCTATGGGGTCACACAGAGTCGGCCACAACTGAAGTGACTTAGCAGCAGCAGCAGCATATTTGTTTATATTAGTGCTACTCTAATGAAAGAATCAACTTGCTTAAGAATTCTTGTTAGTCTAGAGTTCCAAACTCATTTGAAATCCAATTTAAAATAATTCTCTATAGCTTGTATTCAATATCTAATTTCATGCTCTTACAAAATGCACACCATTTATTTCTAGAAAAGGTGTACAAAATAACTAAAAACATAATTGCTTAGAAAATTTGACAATAACACAGAGCTGCATGGTCACATCAGACACACAATCAAAGACTGAACTTTCAGAAAAATTTTCAAGAATAGAAGTAACCATGATATATAAAGGAAATCAGTCCTGAATATTCATTGGAAGGACTGATGCTGATGCTGAAACTCCAGTACTTTGGCCACCTGATACGTAAAACTGACTCATTTGAAAAGACCCTGAGGCTGGGGATGATTGAAGTCAGGGGAAGAGGAGACGACAGAAGGTGAAATGGTTGGATGTCATCACCAACTCGATAGACATGATTTTGAGTAAACTCTGAGAGTTGGTGATGGACAGGAAGGCCTGGCATGCTGCAGTCCATGGGGTCACAAAAGAGTCGGACACGACTGAGTGATTGAACTGAACTGATGAGCAAAGCAGAGAGAAGTCCAGGATTGCCACTGCAACTGTCACATCTTTTTTTTTTTTTCCTACATAAGAGTATATTCTGGTCCTGAGTAATATATGAAGTCTCTACATAATATTTGTAACTACATCAGTTTCACCAAATGAAAAAAAAAGTAGTAAAGAAACTGTTTCAGTCATGAGAAATCTCCATTTTATATTCTGATATTTGTATAGCATGCAGGACTTTCATCAAGGAAACCATGTTTAGAAAGCCACACATGCTAAGTGTGTTTACATTAAGCAATTCAAATAGGTGTTTCCTGCTAAGAGCACTCCATAGATAAGGGCTCTTCTACTGGTAAATACCTTAATGTTTGCAAAATATTTCTCATAGACACTTTACCAGATGATTTGACCAAGTTATGTTCCTTTTTTTTTTTTTTCCAGCAGACATTTCTCCAATAAAACGACAGAATTCTCTGAAGGCCTAGTGATAACCATTTTTTTGTTGTTGTTCCAGAACTATATTTCTGTATTTGACCATTTTTGAGCTTCCAATTTAATTTATTCACTTAAATTTCTAGCTTCTCATCATGGGAATTACAAAGTTCAAAGGGAACAGTATGTTGCTGTTGCTGTTGTTTATTCGCTGAGTCACATCTGACTGTATGTGACCCCATGGACTGTAGCGCATCACGCTCCTCAGTCCATGGGATTTCCCAGGCAAGAATACTGGAGTGGGTTGTCACTTCCTCCTCTAGGCGATCTTCCAGATCCAGGAATCAAACCCACATCTCCTGCAATGGCAGTGATTCTTTACCACTGAGCTACCAGGGAAGCCCTATTGTTACCTATGACTTTCAGCTAAACAGTGTAAATAAGAAGTTTCCAGTTACTTTCTGCATATTTGCCATTCCAACACCAATACAGTTAGGCTCTTCAGATAAAGCCATAGAACTACCTTGCCGTTAGCTAGGTCCCTTTTGCCTCTGACTCTTCTGAAAACGGCTCGATTTGAGAAAGAAACGTTTTTTATTTATTAGCCTATTAACATATTTTGTTTGAATCCATTTAAATATGTGTATATGCTGTGTAAGCTTATGTTTTCTTTTTTTTTTAATTCTTTTTTTAATATAAATTCATTTATTTTAATTGGAGGTTAATTACTTTACAATTTTGCATTGGTTTTGCCATACATCAACATGAATCTGCCACGGGTGTAGATAACAGAATTAGAAGCTAGAGCTGTGTGAATGATCATATCAGTCATGGAATATAACAATTGGACAACATTACTATGTACTTAAGGAACAAACACACTTCTTTAATTTTTCAAACTGAGATGATAAAAACTGTCCAAGTCATTCTATCATGTCACAAAACTAACAGACACATGCCTATAAAAAAGAGTGAATTTGTACCAAATATAAATAGAAAAGCAGAGAAAAAGTCACTTTCAGTCTTGTAGGATCCTACACTAGAGATCAAACAACTTTACCAAACAGACATTTAAATAGATCACTGACAGAGAACACTTTGAATTGGTTTTACTCTTATTTAAGAAAATCCTACCAAAATCTATTTACCAGCCAATAAAATGTCATGAATAACTGCATCAAATTCTCCCCAAAGGCCCAACAAAATCATGAAAGACAACATCCGTTGTTTCAATCAAAAGGTCATTATTTACTTTCAATACAGCAGTCTCAGCACTATGATGAGGATGAAACCCTGATTGAAATTGCTCAAATGAGTCAAATTGCATCATGTGTTAATGTAATTGATTACAACCTCCAACACTTGAAGCACAGCCTAAATTAAAAAATGAATGATGGCGTTGCACTTTATTCACCAGTAATGAAGCTTTCTTCAGCACTTCTGGCTCAGTATAAATTCATGGTCATTTGAAGAGCTGATCCAGAGCCAAAAAGGAATAAAGAAACTCTTAAAATGCTCATCAATGACTTTTTTCGAGTATTAATATCCAGGTACATGATGGAAGACTGGCTTTTGCTGATAATCCATTCCCCTACTCTCAGTCAGTCAGTCAGTCAGTCAGTCAAGTCACTCAGTCGTGTCCGACTCTTTGTGACCCTGTGGACTGCAGCCCACCAAGCTCCTAAGTCCATGGGATTCTCCAAGCAAGCATACTGGAGTGGGTTGCCATTTCCTTCTCCAAGAGAACCAAATGTGTGTTTAGTTGCTCAGTCGTGTCTGATGCTTTGCAACTCCATGGACTAGAATATAACAGGCTCCTCTGTCCATGGGATTTCTCAGACAAGAATACTGGAGTGGGATGCCATGCCCTCCTCCAGAGATAAAGCTCAACCCAGGGATAGAACCCAGGTCTCCTGCATTGCAGGTGAATTATTTACCAGCTGAGCTGCCAGGGAAGCCCAAGAGAACCAAGAGACCTTCCTAATTTTGAACGAGAACCACCTGAAGGGAAAATGGAAGCTACAAATTTAAAACCATTTTTCCATATCTTCTTTGGTGTTTGTGAATACATAGCAGCCTAAAGTGTGTCATAGCAATCACAGATCATGTTTCTCTTTGCTGCTTCTTGTTGTTGTTCACTCATTAAATCATGTCCTACTCTTTGTGACTCCACGAACTGCAGCACACCAGGCTTCCTTGTCCTTCACTATTTCCCAGAGTTTGTTCAAACTCACGTCCATTGAATTGGTGAGCTGTAAGAACTACAAATGTCATATTGTCACATCTTAGTGGTCCTGACTCCCTTTGGTGCCTCTCACAGATTATGAGACCCAGAACCTGTGTCACTGACCTCAAGAGGGTTGCTCTATATGCGTTCCAAAGCATCCCCAAGTAAAGTACAAATGGAAGAGACAAAATCAGGAAATATTTGTACATTTCAACTTTTATGCTCCATTGTCCTATATTGGACAACACATCTTTCATGCACATTAGTTTTATACTGGAAACATCCATCCATTCAGGCTTCTATACATAAAATGTATCAGAATCGTAAAGGGTGAATCCCTAAGTGCCTTTATATATATATATATGCAATGTGCACATTCATATGAAATTACTTAATTCTTAACTAAATAAATATTTAAATGTTTCACTAAAATTATAAGAGTATATATGGTCTTTGGGTTAAATTTTGTATTACCAACTATTTNTCGTAAAGGGTGAATCCCTAAGTGCCTTTATATATATATATATGCAATGTGCACATTCATATGAAATTACTTAATTCTTAACTAAATAAATATTTAAATGTTTCACTAAAATTATAAGAGTATATATGGTCTTTGGGTTAAATTTTGTATTACCAACTATTTAGGATAAGAGGATTTCTCAATAACATTTAGTAGCAATGCAAATATATATATTTTTTTCTTCAGTAATATTTTTATTATAATAAACTGTCTTATCAGAATGCAAGTATTACAGTCAAAATATACTTTACATTCTTACTTTCACATCCATATGTTCATTTTTATGTCCTAAACATGAAGGTATGACAAGAGAAAAACTATAAAAGATTTTGTATTTAAGGAACAACACAAGAATAATTTCACACAAAATCATCACAGAATTTTATTGAAATATATCAGCTGTCTCATCAACTAATTCTTGAAGTGGCATAATGACCCAGCACATCACATCTAATGACAACGTGAATGTAATTAAAATTCAACCTAGGGCAAAAGATAATAACTAACAAATGAAGAGAAAGCATTAAATTTATGCTAAAAAGTGGATTAATAACCTTGAATAGAATGATGCTAGAACACTCTAATGACTGCATTTCACTGATAACTGTCCAAATTCTGAAGTCAATCACTTGTCCTTTTAAGTTGTGTTCAAATATCCCAAAATCCATGAGGAAATGTTAACGTCCTTGTTTCCCAAGCAATTTCAAGTCCTCCCATCAGTAGTTATTTTGCTTTTAATTTCCTTCCAACATTTATTGCAGATTTTGCTCTTTTCAATTTTTGTTCATGTTTCATGCCTCTGACTTTTCATTTAGTCATATCATACATAGGTCATAAAACTATGCTTTATTTAGAAAACCACTGAACTTAGAAAACAATTTTTTGGGGGTGTTGAATCAGAATAACTGTGGTTGAATTTCCATTTTACCACTTAGTAGACGAGTAGTATTGAAATTAGCCTCTTGAATCACTGCTTTCTCACTGTACAGGGAATTTAAAAATAACTACATCTGCAGATTACTTATAAGGAACAAATGTGTTAATTTGAAAGAATCCTTCAGTTGTTTAGATGTAAAATAGCATTTGCAATGGTAAGTGATGGCTCAACAATACCCAAGAGTACAATTAGGAGAAATAGCAGTATATGGCATGGATTTTTAAGACGTAAAAAATAATGTAGTTCATCATATTTAACTTTTTAATTTTATAGACATGAAGAACTTGTTGTCACAGAGATAAATGAATTCAAGGTTCCACAAATATCAGAATTAGAGATTTGAGGAAAAAATACTCGAGTTGTGGTTAGTTTTTGTTGTTGCTGTTGTTGTTGTCATTCTAAAAACAATCTTGTGTAATACACTTAGTAGATAAGTTGTGAGTAAGTACTTACAGGAAGAAAAGGAATGAAATTATTTCTAAATTGGTACAGGGCTATTTCAGAAAGTTATACCATATATAAAGTTCTAAATAAAGAGGTGAGAATTTTCCTTTGAATTTGTGACTACAGAGGAGGTACAAAATTAATTGTGTTCTATTTTCTTCATATCTAAAATGAATACTATGAGATAATCTATAATGCTCAATGACTCAATTTCCTGTCATTCCCCATTGCCTGGAGTATGTGAGGCTTAAGAATTTGGCTTTATGGTGAAGATCAAGTAGCTTGACTCTGGCTTAGCCAGGTTTCTCTGGACCTTGAACAGATAACTGTGTATAAACTGTACAGTCTCTGAAATGGAGGTTCAAATAGTACCTATTTCATACAGATGCTCTAAGGATTTACTGTTATGACTGATAAAAAGTTCTTTGCACATACAAAGTGGTATGTGCATACAAAGTGGTAAATATGAGCTACTCATTTCCCTCAGGATCATGAACATGCATCTACCAGTACCATCAAACCTTTATTCAGACTTGATAATAATAATAGATGGACTTCCCTGGTGGCTCAGTAATAAAGAATCCTCCTGCAATGCAAGAGAACCCAATTCAATTCCTGGGTTGATTCCCTGGGAGAAAGAAATGGCAACCCACTCCAGTATACTTGCCTGAAGAATCCCATGGACAGAGGAGCCTGGAACACTAGAGTCCATAGGATCATGAAAAGTCAGACACACCTGAAGTGACTTAGCACAATAATAGATAATAGTAGTTATAGAAAACATTCATTGATTATATAGTGTACCACTACAATTGGGAACAGGCATCTGATCAAGGAATTATTTTGAGTCATTTCCTGTCTAAGTGAGAAGATTGGCTTTTAGAAAATCACATGTTTATTATTCGAACAATTTACTACTTTTAACCATCATATAGATCTGAAAAGCAATAGAAATCATGTCTGAATAGTAATACTAAGCAATTTCTTTGCATCACTTTTTACAATATCCAAGAAATGGAAGCAAAGTTAATGTCCTCTGAAGGGTGAATGCATGGAGAAACTGGAGTGTATTACAAGTTCTCATGAGGCCTTGCAAGCAGTGGAAACTTTGAGAAAAGAAGCAGGGAGGTGTCAATATGCTTGGTGTTTTTAAGAGATAATCAGGGATACAAGAGAGTAGCTGGAAAGGAAACTTTTCCAGGATTATGGTATAAGTGCTTTGTTACAGAATGTACTTTAAATATGTATTTTCTCTGATCATTAAAGTGATACATGCTGTACATCTGGAAAAGACAAAAAATCTAAGTCAAAAAGATACAGGCACCTAAATGCTCATAATGGCACTGTTCATTAAACCAAGATATGGAAGCAATCAAAGTGACCATGAATGAATGAATGGGTAAAGAAGATGTGATAAGTTCAGTCACTCAGTCATGTCCGACTCTTTGCAACCCCATGGACTGCAGAANCTGGAAAAGACAAAAAATCTAAGTCAAAAAGATACAGGCACCTAAATGCTCATAATGGCACTGTTCATTAAACCAAGATATGGAAGCAATCAAAGTGACCATGAATGAATGAATGGGTAAAGAAGATGTGATAAGTTCAGTCACTCAGTCATGTCTGACTCTTTGCAACCCCATGGACTGCAGAATGCCAGGCTTCCCTGTCTATCACCAACTCCTGGAACATACCCAAACTTATGTCCATCTACTCAGTAGTGCCATGCAATCATCTCATCCTCTGTCAATCCCTTCTCCTCCTGCCTGCAATCTTTCTCAGCATCAAGGTCTTTTCCAATAAGTCAGTTCTTCACATCAGGGGGCCAAAATATTGGGAGTTTCAGCTTCAGCATCCATCCTTCCAATGAATATTCAGGAGTGATTTCCTTTTGGATGGACTGGTTGGATCTCCTTGCAGTCCAAGGGACTCTCAAGAGACTTCTCCAACACAACAGTTAAGAAGCATCAGTTCTTTGGTGCTCAGCTTTCTTCAGAGTCCAACTCTCACATCCATACATGACTACTGGAAAAACTATAGTTCTGAGTAGACAGACCTCTTTTGGCAAAGTAATGTCTATGCTTTTTAATATGCTGTCTAAGTTGGTCATAGCTTTTCTTCCAAGGAGAAAGCATCTTTTAATTTCATGGCTGTAGTCACCATCTGCAGTGATTTTGGAGCCTTAGAAAATAAAGTCTGTCACACTTTTGATTGTTTCCTCATCTATGTCATGAAGTGATGCTTTTTAATATGCTGTCTAAGTTGGTCATAGCTTTTCTTTCAAGGAGAAAGCATCTTTTAATTTCATGGCTGCAGTCACCATCTGCAGTGATTTTGGAGCCTTAGAAAATAAAGTCTGTCACACTTTTGATTGTTTCCTCATCTATGTCATGAAGTGATGGGTCAAGATGACATGATCTTGAATGTTGAGTTTTAAGTCAACTGTTTCACTCTCCTCTTTCACTTTCATCAGAGGCTCTTTAGGTCTTCTTCACTTTTTGCCATAAGGGTGGTGTCATCTGCATATCTGAGGTTATTCTCCCAGCAATCTTGATTCCAGCTTGTGCTTCATCTAGCCCGGCATTTCACATGATGTACTCTGCATATAAGTTAAATAAGCAGGGTGACAATATACAGCCTCGACATACTCCTTTCCCAATTTGGAAACCAACCAGTATATTGTTCCATCACCAGTTCTAACTGTTGCTTCTTGACCTGCACACAGATTTCTCAGGAGGTAGGTAAGGTGGTCTGGTATTCTTATCTGTTTAAGAATTTTTCACAGTTTGTTGTGATCCACACAGTCAAAACCTTTGGAATAGTCAATAAAGTAGAAGATGTGATATACATACATACATGTACACCACAGTCAGTCACTTCAGTCATCTCTAACTCTTCGGAACACTGTGGACTGTAGCCTACAAGGCTGCTATGATCATGGGATTCTCTAGGGAATAATACTGGAGTGGTTTGCCATGCCTTCCTCCAGGGGATCTTCCTGATCAAGGAATGGAACTGGGGTCTCCTGCATTTCAGGCAGATTCTTTACCAGCTGAGCTACCTCAGAAGCCCCCCACTTATCAAGAGCATTACTAAAGAATGTTCAAACTATCAGACACTTGCACTCATCTCCCGTGATAGTAAGGTGACTAGCATGTCACTAGTATAAGAATAGCATTATCTCCCATGTTCAACATCCATTAAACTAGGTCTCAGCAGTACGTAAAATGAGAAACTTCAGATGTTCAAGCTGGTTTTCAAAAAGACAGAGGAAGTAGAGATTAAATTGCTAACATTCACTGGATCATAGACAAGGCAAGGGAATTCCAGAAAAGCATCTACCTCTGTTTCACTGACTATGCTAAGCCTCTGACTATGTAGACCTAACTGTGGAAAACTCTTCAAGATATAGGAATACCAGACAACCTTACATGTCTCCTGAGAAACCTGTATGTGAGTCAAGAATCAATAATTAGAAATTTATGTGGAACAACTGACTGGTTCAAAATTGAGAAAGGAGTACGACAAGGCTTTTTGTCACTCTGTTTATTTAACTTATATGCAGAGCACATGATGTGAAATGCCAGACTGGATGAGTTACAAGCTGGAATCAAGATTGCTGGCAGAAATAACAACCTCAGATATGCAGAAGGCAAAGAGGAACTAAATAGCTTATTGATGAGGGTGAAAGAGGAGAGTGAAAAAGCTGGCTTAAACTTAGTATTAATAAAATATATATGTATAAAAACTAAGATCATGGCATCTGGTCCCATTAGTTCATGGCAAATAGAAGGGGAAAAGTGAAGCAGTGACAGATTTTCTCTTCTTGGGTTCTAAAATTACTGCAGATGGTGACTGCACACATAAATTAGAAGAAAATTGCTTCTTGGCAGGAAAGCTATAACAAACCTAGACAGTGTTTTAAAAAGTAGACATCACTTTGCTGATAAAAGTCCATGTAGTCAAGGTTATGCTCTTTCCAGTAGTCATGTACAGATGTGAGAGTTGGACCATAAAAAGGCAGAATACCAAAGAATTGATGTTTTCAAATTCTGGTACTGGAGAAGACTCTTGAGAGTCCCTTGGACAGCAATGATATCAAACCAGTCATCCTAACAGAAATCAACCCTGAATATTCATTGGGAGGACTGATTCTGAAGCTGAAGCTCCAATACTTTGGCCACCAGATGTGAACAACCAAGTCAGTGGAAAAGACCCTAATGTTCAAGCAGAAGGAGAAGAGGATGACAGAGGATAAGATGGTTGGATGGCATCTCTGATTCAACAGACATGAACCTGGGCAAACTCCAGGAGATGGTGAGAGCCAAGGTGGCCTGGTGTGCTGCATTCCATGGAGTCACAAAAAGTTGAACACTACTTGGCGACTGAACAATAACAGCCTAACCTACATTTGATGCAGTAGAATTAGCCCCCTTTCCTTACTTGGTATCTGACCTCTGATGAACCCATAGCTCTAAAATAACCATTTTTTGCTTTGTTTTGTTTTCTGTGTGTCTCTGTGTGTGTGTGTGTGTGTCTGTGTGTAATGTGCATGTGTACCTATAGTTTACCTATTTTCCTCTGCTTATCAGAATAACATATCTATTGTTGAGATATTGGAAAATTTATAAATAAAAGTATCAAAATAATATAAATTCACCCAACCAAGATGCAGATGGTATTACGTCTCTATTCTGCATGTGGAGAGGAAGGCAATCCTAAGAGGGTACTATTTTGTCTTTCACATTCTGAGTGTCAGCCACATTCAAGACATCAAACACAAAGTTCAGTAGGGGGGCTAGCCCATGATGATGCTTAATAACTAGTCATGAAATGGTGCCTGAAAAACTATTCCAAATATTCTTCTACATCATCAAGTAATTTTCCAAACCCTGATTTTGAATTACTTCATAATAGCATTTTATATAGATATATATGGGCTTCCCAGATGGCACAGTGGTAGAGAATTTGCCTGCAATGCAGGAGACTCAGGTTCAATCCCTTGGTTGAGAAGATCCCCTGGAAGAAGAAATGGCAACCCACTTCAGTATTCTTACCTGGAAAATCCCATGGACAGGGGAGCCTTACAGGTTGCAAGCCATGGGGTCATAAAAATTGGATATCACTCAGTGATTGAGCACACACACACAGGCATATATATATATATACCACTTGGGAAACCTATACACACACGCATACACGCACACACACACACAAGAAAAATGAAACATGAGGCACTTAGGAAGGACTCGTTTCCTCTAATCAAGTATGAAAAGACATCATAAAAGCAGCAATGTGAATTTGTTTCTGCATTTCCTACTTGACGCTGTAAACCATCCCTTAAGAACAAAACCTGAAAACATAAAAGGTAAGCTTTATTAAGTATGAATCAGTCACAATAGCTTTGAACACTAAGTAACACTGCCCTTATTTCTCTGCAGGGCTTCAGCTTTCTCAGTCAGGTTAAGTCACTTGCTCAAGGTCACCTCACTAGTTGGAAGCAGGCAAGAGCATGCATCAAGCCAGGTTTTGCATTAAAACCCCATGCTTTCCATTGTATTGTGCTCTCTCCATATAAATAAAGAAAAATTGATAGAGAAAATAAAATAAGTAAATGAATGAACTAGGCTGTATAGCCTAGAATAAAAACCGATTTTGCTTTGTCACAAATAAAATATTTTCACATTTTTATGATGACTTTTCATATTTCATTTATAGTTTTATATTTATTTTCGAGTTGTTTTGTGTGTGTGTGTGTGTGTGTGTGTTTATCCTCAGTCTTTATTTTTCACAACACATATTTGTCTCTAGCTATTTTATATTTTCTTCCCTCAGGCTTTATTTGTATATAATGTTATACATTTGCTGGAAATATTTCTTATTGAGGTTTAGTTAACTAAGAATCAGTTATCTGGTTATTAAAGTTCTACATAGTTACCATATCCACATTTCTTTTTCCTTGATCTATAATTGAATTTTATTATATGTGTTTAAGTAAATTATACAATGAATTTAAATCATGGCAATTAACTTTTTAACTTACCAGATGGAGTACAGTTTGTACTCCATTGTAAACTGATACCATGTAACTATTGGTTTATATGGATGAGATTTTCTTTTAATTTTGAATTTGAATTGTCTATAGCAAAATTATTTGCTTGAATACTGTACTGTATAATTAATATAACAAAATAATTATATTAGTGCATTCATTTGTGCTAACTGTATAACAAAACTATTACTTGATATCTAAGGAAATGTTCCGAATTAGTGAAATAAATTTTCAACTTTATATAGCTAGCAAAATATTAAGTTGACAAATATAAAAACTGTGTTGTAATGTTGCCATGTGAACAAGTACTCACTATATAAATGCATGCAGTTTTATGTGTTTATACTTGTAAAATACAAATACATACATTTAAAGGTGTGTGTGCATATGAAGAAAGAAATAACAAGTTTTCATAATATAATACAAGTGTGCCACCTTCTGGATTGAGTACACTTAGTGATAGTTTTGGATAATATGCCTGGATTCCAAAAAGTATTTATGGGTGGTGATGCCTCTTAGTTTTCCCTGCATTTTATTATATAGGTCTAATATTGCTTTTAATATTCCTTTTATTTTACTATGAATAGAATTAATTTTGTGTATAAAAGATTTCTATATAATATAGCATTTTTCAAAATTTACTCTGGATGTAATACTTTGTATATTAGTGATACTAACAAGGTCAAACTAAAAGAAAACAATGCAATCAAAATATATACTTGAAAATTCATTCCTTCATTTATTCATTAATTTCCTGACTATAATAATTGATGTCAGCAATAAATACAAATGTCCAATATTATGTACAAAATATAATGCAAACACATTTTGAGCAGAGATTCCACTGGTCTAATGTTCTGAGTTTATATATACCTTGTCTCCTCCAAAATAATAAAACTAATAAGAAAACTCAAAATAAACATATCACTATTATATTATTAAGAATGAACAGACATTATATAAATTGAGCAAATATGTTTGGGGTTTACAGCTATAGAGTACACTTCTTTTCTCCTTTGGTGTCAGACTCCTTGACGCATCAGAAAGCTGAATCATGTCCTTCCTCACCAAGACCTCATATACTACAATCAACACTCACTCTCCATTCAGTTGTCAGTCATTTCCAACAGTCTCCTAATTCACTTACAAGAGAGATAAATTGTGATTATTACTTTTAGTTGCATAATACAAGTTGTTTTTTTTTTTTTCCTATTAAGGAAATGTCAAGGCTTTTGAAGGGACTCTGGCCAATGGTAGTGTCCACCTTATTTTTCTTTTGCCCAGATTTCCTCTTTCCCTTCATTTGTCTATTTTTTTTGGTAGATATTTTTCCTGAATCTATAAAAATTATACTCTCTTTGACAGTTTTTATTTTGCACATGGATAAGACTAACCCTGTATATAACCATATCAAGTATGCATAAGAATCTTAAATATGTCAGAGGAGATATACACATTTTTATGGTAGACAGTATTTTATAATATAATTTAAAGGTTCTTAGCCACTCTAATTGAATGCCAATTTTATGTAACCTATTTTCTAAAGGTTTTTAAAAGACTTCTAATATCTTTCTTGGAAGAGGATTAGGAATTCAAGAACTATGACACCTCTCCATTATATGTGTAAAATTGTGACAATACAGTATTTTAAACATGGAATAATATTTTTGCCCAAATTTCTTACCCTTCAAACATTATTCATTCATTCTTGAATCCTCAGATGATAACTTCTCAAGTATATTCAACTAATGAATATGAAGTGTACTAAAACAAAATGAAAGTGAATAGCGAAACCATTATAATAGAAGAGGATTTTAAATACTTATGACTTAGAGCTCTACATATAATTCAAAGGATTAGAGCATGTGGAAGACAGTTCTCCCATCCTATTAATATATCAACAAGGACATAGTTTGAAGCTCTTGCACTAAGTTCTGTCATGTATCTCCCAATGATGTCAGCATCTCTTCCAAATATAAAATAGGTACAGTTCATACATAAGAGATTTGCAGCTTTGTAGAGAATAGTACTTTCTGTATATAGGAGCTTAGAAATTCTTGAAACTAATAACAAGCAACTTCAGAGATGTGTGGTAACTCAGTGTATATATACACATAACCACCAGGAAAATGAATAGGAACTAAACACATTTCCAAAAGGACAGCAAATACTTTTGGGTCTCTCACAAGGTTACTTTCTGCAGTTTTCAGTAAAATTTTAACTGAAATGTCTTTTACAACAACATATATTTCAAAATAAATGTACTCTTTAAGTAATCAGTGTAAATGAGATCTTTATATTTTGAGTGGGATGATTACAACAGAGTATAAATTTGCATACAAAATTAGCAGTTTTAGAATTGGGAGTGCAGTGGGGTTTCCAGCAACAGAGATTTTNATCTCTCACAAGGTTACTTTCTGCAGTTTTCAGTAAAATTTTAACTGAAATGTCTTTTACAACAACATATATTTCAAAATAAATGTACTCTTTAAGTAATCAGTGTAAATGAGATTTTTATATTTTGAGTGGGATGATTACAACAGAGTATAAATTTGCATACAAAATTAGCAGTTTTAGAATTGGGAGTGCAGTGGGGTTTCCAGCAACAGAGATTTTATATTGGTATATCTTGTATATCAGACATATCCAGGTTCATGTGGACAGTTCTTAGAGTGCATCCACTGAGGACCTGAGTGTGTGAGGGACTCAGAAATCACTTATAAATATCTATTCCTAAAGGAAGAGAAGATTGAGCATATACTTGGTGCAACGATGTCAACAATGGAAGAGAAAGGATACATGTAATTGCATCCTTAGATATATTAGGAATTACTCATATGCTAGATCTTTCAGATTCCTGCCAGGATTTCAAGAACATGTTGCTGTCTTGGAAGGATACATATTTATATAAAAGAAGATAACCTCAGAAGTTTTGTCAAACAACTGAAAGCCCCAAACTAAGCAGCTTGGTAAATTTCCTCCACAATTGGAAGAAACATATTTGTCCCAGTTAAGTGTGATGGCTTTTATTGGTTGAAATACATGGCATGCTTTTTGCCTTTGGAATTGTGGAGGAAATCTCCATAGCAACTAGGACTCAATGGCTCCATAAAATAATGCCTGCCAGGAACAGAAGAGGAGAAAATGACAGATGCTGACTAGTAGTTTAAGTGACTGATCATCAACACATGTGAATAAAGCTTTGGGGAATTTAAATTGACTTCAGTATACAGAATGCTGTGGGTGGTGTTGAGCCAAATAAATGTGTTTTTAGTTATCTTTATCAGAACTCTTGAATGACTAGGAACACATTAGGAAAAATAAAACCAAGAGGCAAATTGTAAAGATTATGTTATTCTTTAAAACTAATCAAATCTCCAGAATCCAATGCCATTTTAAAAATAGAATAATATTAGGGCAAGACTGCTAATTAATGATCTCTTCATGTGCTGCTTATTGTCACTGAAAAAAGAAGAAAACATCCTTTACAAGGACTAAGGTCAGAGCTAAAACCACAATCAAAAATTTAATGGGAAAGAATAAATCTGACCCCATGTTGGATCGGTTTTGTCTACTTTAACCTTTATATTCTAGTGTTCTTGTTACAAGCTAAGAATGCTGCTTACAGCTTGAAATGTATAGAACAGCCCTTTCTCAAGTCTCTAAACTTTAAAGGTATAACAATTCCGCATTCATAAAGATATAAAAAAAAATGAAGAACAGAGAATAGCATTTGTCTTAAAAGTTTACACAAACATTGTGACCTGATACCAAGAAATTTGCAACAACCAGCCACACCTCCCTCCTCTCTAGTAGAAAATATGCTGGAATTCTAACTCAGATAAGATGATTTTCTGTGACACATCTTCTCAGTCGGCTGATTTACCAATAAAGTTGTTATTCTATTTCCAAACAATTTGCCTGTTTATTGGCCTGTTGTGTGGTTATCATATAAACCTGGACTAACAAAAAGCTTGGGTATTTACAAATTTTTACCTAGTCTCCTAAGAAAGTGAGATCATAACCTTGACTCCCAATTACCAGGCAGCTCCATGAGTATCCCGGAGAAGGCAATGGCAACCCACTCCAGTACTCTTGCCTGGAAAACCCCATGGGCAGAGGAGCCTGGTGGCCTGCAGTCCATGGGGTCGCTACGAGTCAGACATGACTGAGCAACTTCACTTTCGCTTTTCACTTTCCTGCATTGGAGAAGGAAATGGCAACCCACTTCAGTGTTCTTGCCTTGAGAACCCCAGGGATGGGGGAGCCTGGTGGGCTGCTGTCTATGGGGTCGCACAGAGTCGGACACGACTGAAGTGACTTAGCAGCCATGAGTATCAAATCACCACTTGGTCTCTAAATGGATACTGGGGGACTTCTAGGCAAAGCAAAGCATAACAAAACAAAATGGCAACAACAACAAGATGACTAAAAGTAGGGAGCTTCCTTAAAAATCACTACATGCATTTACCATATAGAAATTAAATAAACCAAATTTGAGTCTGAATTTTTGAAGCCTTGACAAGATACAAGAAATGAAATGTGTAACCTATTTTGTGCGTTTTTAATGGCTTTTAATAGTGCACTAATTGCAGTCAGATATCATTGCTTTTTTCAAACAAAGGAAAAAAAATTGAGTGGTAAATACATGTTATAAAGGTCTGGGCTTCATTTGTCTTTACAAATATAAGAGTTGGTACATTTCCCAGCTGAGAGATATTTGCATGCCCCTGTTAACCAGGCCAACAGCAAAGGAAGAAAATTATTGAAAAGCCAGAAAACAATGGAGTCAAAGGGAGTGAATAGTTTCTATGACTCCAAAGGAAAGCTCCAATCCTCTATTCTGGAATCTTTATGAGTTCTTCTTTCATATTAGAACCTCACCACAGGATGAGGAACTTGGATATAAAATCCCCTTAGGGCAGGGCATGTTAATCACTTTAGCAGCCTGACAGGCAAAACGCTATAGTATAATATAGAAAAAGGAGGTACTGTGGAAAGTATTTGAAGACATTTATGTGAAGCTTTGTTTTTTAAAAACAATTATATTTTTATACTTTATTTTATAAAGTTTTT